>CM060846.1:119870097-120415097 GCA_030762175.1 Metallyticus violacea | reverse complement strand
TAATAGTAGAAGAAGTAGTAGTAGTAATAGTAGAAGAAGTAGTAGTAGTAATAGAAGTAGAAGTAGTAGTAATAGAAGTAGAAGTAGAAGTAGTAGTAATAGTATTAGAAGTAGTAGTAGTACTAGTAGTAGTAATAGTAGAAGAAGTTGTAGTAGTAGTAATAGTAGAATAAGTAGTAGTAGTAATAGTATTAGAAGTAGTAGTAGTAGTAGTAATAGTAGAATAAGTAGTAGAGTAAAAGAAGTAGAGGTAGTAGTAATAGAAGTAGTAATAGTAGTACTAGTAGTAGTAATAGTAGAAGAAGTAGTAGTAGTAATAGTAGAATAAGTAGTAGTAGTAATAGAAGTAGAAGTAGTAGTAATAGAAGTAGAAGTAGTGGTAATAGTATTAGAAGTAGTAGTAATAGAAGTAGAAGTAGTAGTAATAGAAGTAGAAGTAGTAGTAATAGAAGTAGAAGTAGTAGTAATAGAAGTAGAAGTAGTAGTAATAGAAGTAGAAGTAGTAGTACTAGTAGTAGTAGTAGTAGTAGTAGTAGTAGTAGTAGTAGTAGTAGTAGTAGTAACAGAGGGGGTATTGAGGAGTATTTTGGAGAACTCCCGCACTTCAGCCATAGACTTTTTGAGCCACTCCCAAGTCCCTTATAGTGTTCCAAATTCAATGTTCTTGATGAGATCCAGAACCTTATTTCCTATAAGGGGATGATTCATATTGAGATATGGTTATGGACCGAAAAAATAAACATATATTGTGTTTAGATGCTTTTACTTAGAAAGACCATTATTTAGGCATCCATTTTTAGGTACTCGCCTGACGTGATTATAATTTCTTTTACATGTTATTGTTCTTAGACCGATGTCTTTATTTGTAATTGACACATCAAGTATTGCGTGCTTTTAACTGTGTGGTGGCCACATTGATCAAGATCCGAATATTTTATTTCGTTTTCTCGTCTTTAAATTTTTAAATGCTCACCGGAATCATTGCTCGATTTTGATCAGTGCCTAAAATTACCCCGCATTTAAAATTGAAAGGAAAGCAAAACCCTTGAAATAATCTCATTTAACTTGATTAAACTGATATTGTACCCAATTTAATGGGTAACAACTGGAAGCAATGCTGTATAAATTTCAGCCATGGCCAATTATTCCCATAGTAGCAGGAAGGTGCCTTATAGCATTAGATGAAGGAATGAACCCAGAACTGTGCTCAGGCCATTCTTACCTTCAGAAAAAGCAAGCGCCTAAGAAAATATTGGAGAGCTCGCGGAGTGGAAGTTCCAGTTCGATATGGTTTTAGAGGGAGAGTTGGTACT
Organism: Metallyticus violacea; assembly: GCA_030762175.1. NCBI lineage: Eukaryota > Metazoa > Arthropoda > Insecta > Mantodea > Metallyticidae > Metallyticus > Metallyticus violacea. The sequence goes on along the minus strand of CM060846.1, from coordinate 120,413,784 downwards.
CAGAAAAGCGAGAATGGGAAGTTTGAATCCCGGATTTGGAGGAGCGCAGTTACAGCAATGGGCATTGTACTTACCATCAATAGTGATGGTTCCCTCAAGTCTTTGGTTTCCTGACTCCAGTTCACCAAGGAACATGATACTACGAAGTGCATTGCATGGATCAATCTCTAGATCAGACCGTACAAATATCTTATAAAGTACATTAGTTCTCGCTCCTAACTACCAGATATGGGATCGTACCAACTTCAATCACTTGCTCATTTACAGTTCCCATCAGGTATTTTTAGCAGTCGGTCCTGGTTTTATAGTGGTAACCATACTTGCCTTCTAAACCCAAGAACACGGGTCCAAACTCGGCCAGGATTGATGGATTTTTTCGGGCGTAAAAATCCTAAGTATGGCTTCCTTCGGAAGGGAAGTAAAGCCGTGGGTCCCGTGTCGTACATTTACGGCACGAAAAAGAACCTCAAGCCTGAAAAAAGAGGTCTCTGAGCAAAATTTGTCGGCCGTTTCACACCCTGAATTGAATGGGACGCTGATGACCTGAGATGTTAAAGAGTGTCCGTAAATAAAACAAATCAACCCCCCCCCAAAAGCATTTTTAGCAACATGGGCAAGCATACCTTTTACAAAATGGCATATATTGACAAAAGGTTCATTCCAAATTCTTCTACGAGTGCAGTTCTGCCTTGTAAGTGTTGAAAGTGACTACAATCAGGATGGATGTGACAAATGTGCATCTATGAGATGTGCCCACTATACGTGATCACTCGTTCTTTTATGACCATTGTGTTGTTTCATTTCACATTTGTCGTGCGTGATCGCACTTGGAACAGTTTCAAATTACACACTCAATACATTTGTTATAGTAACGTTGCATCATCACAACTTTCGAATCCAAGCATAAAACTTTGCACACTTATGTTATTGCCAGTACCCTTTCGTTTGAATGTAGTTTCATACTTTGACATAAATGTTCACTTCTTGAGGTTCACTTGTTACTGCTATGCACTAAGACAGTTCATTAAGGCACAAAATAACTGCTGCACTTTTTGCTGATTCCATCTTCTAATTTTGCAAATCCAAATCCCCAGTGTGCGCTGCTTATTATTTTATCAATCATTTAATGTACTAATTAATAACTTATCACTAATTTTTGATAGTTTTTTGCTTAAAAGTGGAACTTTTTGCACAAATTTAGAAATTTCCTAAGAAAGGAATATTAATTTGCTGCACTAGAATACATTAACTTCTAAAAGAGTAAAAAATTGTTCTTCTGCTTCAGATATGTAATAGGAAAGTTGTCATTACATTTAATTAAACCTTACAATCTATCAAAAACGTTCTGCATTAATTTTGATTTTGATTTGGGTTTAACGCCCATGTTCACTGCTCAGGCATCAAGGCGATAGACACTGATGACACCTGAGATAAAACTATTCCAACATTTATCATTATGAGGAGTGAGGAAAACCTGGAAAACACCTATCAAGGAGGACGGTCCTGGCAGGAATCAGACCCCAGATCTTCCGCTCCCGAGTTCATGTGCCAGCCGTGGCGGATTCTTGCATTTAGTCATCCTTTGCCGATAAAAATCGATTTGTACATATTTTTTACACAGGACAAATTACTTAAAACTATCGAATGTTATCAATAATTTGGTTCAGCTTATCTCCGATTGGTCTAAAAATCCGAACTTTAGTCATATGAAACTTTTACTACTGAGTTACTAAACTGTGAATGTACTGCACAAAAATTCAGTGAATATTCAAGAAGAACTGGGGTCGCGGTAGGCAGAAATGTGCGGTACATTTCCAGTCTACCATCAAAGCAGTTATATGAGGTCGATCACTCTGTAATCATATGACTAGGGCTCGGAATTTTAGATCAATCCAAGATAAACTGGAACTTGTTGCTGATAATTTCCCTAAATTGTAGACAATGCAAACAAACATGTACTCTTTTTGCCTAACAATTGAAGTAATTTGTAATTTTTGCCTAATGATCATGGGGATTCTTTAAAAAGTGTCCGAAAGTCTTAACCCTGCATATGACGATATTTCATAAACTACTTGACCTAGAATCAAAAACTCATTGACATTCTAATTTCATCTAGTTTTATTTTCTTAAAGTCAATTGACATTGCTTTATTTGAAAATTGTAACTTTGGACTGAGCATTCGCTTTCTAATAATTGTTGGAGTCCTTACATGAGAACATTGATTAGCCCTTTCTGGACTTAAATTCGGTTAAAACAGCGCACCAATACACTTCTCGTTTCAGAGATATCCGTGCTGTTGTTTTATCCTGTATGTACGCTTTCTCACATTATAATTACCTACTAAATGAGGTGCAAATTTTATTCTTTGAAACATTTATTTTACCAGTAATTCGGATTTCAGTCCATTAACACAAATCACTAACATTAACTAAGGAATGAATTTGTAAGTGCCAATTTAGCAATGTGTTCTACGATCTGACAACAATCTTTGTTTTTTTACATGTTACTCTTCTACGTGTAAAATTAGTCATAATTTGCTCTATTTATCTGCTCGCACATATATTCCATAAATGAGAGCGTATGGAAAATGGAAGAACTATTAAGTTAGGCTCATTTTCTACTTGGGCTATATTCATTCCATACTAGGCAAAGATATTTGACTTAATAACATAACAAATATCTGCTTATAGTACTGTGCATAGAAAGTTTCCTATATCTACTCAGCGTTATATTCAATGACGTTTCTTAGAAACAGAAAATATATTTAGTTTAAATGAAAAAAACAAAAATAGATTTGCACCATTGTTATAGTCTTTGTTGTCATTGTAAACGTTTAGTATAGACTATTCAAAGAGCTGGTGTTAATGTGTAAATGTAAAAGAATTTTAGCATTTCTTTGTTTGCGTGCACCTGAATCCATTTTGATTGTTTGGTTAAGGCCGTGCAAACATTGGTAAGCCTGATTGTGTACACATTTATTTCTAAACTTTCCCTTTCCAAATTGATTAATTTATACATAAAATGTTAATTGGCATAATGTCCATTATGCTGTACGTGAGTTGTATCAGGAGACCTAGGAGTCATCTAAAGGTTTCATTGAGTTGATTGCAGATTACATTAAATTACTGCGTTAATTTCGAGCTCGAACCAGGTGAAATTGAAAAACTGAGGGGACAGGAATGTACGCATGATCTATATTTCTATATAGCATAATTATAAAATTAAATAAATATGCACAAAAGCTAAGTTCGTGTTATTATTGAACTTTGATTGTTAACGTGAATAATTTTTTCCTGTTCATCACTTGAGAATTGGTTTAAATTACATTTTGTTGCCCTTTGAGACATGTTACGTGAGTCCATCCTGTAAAACAGATTTAATGGTGTATAAGTAATGGTCCTGTCGGTTCATTGGACTCGACACAATGCTCGCTTCAAGATCAGGTTTGTAGCTGAGGTAACCGCCACGGGTGGCCGAGGTCGTTAAGGCGCGGACTCGTGAGCGGGAGGTCCGAGGTTCAAATGCGGCAGGACCGTCCTCCCTGACTAAGGTTTTTTCCAGGTTTTCCTTAGTCCTCATAAATGGAAAATGTCGGGAAGGAACCCTAAATTTAGTGGAACGTTTTCTTCCTTAAACAAAATTCTTTCCCGATATATCATTTCATTTCATGTATCATCAGTGTTCACCGCCTGTGGTGTCTCTGTAATAAAAACGGGCGTTAAACATCATTAAAAAAAAAAAACCCAAGGAAAATTATGCTGCGGAACTGTTAGCACGAGTTTTCTTTCCTTCTTTATTAATTATGATGACTAATAAATAATTATTCATAGAGGATTCTCAAAGTGCCTGCTCTCTTCTGAGAGTCATACCTGAATGCTTCTGACAAATTTTAATAAACTTGCCACAACTCGTCCTGCTGAATACTGGGAATTGCTTTGCAAATATTTTCGGTCTCCAGATCACGTTGTTTGTTAATATGCACTTTACTTCGAAGTTTATCCATAAATAAAAAAGTACTGATTTAAATATGGGGATATAGGGGGGCCCAAACTCGAACTAATAATTGGGAAGCATCATTTCAAAAAGCAGTTTCCCCGCAAATATAAACTTTTCAGGGATTAGAAAAAATACACACCAACCTAACTAAAAAGGATAACAATTGTAGCTTTCCAGATCAAGTCCTTAGAACGCTATAACGTTAAAAAAAAAAAAAAAAAAAAAAAAAAAAAAAACAGTTGTAATGTTCGGGTTCAATCCCCAAAAATATTTGGACAAGTTCCTTTTTGCATCGAACACATGGACTTATTAGTGTTTGAAAACATCCGTCAATTTTAAATGCAAATATTATTTAACCACTTTTAATATTATTTTAAGAAAGCACTTAATATACACCATTTTAAATCCTTCCTCTTCAAGGCAGTCTCATGTAATGTGCTCATCAACAATATGATCATTATCTCCATCAATATATTGTACCATCTGATAAAAATTCAGCGAGTATAGGTTTCTCCAATTGTCACCATATTTCGTCTTAAGTAGCTTGTTTACATCATTCCTTTGGACAAGTTTAATCTGGAATACCAATATCACAGTATCTGGAAAGCAAATATTTTACACCGAATGTCCCCTTTTTAAAACCGATTGGAATTTTTAGAAGGATCATCTATTCTATTAGTACGCTCAATTTTTACAACATTAAACTTTCCTGCCTTTTCTGATTTGTTTAACATGATCCTTCATATCTCTAATGTGGAAACGGAATTATTGTGGGTAGGTTATTTTTGATATTAGTGAGGTGGATTGATGGTGATTTATTATTATTTATTTATTTAATCGGACAATTAGATGCGCTTCTGGTCTTACCTCGGCTCTTGGAGTCATGAGTTCGACGCTTCCTAAATCTCTGGTTCCAATGCAGAGGATAGGGATCTCACGGAAATTTTGGACTGTTTTTAATGACGTAATGTGTTTAGGGAGGAAGGGGTTGTTCACTATAATAATGAAATTTAATTTATTTTAATTTGGAAGGTTCTGGAACATGCTGTGTTTGCTTCGGATTATAATTCGCTGTATTCATTCGCGTATTTATTCACTTTAAATCACAATTGTGACCATTCGTATGGTCACAACTGTGTGACCACTCTCGCACCAACTGACTGACTCTCACTGACCGAACGATTTACTTTGACTCTTAGCGACGGTTTAACTATTCTACTATGATACTGAATAACTGATAACCGATGCAGATACAGACTAATTGGGACTCTTGCTATTACCGTTAATGCTATTACTTCTGTTACTCTGTCGCGACTCTTACTGTTACTATCACGACTGCTTCCTCTCGCGAATGCTCAAAAAATTAACTTCTTATAGTTAATATTAAATCTCTTATGCGAACTCGCTTCTCCCTCGCGAAAATTTAATTCCTTTAAATATAATTGAATTTGGTTCCTTCTAGAATATTAATGGACCACACAAGTGCATGGTTTATTACAAGTTTGCTTTTACTCGTCGGGTTTTTGAAATATGTTGATTGGTTGAAGTTTCTGGGTTTTACCAGGAAATATACATTTTCTATTCCCACGCTACGGAAAAAAGAGACATCTACCCTTCACTAGATTCCTGCGATAAAGCACGCTTCTGCAATATGTGCGGCCTCCCTTTGAAACAGCTAATAGCATGGTTTCTGTAAAAACACGTGTTTCTGTATGTGGTATTTCCTTTTGACTAGGAAAATTATTTTGGAAAACCTACTTTTTTACTTTGAGGTGATCTGGAACTCTGGCATCATGCATCTTGAATTACTTATTAATATTTAGTTCTGATGGGAGGTATAACCCCTTACATTTTTGGTGAGAGTGATGGCTTTCTCGTGCTTTCAAGTTTGATAGGAACCTAACTACAGGCTTTTTCTTTTCATCAAAAGGTTTACTCTAGCGAATCTCCTTTTCGATCAGCAATGGAAGTCCCTGCTTTTATCATGACCGCTTTAGTGTAGAGCCGACCCTGCTTGACATCGTATGACAGCACGGAAAATGTTGCACATACTAGGACTCCTTTACTACGAGTTCTTATCAGAAATTGAAAGGATAATAACAGCAATAATAATAATCATCATAAATAATAAATAATAGTAATAAAAGTTATCCAAGCTATGAGGAATAAAGGTTATTATTATTATTATTATTATTATTATTATTATTATTATTATTATTATTATTATTATTATTATTATTATTATAAAATGGGCTATATTATATTTTTAAATAAATATTACGCGCTAGTTCTTTCAAGCCCCATTCAACAATAGACAAAAGCCTAATTAATGACCACACCTAAAAATGTACTGTAAATTGTAAATAACAACAATGAAATTTTTCCTTCTTTCATTGTCAAATTTTACCGCCGGCGTCGTCTTTTAGGTGTCAAAACAGTCATTAAAGTAAAAAATCTGATCTTGTTTTATTTTGTTCGGATGTGCACAGAGCCTTCTTTTTGCCTGAACTAGGTCATGATCTGGGATACTTCCACACTGTGCTGACAGGGTGTCTCAAAATCCATTAACTTTGGATTGTTGTCGTGATATCTAGAAACAAAAAAAATTACATTAAAAAGCGAAGCATTCAAAACTTACAAGTTCCAGTGTCTTTTAACAGTGATTATTATTATTATTATTATTATTATTATTATTATTATTATTACTTCTACCACTAGTATTACTACTACTACTACTACTAAAATGACACGGTATTCTAAATAAATAATAAATGTAGTAAAAATCTACTAAAATTACCTGGCCTATTCTTCCTTGCGTTTATTTAAAAAAAGTCTTCTTCCTCTTCCTGGATCCTTTAGATTTCTGTTCAACAAGACATTTCCATCCACAAGCCTTAACACACCATAAGCTTTTCTCATATTAAATAAGCGACAGTGCATTTTGTATTGTTGAATACTTTAACGTTTGTATATATATTATACAAAAAGAGCGTGGAAAACAACATTTCTTGAACAGACTGCGTTTTGTTCCGACACACTGAATGGACTAAATGCATTCCACACCGAACATTCAATTTGAGGTCTATATTTTATATAAAAGGACGTCGCTTTGAACACGAAAAACGTTGTAGTACTATGCAAGCCATTACTGAGAGTAAGAAATCGCATCAAACAGATTGACGCAGGAAGACTCCATGGTATATATCGTACAACTAGAGAAATATCCTACCACAATTGAATTGTCTGCAACGTTAAAAGTACTGAGCGCTGGTTATTACATATTCGCTAACTGATAAATGTTGTATCTCCTTAGTATCTTTAAAAACTTCCTAGTAGACAGTCACTATGGAGGGACTAGGCTTTATGATTTAAATATTGCATTGGATCGTCATGTTTTGTGCCAAGGAGACTGCCATTTTCAAATGCGATTTGTGTTCCACTCCACTGATATTTTTTCAGGCGGGAGTTGTGCAAACTCTGCGTTAAGTTCGAAAGGAGTGTTGCTCATCCTCTCTCCTTCCCCCCCCCCCCTCTCTCTCCTTAGGAATATAGCGTGATTGCAATTAAATTATTTCACTTTAAAAATTCTTGTGCTGATTACTTAGGTGTTTAGGACCATGAACTGATGATTATCAATTGTAACCTTGAAGTGTTAACACAGTCTGAAAGGTCTTAAACGAAGGCGAGGGAAATGTATTTAAAGATTCTGTAAAGTGGCTTACTTAACATAAACTCTCTGACCTCAGATCCAATCTTGTCACGCATGCGTCCTAGGACTCTCATTCAATTAAGCGCAAGCCTAATTACTACTGAATATAAATAGTGTACAGAATTATTTGAAGTGTTTATCGCAAGCAATGTCACAAGAGGTTCTGAGATTACCGATAAATTCACGAACATAGCGAGTGAATTTATCTGGAAAGCTCATACCCTCAGGAACAAACAAGAATTTCAATACAATTCCCCTAAACTTGGATTACAATGTTGTAATAATTCTATATTTGTATTGGAATACTTAAACTTTTCAATCCATCTAGCGACAGACGAATGTCGATTGTCAGTAATACCAATAGAGAAGAACCAAATACTGGTTTGGGACAATTTCGTGAATAGAATATGAATAAAAGTAATATATATTTGAAATTCGCTCACGAATTACTAACAATTGTATAAAATGTTATACTTATATATGAATACTTACCTATTCAAAACCGAGAATGAAATAGACGAAAGTTGAATATTATAGTCGCTACCATTACATTTACCAATACCAGCTTTAAAAACAAAACAGAGAAAACATTTTCCTATTCTGAACAACTTGTTTATTAATATTTATGGTTGCTTAGGCAAACATTGTTGCATAATTTATAAAATGATTTCAGACTGTTTGACTGAATATGCAAAAACAACTACTTGAGTGAATACACATTACGTTAGTTTTTAATTTACAATATTATTGAAAACACAGAAAAATGGACAGTAATGCGTGCTCAGGAACTATATAGTACAAGTATAGAAATGGCTACACTGACCACAAGACAAATGCACGTTACGTGATAAAACGGGTTTGATAATTTTTTTTTATAATTTCACTTCGATATCCGGCTGTGATAGTTGAAAATTCAAAATTTTGTTTCGTTTTATTGGTCGATTTAAAATGACGTCACATAAGCGAAATAGTCGCAAGTTATGTCACGAGAAGGTTTGAAATTATCAATAAATTCACGAACGTAGTGAGTGTCAACTGCCTGTGGTGCCTCAGTATAAAAACAGGCGTTAAAGTACCATGGAAAAAAAAAGAATAAACGAGAAAAAGATTTGAGTAAAAGATTTCTCAATAATTCCAAAGCCTGGACATACGTTTGACATGATAACTAAAATAGCACAGCTCAAAATATCTTACAAGTCAAGTTTAGATGTTTATGCAATACGGTGCAATGAAATATACTCCTACTCTATTGAACACATAATTGAAGTAAATCTTGCCATATAATTTTCTGTGTATATTACATATTTTTCATTTAGGCTGTATTTATTTTTAAAAATATATTAACAAATAATATATTTTACAAATTATCTTATTTAGGTAGTTTGAGTAGAAGCTTTATGTTTCTTAACGATTAAAATGACAGATATTTTTACTGTTTTATCATTTACCTACTATTTTACCATAAACATTTATCTAATTAATTCTATATACTTATCATAAATTTCAATATAGATTTATTAAACATGACATTTATCCTCTAATGCTAATAAGCAATTTTGCAATAAAGTTCTTAATGTAAAGAAATATTAGAAAACAGCAAGAAACATTTTAAGTTTAAAAAAAAAAAAACACAAATGAATGGTTTACGTTACACTTTATGCATTGGAGTCTTAGGATTAATTTTAATTCGTTATTTTTTCATCTTTAAAGTCTTGAACATGTGCTTTTCATATGGACAGTTCACATCATATTTTGGACTTTTGAATATGTAAAATTTCAATATTATACAATATAATTCTACAGTTATAATATTATACATGATAGTATTACAACATGAACATAAAAATGTACATAGCATTAAATTATTTTAAGTACAAAATAATATGTTTTAAATTACCTTATACATTTATATAACACATCATTATGAACACACACACACACATTTCCTTCATGTGCTTTCATTGCTACTTAATGAACGAATATAGTGCCGCCTACACTCTACACCTAAACTTATGTAGCATTTTATTGAAGCTAGCTGCCAACGCCATTATCAAACACTGGCCCACTTTCTACATTGATATCTTTTTGACTTTCTTCAGCAACGCTCATCCTATTCTTCTGCACACCTAGATAGAGGTGTTGCAACTGCGGTTAGATTGTTGTAAATCATCATCGATACGGTTGCATCCGTTAAAATGTCAACTTTACAGAAAAGGTTTTGGATTGTGGCAGATGAGCCAAAATAAATGCAGTATTTATGTCAAATGAGATATTTTAGTCTTACGTCAGTCATCGCTGCCAAATACTACACCAGCATTCATCTGTAGTGCATCTGAAGTTGGCGACGATGTCAGGTCAAGGGGGTTGAAGTTGAGGGAATTCTACGTAAGGTTGCTTGAGGCTGTTGTGCTGTATATACATGTCTCATTAGAACTAATTTTCTTCCTTTTACAGCTAAATATCCTGATTCTACAGCCATTGTTTTCTAATGGATGGGCAGCCATTAACTCTTACTGTAGGCCAATTCCTTAGATATTTAAAATTTATCATCATTGAGGAGAAGATTGTGGGACCTGTCAATATGAACAATAACATGGATCAAACACCTTTTCCCTCCAAGACAGTGATTTGTTTTCTACTTCATCACCTAATGTTTTGTTACGGGAAGAACGTGCAATGCATCGATCTCATTATCTACAGTTGCTATTTTTTCTGCTAATTTTTTTAATCCTCTCTAATGTCTTTATTCCAATGCCGCACAGTGTTTTGGTCACATCTGTGGATTTATTACAGATTCAGCTGGTTCTTATTGTGATGCTTTCATGATCATTACTCTTGCAAACAAATAATATTTTCAAAACTTCAAAGATTCGGCCATTGTTTTTTGAATGGTGTTTAACACCCGTTTTTACTTCTGAGGTGCCACAGGCGGTGAACATTGGTGATACATGAAATGAAATGATATATTGGGAAAGGTTTTTTTTTTAGGGAAGGAAACGTTCCAGGCCTAAGTTTAGGGTACCTCCCCGGCATTTGCCAGTTATGAGGTCTGAGGAAAACCTGGAAAAAAACCTCATTCAGGGGAGAACGGTCCTGGCGTGTTCGAACCCCAGACCTCCCGCTCACGAGTCCGCGCCTTAACGACCTCGGCCACCAAAAGCACTTTACAAAGAAAACGACTGTTTAAAAATATACAAATTTGCTGCTCATTCATCTCGGATGATTATGTTGATTTTATTGTCCAGAAATCTGTTTTCACCGGGCGTTGATATGTTTTATTAGTAAGGTAAGTTCAGTTTTTTAAGGAGAGATTAACCATGTACGTAGATCTAACGTTCGCAACATACCTATTATGACTCCACAATGCACAGACGAAGGCTGAAAGAAACTGCTTGAAATGAGGGGCATGTTAGAGACTGAGAGGGCGTGTACTCAGCACTTCCGTTACTTCGGCCACTACATTCAAAGTGTAAACGTTATGCTTATTACTTGACATACCAACTGCAGCAGAACACAATAAAAGCAAATGCTATAATACTAAGAACCAAAGGTATGTGACTCTCTATAAAGAAGGCTTTTAAACACTGCAGTCACGCTATATATGTAAAGCTACCGTTTTATTCTCATGTTAGCCGAGCTCTCACCTTGAGCATTCTTAAGAGTTAACTCGCCGCTTTTCTGCACTCCTTATCTTTCAAATTATCCACGTCCGGCAACTTACATACCTGCCGCATTTGCCACGATGTTCGCTTTGTAGTATTTAGGTCCAGGGATCAACTACCTCGGTCATTGGAGGACACGGCACTGATTGCAAAGTTATCCAGGGATAATTTGAGATACCGCTCTAATGTTCCTTGACGCAAAGTACAATGCGAATTGATTCATAGTGGACTAGCTTTAATCCCGCAAGATGCACCTTCACTTCAAAAGTATATTGCACACTGGAGTAAAACATTATGGGAAGAATTAGCTGTACTCCACTGGGATCTGATGTATGCCTGTTCGCTCCCTGCTGATTTCCACACCACAACAAATGTTTTCACAGTATATGTCAGCCATATCGTTTTACATGCTTCCAGAAGTAATCACATAAACTGAAATTCGTGTTATGCACACGATTAGACCACTTTCTAAACATAATGCACTATCATTTCTACGCAAAATAAAAGACAATCAACGAGTCTTAAACGCTAGAAAAGAATGAGCTTTTATTGAAATGAGAGAGAGAGAGATTGCGGCGACATATACTTTTAAGGTTGCGGCGTTTTAAAAGTTTATTTCAGTGTAGCTTATTTACATCCCAAATGTACCTCCAGATCGCAGGATCATATCCATGCAAAACCTGTGCGTCAATTACCACATGTGAATTGTTCCGCAGCCCCAATTTAGCCGCAGGATTTAACATTACATACTTTGCTAACTGTATTTCTAAGAATGTCGTTATCTTATAATCTTGCAAAGCATTTCAAATTAGTTTTCCAACATCTATGTTGTTTCCTTCAGTATGAATAGTCATAGGCATTTTGTTAAAACCAAATCTCCCTAATCACTTCCCAACGTGATTAGATGTTGGGTACCGACACATGTCCCTAGCAATTCCCTTACAGGTATAGAGCTAGAGATAAGTTTTTCTTTCTTTCTTTCTTGCGTAAAGCGCGTACGCTTCCGGGCTGAAATCTTATTAGCTAATATTGCTGTTTACTTTTTATTTTTATGTATTAATATTACGTACCTTCTTATTTATTTTGCTTGCCCACCCTTTTCTCTCCTGGCTATTTTTATGCATTATGTTACTTTCAAAATGCTGTAATTACTTAACTACCTTCACCTATCTACTGTCTTTGAAGAGCACATGCTGTTCATAATTTTGTGCCATTTGTTTGACTTTTCAATGTTTTATTTATTTCTGTATGTTTAGTTTTCATATTACGGTATTTCCCATATTTTCTATTGATATCTTGCATAAACATGTGTTCGTATATAACAACGAGATATTTAGGTCATACAAGAACCACGCGTCCTTTACAGAATATAAAATAAAATGCAAGAGTCCATTTTTCTCCGCACCTACAAGTTGCCCAAATATCGGATGTGCCGTGTATAGTTTTTAAGTATTTCTTACTTGTTCGATATGCACATCTTGTTCTTACACATGGTTTTTATTACTCCTTACGAGTGAATTTTTATATTTACTTGTAGTTGTATAGAATTACCTATATACAACTATCATTAACTTAACACACGCTTTATGAAAATAAGTTAGGTAACAAGTATGTTGGAAAACAAATAATACTGCTATATATGTATAAATATAATATACAGTTTGGAGGAAACTCAATGCCATCGTTTTATGTAGTGGTTCTATGCTATAAATGGAACAAAATTTTCAAATATTATTTTGGCATTTGACTTTTATTGCTTAGTGTTTAATGCCCTTTTTTACTATTGAGGCACCGCAGGCGGTATCTTTGACGTAATAATGTGAACTCTGCATTATTTTTATATGCTGTAAATGTTATTGAATGCATACCTTCCGATTATAATAATGAATAAACAAGCACAATTAACAAAAATAATGCCCTTTGCATATTCTTTTTAAAACTCAAAAACATTTGACATAAACTCTCATGACAAATTTCATGTGAATACTTTCTGTTCTCAAAATTGGATTTGACACCGCTGAACTTAATATTATTTTCATAGCGATGAGGTTGCCAAGGAGTGAAAAAGTGAGCTATGAATTTGTTTTTGCAGTAAGGTTATGTACACAATCACGTATTGAGTATACGTAATCAGATATTCTAAGTTTATAAGTTAGTCATGGAAAAGTTCACCAGTCGCAAGTCTTGCTACTTATTTACGGAGAAGTAGGTCAGAACTGAATAGCAGCAAATCGTGGAACCTCTGTTGCCGCGGATATGCCGTTCTTCAGGAAGATGACACACAACGTATACTTGGGCTAATAATACAGAATACGTAAAGAGAGAAAACCCTGAAATTAATTTCTGTAACCTTGTATTGAATGTTGACAAGTATGTTGGCTAAATTCGCATTCACGCCTTTAATATGATGCTGCCCTATTCTCCGCCACAAAACGTGTTTTCACTCTTAGTTGACAACCAGTGCTAATGGACTCTAGTAGTGACAAGTCCGGCAGAGGGGGCCCATAGGAACTAAAATTGTATTTTTCTGTTTTAAGAAAATTCTGTAACTAGTTCGGCAAAAAGACTTTTCAATTTACGAGTAATTAGCAATAATGGTGTGTGTGTGTGTGTGTGTGTGTGTGTGTGTGTGTACAGAGGGTGCCAAAATGTATATATTTCAAGCAAAGAAAACAATTGTGTAAACATAACAAAAGTGAATTCACACAAATAGAAAATGATGATCACTAATCATATTAGACTTTTACAGTTACAACAGTTCAAAATGCCCACCATCGGCATCGATACACTTCTGAATACTTTGAACTTATGATTTAGTAGCATTTGAGAAAGTGTCCTCGCGATTGCAGCCCTTGTATCAATTTCTTCCCGAAGTGCTGACAGTGTATCTGGTTTTCTACGGTATACAACATTCTTAAAAGTTCCCCATAGGTAGAAGTCCAACGGAGTTAGATCCGGAGAACGCGGTGGAAACTCAATCGGATCTCTTCGTTCTATCCAGTGCCTTGGAAGATTGTCATCAAGGTACGCACTACATGTCAGTAGTATTGTGGTGATCTGCCAGATCTGTCATTGTGAACATCACATACAGTACCACGAGTCTAAATTTGTCTCGAATGCGTGCAATTGTTACTCGCGTTGACGGTTCTGTTCTGTACACAAGTCTCCATTGCCTTTGAACTTCAACAACATTCTTGGTTTTCTAATATACTTCAAATTGCTTTCCGCTGTTCAAACGATAATCTTGACTCCATTTTGTTGTAGCAACGCTAGCATAACATAATGTGAGCCACATCTGTTTAAAGAACTTCATATGATAATCTTGGCTTCATTTGTTCATTGTTGATTTACCTGTCACGTACCAACGCTATCATAATGTATGTGAGTCACATTTGTTTACAAAACATCATATTACACAGTACTGTTTTTCGGTCCAACTTTGAAATATATTAAATGGATATCTACTGTGAAAATGTGTATACATTTTTTGGCACCCGTTACTCACTCACTTCCTGTTACTCACGGAGCCAGGCATTCTTGGGTAAAACAACTTTACAATATAATTATAACGGTATTTTTATTGCTGTTACGCACCCCTCTGTGGAAACTATTTTACCAAATTTTCTCTAGTAAAGGAACTTCACATTCACAATGTAAAATAAATGTACTTTATTGCCGTTGAGCAGGTACCTCTCCTATTGTAAATACTGAACAATTTTTTCCCTGGAAAACCCTGCCTTATCCACTTTACTGAAGCTTAACTGACCTGCCATGTATTTTTGTCCATTGGGATCTAATACAACAAAGAAGCCGACGGTGCGAGGGCTTTGCGGAGAGACTGACCATTTTATTACTTTGTTGGAAAACACTGGTATTCAGCGACAGCAAGAGGATTAAGTATTAAGTAAAGATCTTTGTGTATGCATCAGAGTGCAGATATTGTGAAGTGTTTCATGTTCGTTTTTTAAGACTGTCGAATTCAAGCAAAAATATTAAATTAAGCAACCGGGCATATCGCTTGTCAAAAACAGAACAATTACAGTGTAAGTAGTGTTAATAATAAAAATGGAGTTGATCAAAACGTTTCAGGAAATGATAAAAAGTGGGGTCTACAGGTATCAGAGCTGAACATTAATATGAAACACGTTTCGGTTGACCCTGAATTAGATATAGGTTGTTACAATAACCATTAGACAACTTCTGATAGGCTGAAATATCAGTTATTGTGTAACCATTGGGCATCTGACTCAAAATATGGATTCCCCGTGAAAAATAACAATGGGCATGTTTCAATTGAAATGGATAAACAATTTCTCTTGGCTAACTTATAGTTCTAAAGATAATGGCACATTTTGTGTGTTATTCGGAAGAAGTAAGGGGTGAACAAAGTCTTGGAGTTCTTTTAGTGAAACAATCGATATAAAAATGTAACACAGAAGTTCAACAACTATTCTGCACGCCAGTATCACAAATGGCTCTTCTTATAGCTAATTGTTTTAAGGAATCAATGGAAGGAAAGTGCCAAAATGTATTCATGAAAATTGACAATCATTTGAAGGAACTAGTACAACAAAACACAGCGGCTAGTTCCAGTCGTACAAAAATAATTCTCTCAAGATATTTCTCATAGGGGTCATAGGGATGAGGGAAACATCATTCTAAATTCAAGCGCGTCATCTAAAGAAATTGAAGGGAAGGAAATTTTCGCTGCCTTCCTAGATACGGAGTATTTGGGGGTGAAGTAATGTTGAAAATATCAAAAATGCTCCCTTTTTAGGAAAACCTCTCAGAATAATTTAATTGATTGCTATGGAGAGTTAATACTTTAGAAATTTGTAGATTAGATAAAAACTAGCCGATATTTTGCAAAAGTAGCGGATAAGACAACTGACGAAAGTACTTGCGAGCAATTAACATTGTGCATTAGATATTTAGATGTGTAAAGTTGTGTTGTAAGGGAAGATTTTGTAAATGTGAATAATCAAACAGGAGAAGGTCTAACGAACACTGAACCAACGATACTTGGCAATATCAGTCCAAGAATTACGAGGACAAACTTATGATGGAGGGTGCAACATAGCAGTAAAATTCTCACGTTGCAAGCATTAGCAATGTATAGTCACTGCGCTAATCACTGCTTAAGTCTGGCTTTATCGAAGGCTTGCAGTGTTAAAGAAACTAGAAATATTTTCGGGACTATAAAAGAACTACACACATTTACCCGAAACTAATTACATTGCCAGAAGCAAAAATTAAAAAATATTTCCCTGAATCTAACGTGAAAAGTCTTAAACCACTGTGTGGGACTCGCTAGGTGGAGAGACATTTTTTTGAATGGTGTTTAACGCCTGTTATTACTACTGAGACTTCACAAACGATGTGGAGAAACATGTTTTCGAGTTGCTTTTTCATGTCAAGTTGCCCGCTATAGTACTGGAAGAAATTCCTGAAGGACAAGAAGGAATAATCAGGACTCTATGTGACAATATGTTATCTGCCAACACACAATTTCAAGTTATTGTCACATTGAAAGTAGTTGTAGAGGATTATTCACTAACTTTACTATTGTCCTGCCAACATCAATGTACGTCATTTGATTTGGTCAATGCAAATAAAATAATACTTCATATAATTGACCCATTAAAAATCACAAAACGTGAAGAAAGATTTAAGGAAATTTATTTAATAACAGTTTCATTAAGTTAAAAAAAAACCCTTGACATTTGTGTATCAGTACCTTGAAGAGCAAACAGTCAAATTCACAGAGCTAACCCTCCATTTAGGAACCCTATAATGTAATGAATGAATAAGCGAATTTATTCAAATTAACATACATACTAATAACTTTACAACATTCATTATTTAAATTTATAAGTAGATACATCATACCCCGATTGCTTAAAGCAGTAAAAACAGCAACAACAACAGTAATAATAATAATAATAATAATAATAATAATAATAATAATAATAATAATAACTTCATATAGGCATACAGAATATGGAATCCCTTCGCCCTTGTCTTTGGAATAAGTAAACACAATACATATATACATTTTTTTATTCAGATTGGTTCCCCCACGCCCCTCCCATGGTTTTCACCCTATTCAGACCTAAGCTGTCTCACCTTCGACTTGTTTGCCCACCTGCTCCTCATCCTTGCCTGCCAGCAGAGCCCAGCATGCCCCTTGCCCTCTGACAGAGTGAGTAAAGGAAGGCGGTAGAACTTTTTTCTCGACACCTCAGTGCTGCTACAGTTCGCTAGGATGTGCGACCTGATTCTTCCTCTTCTAAAGGGCAAATTCTCAGTTCATTTTCACCTGAGATTCTGATCTGTCGCCATGCTCCAAGCCTAAACCACGCGAGTTCCTGTTTAATGAGTCTGGTCGCTGATTTGATGTACTGCTCCATCCCCCCATCCGGATTTTAACCCCGTTTGCCCTTCTAACGAGAACTTCTCTCCATCGCGCGATTGTAAGCTGCCTGTCTATATCCTTCAGGCGGTTCCTGACCTTCCTCCATACAGTTCTCCTGTTACCTTGGCCTGCTGTCCAAATATTTCCCAACCCGATCGTTTCTAATTCCGTTCTCACTTTGAAGGTCCATATTTTATTGCCCTTCAGTCTAAGCTGCTCCTTGAGGCAGATTACTCTAATTAAAGATTGATCTCCCAGAATAATTTTCAGTCAAAATTTCACCGCTCTAATTTTACATTCTACTGTCTGACTATGAGCTCCAAATTCCCTTTTAATTCCTCAGTTCGCCATACTCCCAAAATCCCTTTTAAAAATGCGTTCTCGCCTGATCCAGATTCTCCGTTTACTCCCACTCCCAGATTTCCGCGCCATATGTCACGTGGATCTGACCAGAAACGATTTCCAGTAAACCTACCGGCAGACCTGGAATTCTGCTGCGTATACGGAGAGTCTCCGTGGCCTTCATTCCCGCCTTGTGTTTCACTGTGTCAATGTGCTTCGTCCACTGTCCGTTCGTTGTAAAAGTAAGTCCTAGGTACACGAAGCTCTTAACGTTAACGAAGATGTGTTCTCCGTTCGTTCAAGTCTCTTCTCTGCTCTAGACCGCCCCGTTCTTGAAAGTCATTGTTTTCGTAGGAACAACAGTATAATGTACTACCGTAATACGGTGCATGTTCCATTTTAGGCCATGTAGTGTCAGAGTTAAAAACACGTTTTTCTAAAAAGCAAGAAGAAGAAAAAGATTTTTTTGCAAAGTTTTACCAACTTATTGTTCGAAATGGTGCTGTAAGGGTTTTAAAAGTCGCAGAGATATATAAGGGTGATTTACCTGAAACAGTCACTCAACTGAGAGGAGAAATACATTTATGACAGTCATAGTGGAGAACTATGTCAGACATTGACAAACCAAAAACAACAGCCAATGGGATCTCTTTCTCTGGGGAAATATACAACGTCTTCTACAAATAACTGCAATTTTATCAGTAACTATCTACTCAGCAGAACGGCCAATTTCCTCTCTTAGAAGAGTTTATTATTTATGAACGTTCTTTAACATCGCAGGTCATCAGCGTTCTTAGAAGAGTGAAAACTTGTCTTCGTTCAACGGTGACTGAAGCGAGTATAAATGGCTAGGGACTTTTACATATACACCAGGACATTGACATTACTCTATGACAAATACTTGATATCTTTGCACAGAATCCCAGCGTGGGTTGCAACTCCTATACATGTAGTTATGTGTGGTGCCGTCACTCTTAGCTTTTACTTGCAATGGGACATATTTATAAATATACCTTAGTATTATAGGGAATACATGTATTGGCATTATAGTGATTAGGTTAGTTTATAATTAGATGCAAAACAAGGAATATTTAAGTGACTAGTTAAAGTGTGAAAGAAAAAAAAAATAAGTGAAAATGTTCAGCTGTTGAAATTGATATCTACACAGGGTGAGTACAAGTCTACATAATTTCGTATTTAAAAGTTTTAAAACCTTAAATTATGTCTTTGAATGTGTCTAGTAAATTGTACAAGATACTTGTATCCTGCCCCCCCTTAATATTTTTCTAGATTCGCCCCTGAAGAGTCGTGACAAAGAGAAGAAGAGACAGTTGCTGCAGATTATTAAGCAGTGTTGCCAATTGTTTCGAGATAAAACATTTATTTTCTCGAAAATTCTAAGAGATAGAGAAAAAGTTAAAGTATATCTTTTTGTTACCCATAATTAAACTTTATTCCCATCTTAATTTATGATATTGAGCTGCCTTCCATACTGTATATACATTTATTTATGTTATGATATTCACTTTTAAACAAATATTGAAAGAATGAAACCCTATTATGCCATTTTAAATGATAATATGTCTTATATGCATATTTGAAAGTATTCACGAGGTTCATGTCAGTGGTTTAGCAATGAGGTAGTATGGAAACAAAAGTCGCCAGAGAAAAAAAGACTCATAATTTCCATAGATGTAAGTTTCACCTCCGAAGTTTTCTTTGTACTGTAAAAGAAATTCTGCACCGTTGGACAAAGACCTTCTTAATGTTATCATCAATTAGTTTCATTCGTTGTCTTCAGTATCTTTGGCCAAGAATAACTGTGAGGGGTTTCTCTTACTCTAGCAGGCAGACTTTGTTCACATTGCTAATGGTATTAGTATGGATTGTCGCCAGAATGTCTGTAAAGGTGGATATACACAGAGCCCTCGTTTGGAGACGCTTTGTCGTCTTAACTGGCATTTGCTTGGCACCCGGAAGCACGCTGTTTGCGGGCGCAGTGGTATATTCGTAGCCCCTTAAAGTCAAGCGCATAGATTTCTACAGCACACCAAACACCAACTTTTTGGTCATAGAATGGCATTTGGTGTACAAGATCGGGTTTTTCTGCACACTCCAGTATCTGTTGTTTTGTGTTGCTACACGGCCACGTAAATAAAACCGTGCTTCCTCCTTTAAAAAAAAAAAAAAAAAAAAAAACAAATAAATAAACGCTGGTCAATATAGCGAACAACATTATGCAACACCCAATTGCAGAATTAACTTTACACACATTATCGCGTGACTGCAATTCCTGAACTACTGTTATCTTATAGGGGGTTCATTTTAAAGTTTTAGTGGCATTCCAAGCCGAGGTTTGCTAAATTCTTGATTCCTGTGCATGCTTTCTCAGTGATTTCTTTGAACTTTGATCTAACTTTTCTAGCATGTCACAGTTTTTCCTCCGTAAGAAAACGATCGTTTTACTTCCGGTTCTTATCAAGAACAGATACCGTTTTCCTAAATCTAGTCACAATATTATGAGCCGTTTCTATGTCAGACGCACGAACAGAAGGAAATTTGTCTATAAATTGCCATCTCACTTCTCTACAAGAGTTTGCTACCTAGTAATCGTACATGAAGATCCTGTGTGGTAAAGTGTACGGAACTTTTGGCATTGTAACAGCACTAACACTGAAACACGTGGTCTCACAATGTTCAATTCCTGTAGAGCGGGAAAATGGAGGGGAAACAGAACTGGCTAGAAACTCGGCGAACAAATCCCCGTTAAGCCGGCCGCGCGTCTAAATGAAGTCTCTGTAGATAATTGCTTAGGGGTTTTATAATGAAATGTATAAATGTATATGTTAAAGTTAGCTACATTTAAAGGATTATGTGCAATGAAAGTATTAACCTTCCTAACAAACTATTATTCATTCAAGTAAATAAACATAGTATTTATTTTATGAACTACAGGTTCAATATTCAATATAGTTATTTATTAATAAATTATAAACAAATATCTTAATTTACTCTATATAAATAGAATTACTCTCGACAAAAGTACAACATATTTCCATTTATATGTATGAACAATACAAGCGATATTAATTATGTTTTGTTCTAAGTTAACTTGTAAGACCTTTCAGGAAGCCCATAAGTTATTCCCAATTTAACATTAGCATTTAAGATATCGTTAGAAGGTATGAGTAAATACATTGTGAGTCTTAAAGAATCTTTATGAGTGAGTTTCAATATAATATTATTTTTTTAATTCCTCAAAAGTTGCGGCTCCCAGACTTCTGCCATCTTGACATTTAACCTTTTAGACAGAAGTCATTATTAGAACCTAAATCTATCCAAAATGATGTAATGCCATGGTTAAATATTATGCCATCTAGGGAAAACCGCCTACGGTGCCTCAGTAGTAAAAACGGGTGTTAAACACCATTAAAAAAATCAATCAAGGGAAAAAATTCTCTTTTTAAAAATTTGGCTTCTCATCCACTCAGTTGGAATTATTTTTTGCGGCTTTTCCGATGACTGGTGTCACGAATTCATAAACAGGTACATACACGTGAAGAACTGAAACCTACTGGTAACTATTGGCGTTTATACAACAATGGTATTCACTTTTTATCAGGTGTAGCGTTTTAGAAGATTAGGCACACCTTAAAAATGACTTTACAGAGGCATTTTACATCCTCTTGCTTATTTGTTTTATTTTCTCATTAACACCACCTCTGATGTTTTTAATACAGTAAAATGCTACAAATGCAAAGTTCATGCCAACTCCTACTTTTATTCTTCAATTTGAACACCACGGTACTACCCTCTGGGAGTTTCAATCTAGAGGCAGTAGGTTTTGCAATATGTAGCTCCTCTTAGAGAAAATCATGACTACTGCGCGATCATTGTGCTAACAAAAAATGAAAGTTTTTTTTCCCTAAATCATTTTGTTTTTGTCCTTATTTCTCAGGTTGCTAAAGAGTCAGCTTCCTTGGAGATGTTATAACAGTTAGACGTTTCAAGAGAAAAGCGAAAACACCATGATGAAGAGAAAGAAGTAAAAATATTGGCAACAGCAATGCAATGAACAAAAGTTTTTGATATTGACTGAATTTGTGAATTCTGATGTAAAATATTATTAAGCGTCAGACAAGGAACCCCTTTCTTCAAGTAAATTTGCCCTGGCGCTTTTATTAGCAACCTGAGTTGAATAATACCGGAATAATATCACATTTGATATAAATATACATGCAGGGTAGTCAATGTATCCGGAAATTTACAACTTAACTGCATACGCATTAATGAAGCTATCATGACAGTGACCGTTCATTTATATGAAATATGTTTAATGTGAATTTTTAGGGCTATGCTGGTAGAAGTTGAGGCATGCCAACCTGACGTTGTGTTTTTTCTTGGATTCTTATAGTCGTTTAGGCGAATGCTTAGATGGATATTTACATTCCACGAAATTTCTACTCTCCCATTTTATCTCATTTCATTCCGTTACAGGGTCTAAAGTACCAGTCGAGGTGGGCCGGTGCTTTACGGCGATTTGCGATTCAGAAATGTTTCTGTCCCGGGTCTTCTGAGGGACTTGAACTTTTCGGAGGGATCGGGGTGTTCCATTTGGAAACATTGTTGGGACATTATCGTGTTCCACCCTCCCCCGGATCCTGACCCCTCGTTACAGCCGTCACACCATCCCTTCCTCCTAGAGGTGCCCCATTGAGGTGTAGACACAAATGACAAGCCCTTAAGCAAAGTTAAGTACCGAAATGTCCTCTTCCGTCCTTTTCGATCCATGTCAACTGCAGAAGTAGACGGGCGCACTGCTAATTTCCTTTTGCACAGAAAACCAGAGTGTTTAAATTGCGCAACTAAATCGCTGGGGTATCTATCAGTTGGTCAAAGAATCAACGCAGTATTAAAAACATTCCCACAGATTATTTGAGTTACTGTGTAATATGCATAAAGAAATTTTAATGTTTAGAAATTTTCTTAAAATTTGAGAAATATTTTTCACTAACACGTATAAGATATTAATTAATATAGTTTTCTTCGTGGTTTTCAGATTAGTGCACCTGTCTGCTGATACGGAGATTGAAGGAACAGGATTTTACACAGGACTTCGGTGGCGGAACATGGTAGAGTAATATAAAAAAGTATTGAGTTCACAACAAAAGTTTCGGTAAAATGTGTGGTATTAATACGAACTCGCTTAAGTATTATCATCTTTATCTTATGTTTATTAATTGAAATACGTCCAATGGCATGTGGGCTCTATATGCAAGACGTTCGGACCTTTTATGAGCATCAACTTATATAAAAACTTGAATAAATGCTACATTTTCTCTTATCTATTCGCTAATATACAATAGTTTTAGTTGCACCTCAAGATGATCACTGTTATAATGTAGAATTTACAACATTGCTAAGGTAAAATTTTATTCTGTGCTTATTTATTTATGCCCTCTAATATAAAATGGAAATATTCACTGTAATAATCCACCTATTTTCATTAATGTTAACTAGTTGTTCTAATGTCACTTAACCGCTTCTTAATCATCAATATAGCGATAATAATCGTTAATTCATAATGGTCATGTATAATGAAAGTTCATGTCTTATTAGTTCAAATGCCGACCAGTGCTGAAGTATTAGGTAAGTGATTGTCAATGTCTTATCCATCGCTTGGTGGTTCACAGAATTTTCTTTCGTGTTGTTTCCCAGAATCGTCAAAGCCTGAGGTTTTAATGCCGGTGCGTGTGAATGTCTCGCTCTACTGAACACATTCCATTGACAGAGAAGAATTTAAAGAAAGTATTTTCATCATCAGCTTTCGTTATCCTTCTTAATCCCAAGGGCTTGTGTCTGATTTTGTAACCTAAGCAGTAACACCGAATTAAATTTTTAATATCCTTCCATAACTGTTATAAGTAAAGTGAAAAAGGAGAGGAAGTCATTTAATATCCTTCCATAACTGATATAAGTAAAGTGAAAAAGGAGAGGAAGTCATTTAATATCCTTCCATAACTGTTATAAGTAAAGTGAAAAAGGAGAGGAAGTCATTTGAGGCCTCGAGACTTCATCGTCACATTTGCTGAAGCATTCAGTTAAATATCGTCTTTGTTTCAAAGAGATTATTTAAAATAGTTTCCAAAGCTGATGTGGTGTGGATATTCTATAAAATGGATCCAAGTTTCGTGTAGTGGTAAATGACAGTCTAACTTGAGTGTTTAGATTTGTGCTTTTACATGTGTGGTCGATGGTGAATATTTTGATATTTCTTGTCTTCAGGAGTTCCTAAATCAAATTTGTGATTTTAATCCACCTCCCACCTTCCTGGTACTTATGCGACCTTTATTCTGTTGGTAAGAATGAATGGATGGTATGGTGCGGAGGACTTTCGCTACTTGAGCCTTCTCTCACGTCTGACCCCCATAAAAACAAATTAGGGAGAGAGGGATGAGGTGAGTGAGACGCCGGGCGTCCTGGATCTATGAACGATGACTATGCAGGCTAAAATGGGGTTCCTAAATGTTTCCAGATAGAACGCCCCGACGCCAGTGGAGCCCTTCTCCGAGTTGTTTGAACTCTTTAGAAAGTCCGCTTCTATTCCAGACACCGGCACAGAACCTTTCAAAGCGCAAGCCACCATCACACCACGCCAGCGCACCTCGCCCTGGGACTTTCGACCCTGTAACAGAATCAATTTAATAAAATATGAAATGGAATGTAAATATCTATCCCCAGCATTGACCAGGGGAATCCACGAAAATGCCATAGTTTACGATGCCGGCCCAGCGGAAATTGAAGCTGGGACCCTCAGAATACGAGTCTCTAGTGTAACTACTTTTTTTTTAATGGTGTTTAACGCCCGTTTTTACTACCGAGGTACCGCAGGGGATGGGCACTGATGATACATGAAATGATATATTGGGAAAGGATGTTTTTTTAAGGAAGGAAACGTTCCAGGCCTAAGTTTAGGGTACCTCCCCAGCATTTGCCATTTATGAAGACTGAGGAAAACTTGGAAAAAACCTCAGTCAGGGAGGACGGTCCTGACTGAGTCCTCACGCTCACGAGTCCGCGCCTTGACGACCTCGGCCACCCGTGGCGGTATCTGGCCATCTCTTTAGAATAAGAATGAATTCAGTTGTAGGGGTAAGTTCTGGTTTATAGAATTCAAAATGATACTGAAAATATTTGTAAGTATTTTACAGCATTAAACATTTTATTTAAATTAATTATTAATCTGATATAGCGTGTTACAAAACATATCCATGGCACAATTCTTTATTTTGGGTTTTGTAAATAGTGCACAGCTTTAGTATTAGAAAGGTTATGTGCAGAACCTGCAGCGTAGGAATCTCAAGGCGACTTCAGTCATTGTTACTCTCAGCATATTTTTATTGTGTTTTGGTGCACATTCGTTCCAGAATCACATCGTTGTGCGTCTCGTAGCTCGGTGCAATTAATTTCTGGCACAGGAAACAAAGTATCGGAAAATGCGGATATATTTCCTATTTTTCAGAATAATAAGAACCTATCTCTTTCAAACTCAACATTGCTAGCCTTAAATACCATTAACTACTGAATAACTTTATTTCTTCGGAATTATTTGGATCTCACTAAAGAAATTACTAGTTTTAGAGCTATTGATGCATAAAAGTTTATTTTTCGTAACATTATTGAACTTGAACAAAACACTAGAAGTCACTGTGTTTAACTGTTCCATAAAAGTACGGATGCTCTTTACCATCTCAGGTCATCATGGTCCCATTCAATTCAGAGTACGAAACAGAACCCATGGCTTTACTTCGCTTCCAAAGGAAATCATATTTGTACATTTTACGCACGAAAATATCCATTGGACTTGGCCGAGGTCGAACCCGCAATGTTGGTCCCGGTAATGTGGTGGTAACCATACTTGCCTCGTGGGGAATGAAATATGAATAAATTTGATTATATTTGTAACAAAATACGCAACTTTTGCGCACTATTAGATATAGACTTTACAAAACGGCGAACTGCGGCTCATTTAGCATTTTGGAAAACATGTAAATGTTGCTAATTTGCAGATATTCGCATGGATCCTAAAATAAATCATCTTCATTAGTATAAATATCACACACATCATCACAGCATCAGTTAAATCTGTGTTCTTTATGTTTAACTGTTCCATAAATGGCAACTACTAGTGTTTTCCTAAAAGCATGGACATTTAAATCACATGTAATTTAATTTAAAAAATGTAAAGTTAACTTAAATTCCGCCGCAAACTAAAATATAGTGCTTCCTATTTTATTTGTTTCAAACAATTAGTCTGATAATGTTGCGAGTTTCATGGGTGGCTCTGCAGTCATTTTCGATATTTTGTAATAAGTGGGGGAGGAGTTTGTAGATTTAATTGATAATTGACGGATTGTTGTCGATTTCCTGTTCTCCTGCTACCTATCGAATACTGTCGTGTCAAGCTAGGCATCAGTGGATTGCTGGAATATTATGACCCTCTCAGGCCTATGGAAGAGGACTAGGAATTATGCACAAGACGAACACGAATTGTAGAGCTTACTATAACACCATTTATTTATATTCAAGTAAGTTTATCGTTCAAGGGCCGCCTTTAAGTTTTTAGAAAATTGATGAGTGTTGGCAACTAGCCCAATGAATTCTAATCTATCACTTCCCGGTAATTGCAAAGCTTTTATTGTACCACTTTGTACACAATTTTAGACCTAGCTCCCTGTTTAAGTCTTTCTCCTCTAAAGACTGCCCGGTGGAAAGGCTTGTTCCCCTTTATTGCTTCTGTTTTTCTCTTGGGTTACTTTACGGAATGTCAGTTATAATTTATGACACCCACATGGTTCCGTTGCATCAATAGGTTTTTATTGCCCGGCCTGTCCTGGATTTTAACAAAAACTAACCCTTCTGTCCGTTCAACTATACCTAGGGACCTGACCCACTCCTTTTTCCCCAAATTCTTAAAGAAGACCCTTCCTATAAAAAGCCTCTTACAAATACAAAAGATATATAGGACCATCCGTTTCTTTTCGTCCCGTTCCCAAAACACACTACCTGGTTTAGGTCTAAAAGCTTTGTAAACAAGTTGTTCTAATACTCAAAATACATAAAATGACTTAAGTATTACTATACACACATATAAAGTGTACAAATTGATTATAATACGATTTATAATACATATAAATAATTATCCTAATATCAATAATATAAACATGGAGGTTGAAGCCATTTTATATTGTCTCAGCTCCTAGGAATGTCTAGTTTCACCAAACGAAGCAATAATGCAATGTGTCACATGATTGGGCCACAAGAGCTTAGTGGAGGTTTCAGATACTCGTTCAAAAAAAAAAAAAAAACAGAATTGAGAATTCTGCGGAAGAGAAAAGATCAACTGAAAATTCAGTAAACATTTAAGGTGAAAATATTGTTCAGATGATTTCCGCTAGACAGTGGATGAAACACTTCAAGAGCGAGAAACAAACATAGCTGATAGCCGACAACAATGAGGGTGACAGAAGTCACAAGTCGAATGGACGTGCTCATAAAATCATAGTTTATGCTGTGATGCAATAAACTTCGGAACATCCTCTCTACTCAAAGTCATCAGAGACTGGCGAGTCTTGAAAATACCAACAGAGGAGGTTAAACATGTCCGAAACGATCATATCTGTTCGTAGCTTCTGGAATGCTATACAGGCCAGGGAGAGAAGTTTTGTCATCCACCATCATAGGAGACGAAACCTGGGCCGTACATTACGACCCTGAGGTAACCGATGCAGTAAGACTTCGTCACGCAAGAAGAAATTCAATAGCACGCTCTTTATGATGGAGATGGTGTTCTGGGACAAAGATGGGATGCTGCTTGCAGACTTGGTCCATTAACGGCCAGCATGCTCGTTTAGGGAAGCAGTGAAACAAATGTGTAATACATATTGCATATAACAAGTCATTGAATTTGATAATCAGAGAACCACCATACAGCATTTTAGCGACGTATGCCAGGATATGACATTTTTATCGTATAAAATTAAACCAGTTGTCAGCAACAATAACGATTCTGACCACACATTTGTGCAGCTAAACTGGTAATTATGTTATCTGGACAATTGTAAATATAGTAGTTTTTCTGGATAATGGAGTCATAGACAACTGATTTGTTTTGTTTTCAAATTTATATTCACATCAATGCCCATGAAAATATACCTCTCCTCGAATAGAGCTCTGACCGTTGTGAGTTGTGTTTACCATTTTTATTACTTTATTTATTCCTGCACTGTAACCGATTACCAACAAACATTTCATTTCAACTGTTATATTTATCAATTGTTTGGAAGCTAAAAAGAAGTGGTGTACTTTTTCTAGCAACATCACCTGAGAAAGTTTCTCATTTTCATAGGTGAAACAAAATCCTCAAATGTCAAGAATCTTTGTTCCATAGTAGGACAATTTAATTATTATTATTTCATACCAAAAGTGATACTCGTATTTTTATTTCACACTCCCAGGAGACGCAATGCCAAGAAGAGTTTATTTTGAGTTGACTTTCTGGTTTAAAATGAGGTTTTAGTTTATTTGGAGCAGATACTGGAAGACCAAGATGAATGCATGGAAAATGCACATTACATAGTTCTCCCTGTTCAGATTAACGAGCTAACGGAGGAAAACAACTTTGATTATTATCTTATAGGCTAGGTAGTAAATATTAACAAATGCAACTTATAAGTGGTTACTATTAGCTAATCACGGTTGACTGTCATTGCAATATTGTCGAAGTGAAATCATTCCACTTGATTAACAATTGTATGCATATATTGCAAGTGATTCGTAGTTGTTTCTGGTGTATAGCCCTACATGAAGCAAGTGCAAGGTAGTGATTAATTCATTATGGCAGCAATTCAAAGAGCTTTGGAAAAACAACCCAGCAAGAAATTAATCAATCTGAAACTTTATAATATAAATTAATCAGGAACAACATAACCCAATAAAATTATAAGCAAACTCAGAAACACGCAACCAACATTCTCATTATCAAATACCTTCACTTTTACAGAATGCCAATTTCATAATTGTAATTTTAATAGTCCTAGGCGGCAGATAATTTATTGCATTTAAGTTCCACCTTTATTTAAAGTGTCCATTTTTACTACGAGACGGTGTGACATAGCTCACGTAGAAGAAAGCACCACCTTTATTGTTTTGTGTTAAATAAAAGCATATTTCCACTATTCTGTTGTTGATTTATTAATATTTAGTTGGGATAATTAAGACTAGATGGCAGAGTCATATTTCTAAACAAAAATGAAGGAATATTTTATAAGGAATATAGAAGGCCATTCCAGGTTATAACACTGATATGCAAGTATATTAAATAATAATATACTAAATGTTTCTATTTTATTCAGGAAACAGTATTAGAAATAGCACTGGTTATTGTATTATGATAATACAATAGGGGATTACAAATGCATGATGTTCCAGATGGATTAAAATGAAATGCTACATAATTAATGAGAAAAGGGTTCAAACTTTTGTTTTGTTCTGATATTCAACTCATATCGAAAAAGAATGTGTGAAGAAATGCAACTTCAAGTTAATGAATAATTTTGGATTTTTCAAAAGCAAAAGGTAACTTTAACGGTCTATATGTTCTCCATTTTTTACACAATCTTGGAAATTCTGCCCCTCTATTATTACACAACAATCAGATTGCTTTATGTTGCCATTTTAACAAGTTTGTTTGTGATTATTATGGTTGAAATGCAGATTTTTTATGTAGGTAAATGTGCATTTTACTAATAAATTTGTGGAAGAAAATAGTATTAGCTTTACAAATTCATATCGGTTTATTCAACATTATTAGGAATGTAATGGCAGTTTTTCAGTTGCATTTTGGCGGTTTTATGTACAAGAGCAAAAAACGTCAATACACATCTAGGAGGAAGGTAAGCAATGAGTGGTTATGCAAAAAAAATCCCATTTCCTATGCAGCAAGTGCCCTAATTTTTAAATTGTATAGAAAACAAGAAAATATGAGCAATTAAAATTGGCTCTTACTTGAAAAAAAAAACTGTACATTTAATTGGGTCTGATGTGCTTCTGTGCGTACTCAAGCTTTCAGATATAACCAGCTACCATAATAAAATTTGTATTGCTTATTTTCTGTTAAGCTTCAGTTCCCCGAAATTGTTTCAAACAAATAAATAGAATGCTTAATTTAAACGACAATGATAATTTGAATGTTCCAGAAAATAATGTTGACTATGCCTTAAAATTCATTCAGTCATGGAAACCCTAAATCACATTTTTCAAAACTTGGCTTTGAATGAAATGATTACACAATATTGCACAATATTTTATTGAGGATAACCCTACAAAGTTTGGTTTTAAGTTGTTGTATTATGCTGTGTTTCTGAACTATGCTACAATTTCAATTTCTAAATGGACAAAGAGAATAGCAAACCAAGGACATTGCTGAAGAAACAAGTTTGGGAACATGTGTAGTCGAAACCTGCTTTCAACAATCATTGGTCTATTGAGTCATGTAGAGTATTCGATTTTATTTATTTATAAGTTATCTGTTGATGAAACTTAAAATACAGATTTTTATACTACAGGTACTGATAGAGAAAATCACACCAAAAGATATTCTACATAAGGAAATAAGGATTGAAGAAAGAGAACTTCATAATTTTTTTGTTTTGTTTTAATACACAAGAAGAAAAGTATATTTGGAAATGGAATTTTAGTAGTTCTATAACTGTGGCAAGTAATCACGACCATGTTGCGTTAATGAGTAGTGTAAGCATTTTTACTACGAAAGAGCGAAGGAAAGAAGTAATAAGAGATCTGACAAACATGTTGACTGCTATATAGTTACAGTGTCTCAATAAAAGGAGTGCTCGATGTGAACATAATGCCTGGGTTAATTACAATATATCAGTTTTACTGACTGCCCAAAAATTCTCTTCCTTGAGTGTTATTCAATACTTTTTCTAAGAACGAAGCTAAGCAGACCAAGTCAAGTATTTTATTTAAAAACTGAAATAAGTATTTCTTTCAAGTTAACATATTATTTTGAACCACTATCCTCATCAAAGACGAGGAGTTCTTTCTTGAGCAATAAAGTTAAATAATAAAAAAAGCATTTACTTTGTAATTAAATTATATCATAATCATAACCTTAGATAAAATAATAAGCTTGCTAGTAATGAATCAATGGTGTTTAACTCCCGCCTTTACTACTGAGGTACCACAGGCGGTGGACATTGATGATACATGAGATGAAATGATAAATTGAGAAAGGACTTTTTTAAGGAAGGAAACGTTCCAGGCCTAAGTTTAGGGTACCTCCCCGGCATTTGCCAGTTATGAGGACTGAGAAAAACCTGGAAGGACGGTCCTGGCGGGAATCGAACCCTAGACCTCCCGCTCACGAGTCCCCCTTAACGACCTCGGCTACCCGTGGCGGTAAGGTTGCTAGTAATGGGTTAGTAGAGAAAGCCATCAATATGATATGTGAAAACATTGAAGCAGATAAAAACTGGCGTTCACAGGATTCGATTCAACAGAAATATTAATGACAAGCTATTTCTCAACCGCAGCACAAGACTCGACCAGTTTTCGCTCAATTGCAAGATTGGTCTGTTCCTCCTTACAGCCGAGATCAAGCACTTTCAGATTATTTCCACGATGGCTCCTTGATCGTGGTCTGGATGACGACTAGATGAAACAAAGTGTTCATGTTGAACTTAGGAACCACAGCACAAAAATTTATCTGTGTCTTATTCTCTAATGGCATAGAACGTCATAGCCATATACAGGATGTTTTCGAAAGATGCACAAATACTTCAAGTACGTGCCGAAAGATTAGCAAGTTGGTTAAAGGAAAAGTGCGGACATTTCTTTCGTGCCCATTCACCCTCTGTCTGTCATGATGTATTCTCTTTATAGAATATGTGAAGACAGTTAGTGATTATGTTGCAGAGAATGCATTGCATGGTAATTACACAATGAGAACAGAAAAGTATAATGAGAAACAATTTTTATGTATACAACGTTTTATTGCAAATGTTAATATTGAAAATGAAGATTGAATCAGCATAGATTGGCACAATGAAAGTTTCTTTTTTAACCAACAATTTTTGCATTACTTATAAATATTTGAGAAAATTTTATCACAAAAATGCACTGGCTAATAATGTCCAACAAAAGAAATGAAGCGAAATTTTGAAAATTATTTTAAATAAATGGCAAATCCATGATGTGAACAGATTGACAAACATCAGTTGATAAAGAGTATGCGTGTTTGTCGAAAGGAAAAGAAAGTGAAGGCATCGTATCTGAAGAAATAACATCTTATATTCTTTGGCTTATTGCAATATTATTGGAATTATGAATTAAAATCCAATTTTCTAAATCGTTTTATAAACTACTGGCACAAATATACACTGCAGTAAAACATAATGATGTCATTACTGGAACGAACATTTTTGTTATTGATAGTATAAATGTTGCATGCTTCGTCTACATAAAGCAACATTTTGTATATTGTTGCCGTTACCAATGTTATTTACATTGTTTCAAACATACAGCCTTGCACCATTTTGCTGAACAAATGCACCAAAAGTGTAAAAGATTGTTTTGGCTTATCTCTCTACTTTTTTCCACTTAATCTGTCCGATTTTTGCTCTGGTCTATGTACAAAGTAGGTGAGCATAAAGTGCAAGGAGAGACACACAGTGGGAATGAATTGCGTTGTAGGATGAAGTTACTACTTGGGTGGAGGAACATTTGTATACGATGACTGGAAAGTAAATAATTCAACATAATCATAAAAAGCAAACAATTTTTCTAAAACACCGTAAACTCGTGCAAGTTCGGGCAGCGGGCGACATTAACACGAAGCTAAAGCGAACAGTGCTTACATTGTAGTTGAAAGGGTAGGGAGTCTTACTCAGCAGTACAGTGCAATAGGCTAGTTTAAACTACTTCTGGACGTATTCTTAGCTTTAACCATCTTCTCTTTGTACTTTTCTTTCTATTTGGGAAAACAATTTTTTATTTGTAGACCACGGTTGTTGGACTAAGTGTTTAGTGTGGCACGGTTGTTAACACAATTAAGAAGTATAATTTACCGAGATACTATGTCATTCATAGTAATGAATATGAAAAACACATAGGAATGGAGAGAGCTGTAATGATAGAATAGCTGAAAAAACTATGAAGGAATATGAACATGAATGGTGAATATGCAACGTTTTAGTTTTAAAATATGGTATATAGCCTACCATTTAAAGGTGGGGAAATTTGCAGTGCAGTGCATAATTGCTACAGCAGAAAATAATTAATGATACTTTAAAAAGTCATGTGTCATCATCTAAACCACAAATTTAATCGCAGTTAAAATCATACCCGGACGAATTTAACACTGAATATAGAGATCATCTTTATTGCTATGAAATGCGGTGGATATTCCCTGGTAATCTTCTGGAAAGATATTTTGATTTAAGAGAAGAAACTACCTAATTTGTGGAAGAGAGGTATCTGCATTCTTCTGATCTTCGAAAGTATAAAAGGTTTTTTGATCTGATTTCCCTGTTGAAAAACAAATCACTTCAACGTCTATGATTTTGATCTTCATGGGAAAGCACAAACCATTTCACAGCCGTATGACTATGTCAAAATGTTCATATGGAAACTGTTATTGTGGAAACAACAAATTTTAAGTAATAATAATATAACTTACCTTAAAACATTGAATTAATTTCTTAATGTCCAAAAATTATCATTTTGAATAACATGCCAAGATATTAGAGAAATAGCATAACGAATTTGACTTAAGATGCCAGGATTTGGAAAAGATGAAATCCAATTTCAACATTTTTGTTACTTTTTTGTCTGTTGACGTCGATAGTGTCCCCAAAGCATTTAAACTAGAGCTTATAAATCTGCAACATTATACTGAAAAGAAGGATGCATTCCAAAACAAAAGAAGTGTACAAGCGTTTTACTTAAAGTTTTCCCATTTATCATTTTCACAATTACATGAAAAATTTGATATATTGAGCATGATTGGTTGAACTTATAAATATGAACGGCTTTTCAACAATAAAAATATCACTGAAAGCAACATTTGGATAGCACTTTCAAATGTACTCTTCGATTGTGTACATCACAGTTTTTGTTGTTACAAATGCCAAAAAACTAGTTCGCGAGAAAATGACACAAAAATCGCAAAGGATGAGCAAAGAGTAAGATTGTTATGCAGAACACAGGAATTAACTGCTTTATGAACAATATTATAAGGTAGTATTCATTATACAATAAAATACTATTCTGCAAAATTGTGTGCGAGATAACTTGCTTTTTTTTCCCCCCTTACACTAATATAAGAATAAGATGCGAATTTAATCAAGTAAAACACATATTATTGAAAATCAAATAATTTGATCACCTGTGACAAGGGCGGCTGCACCAGTCATATCTCAGTTATATTAACCCTACAAAGTACAACAGCGAAGAATCTCAATAAGTTATCGATCGATGACGTTATGTTATGACAACTCCGAACTCCGCCACTTAGAAACGAAGCAGTGCTACTGGGCTTTCGCCACCCTGATCTATGGTAAAACCTCACTGAGCCAGAAAACGTCACGTGAATTCCGGCTGCCCGCTTGAAGTAGAAGTGCGGATAGTTCTGACGTCACAGGACACTGAGTTGAGGTCGAGAGTTTCTAGAATCTAGACGTTTTACATTCCTTCTATGTAACTCCCTGTCATATTTGTGTTAAAGGTACTGGACACCAGCAGCCAAGAGGCTTTGTTTATGTCAGAGAAGGAACACTCTAGTGTGACTTGTTTAGACGTCTGCGTTAACTCATTTGCTTGTCCATTGCCGATCCCTCCAGCAGTGATACAATGAAATCTCGCAATAATGCGTTTTGAGGACAGGATGACCTAAACATGACACATCCTTCACACTATTATGTCCTTGATGAAGGACCGACACCCAACGGCCCACCGCACCTTCCTGCCACTCAAAATCTCAATTTTAATGCATACAGTAGGCTCATGTTACAAAACATATTTTTAGAACCGTCCAAATTTACAACGCTACTTTACAGCTTCGTGTTCGTTCGTCTACACGCAGTACACTTGTGATGCTGAGTGTGTTGAACAGCTATGGAATTCCTCCACAAGTGCTGAGAACCACAACGCTTTTATTAATTCATTAGCAGCGTGACGACAGTGTTGCCACTGCTTTCTTTTCAGTCCCCATGGATAGCCGCAGTATCAAAATACCATCGTCACATTACTTGTTCTCTCCCTTAGGCCAATATCGCGCATGTACATCATTCAGCCCAGAACTAACAGAGCTATGTACAATAAGATATAGGTAAAGGCTTTGATTTGATTTTGTTGATTTGTTTTTCTTACGGACGTTCTTTAACGTCTCAGGTCATCAGCGCCCCATTCAATTCAGGACGTGAAACACCCGATAAATTTTGCTCAGAGGCCTCTTCTTTCAAGCTTGAGGTTCTTTTACGTGCCATGAATGTACGACATGGAACCCACAACTTTACTTCCCTTCCAAACGAAGCATGCTTTTTTACGCCCGAAAAAATCCATGAACCGTGGCCTGGTTTGAAACCGCGATCTTGGGTTTACGAGGTAAGTATGGTTACCACCACCAGGTACGATAAAATGACTTTAATGAGCGCATTAAACACTTAGTTCATTTCACCCATTAATGTTGCATTAACATACATTTATGATTGCAATACGGGTTGACTCACAAACTTGAATTAAACCTGTAGACATTCTCCTGACATCGAAATAGAGTTACTCGTTACTTTGGTTTATTACTTAACCGCAGATTAACACGATTAAAATATACAATGTAGAAGTTAATCAAAGTATTACTGCTAGTTAATAGGTAGATAAAGTTCTTAGATCAAGACACAGAAGCATCCACTTCAAACTGAAATCGAAACCAGTCGTTATCGGTAGCTTCATCATTTGAGCTACGCAATACGCACTCAGTCATTTACGCCCAATGAAGGAAATTTTCACAATCCCAGTTTTGTTATTATTATTATTATTATTGTTCTTATTGTTGTTGTTGTTGATGATGTCCAACGTGGCAAAGAAACACTTTCATTTCTACATAAGCGCATCGATACATATATGTATATAAACTAAAAGTTAAGGCTCCAGGTTGGAATCCTGTAGACTTCTTGCCACTTATTTTAGTATTTTTCCCTTAGTTCATATAATGAATGTCCGGTATCTTTAGCACATATTGTATAATGTGTAAAACGTAAAGTGCAGTAAGAATGGGAAAAAACAAATTATTATTATTATTATTATTATTATTATTATTATTATTATTATTATTATTATTATTATTATTTATAACAGCAAGTGCTGAGGAAGATTTGCATTCCCATTTCATATAAAATACGTAATAAGAAGCATAAGAGGTTTTTTCTGATTGCCTCGTAAACATTTCGAAAGCGATACCTAAAACATAGAAGTTTGTAACTGTGGGTGCCACTGATAAACGAGTGTTTCAAAGATTGAAGAATAAATGAACTCTTAACGCATTAGGTTGCTAATATATAACACTTCACACTCCACCCAGGTGGGAGGAGGCATTGGTGGAACGGTTATCCACCCAAGGTGCACCCAAGTATAAGCATATATACTCGGTCGAGTTTTGAAGCTAAAACATAAAATAAAACCCTTTAAAACTGAGTGCTGGGCAACCAGTGTAATTGTTAGCGGTAAAACGTAGGAGATCGGCAAGCCAGACCAGCGCCGGTGTTGAAAACAAGGTATATTCTTGTCACATTTTTATAAACAGTGTATAGCGCGAACGATATTATAGAAATAAAGTGTACATAAGTGAATCATTAACGCAGAACAGTATACATACTATATAACTATTGTATTATAATATATTTTCCCCTCTTTTTTCCTCTTTTTTTTTTTTTTTTTTTTTTTTTTGTCGATTGATTAACGCTCCAAATAAGACAACAACGTAATAAAGATTTCCGCTACGACTTTACGGAGTATGTTTTTGTATGACGTAGACAAGTAATTATTGAATTCACCATCACCGACTGAATATGGCGAACATTCTAGCAGCGCTATTTAATATTCCCTAAGCCTATAAACAGCATGATCGTTGATGCCATTACACCGTTGTAACAATGGGCACTAAGGATATAGCATAGTGTTGAAGTTCGCCATGCAGTGCACCTAAGAATTGTACTTTGGTGGTGTACAGTACAATACAGTATCAAGAACGAGGATATTTAACAAGAAAACCAGGAACGAACTACCATATATTTCTATTCCAGAACAGATGTTGCATTAATAAATACTACAAGACACCCATTTAATACTGAGAACGTCTTGAGTGCTTGAACTAACTGTTAAGTATCGCGGGACACAGCTCTTCCTCATCTTAGAAATTTACTAATAAAGTACTACGTGGGGCAGCTATCAAAGACTTACAGAGAGGTTATTTGAGATACGGGGCGGCAAAGCGCTGCTTCGTATACTGGGAGAAAGAGGTAAAGGCCTACAGTGCATGTTCCGGTAGCAGCTTTTATATAGTATGAGGAAGGCTTGATCAGTAAGTGGTTATAATTTCGTTCTTTCATTGTGTGTAAAGTGTGTGCTGATTGCTCTTCGTCAGTTATGTCATATAATCTTGGAGGTGCGATACAAGGTTCTTGCACAGGTTCGAAAGTAAATATCCTGGCAATGATGTTCCAGGTACAGAAACTGTTCGCCTATTTGTTATAGTGAAACACAGGATCTCTCAATGACAAGAAACATATTCCGAGCCGCCATGTTCTAACATAAGAAAAATTAGATAAAATAAAGGAATTTCCTGTGTAGATGCCATTAAGGGACACCATTTTCAATATTTTCACGGACAGAATGTGAGTCACTGGTTTAATTTTTATCCTCCACCAATTTCATCACCACCTGGCCAGACAGGGCTAACTTAAATCACTAAAAACACCCATTTATATATTAAACATCTCTAACCAAAGCTACAAATAAAAATCACGAAATAACATACTTAGGTACTTTCTAGAAATACAAACACTCTTAAATTCAGTTATATCATTTAATGACATAATAGACAATTACCTAAACTCTAGTTGGCCGTCGTCAAGATGGCCCATCATGGAGCTGATGGTGTTGCGTCATCTCCCTTCAACTTCCCACCCAAGGCTCCCCGAAAAAAAAAGTTGAAGCTCGACCATCATATACTGCTCTTGCGCAGAGCTAGCCTTTACCCAAATTCAAACATGCAGACTTCACATGGAATGACAAATTCACCGTCCGGTCTACGTGTCCAGCAATATATACACTACATAGTCAACTCCCGTATTATTAACAATATTTAATAATTAAGCCCTCCATACGTCACAACGTTAGAATAGCCCTTGATAAATTTCCCATATAATTTGAAAAGATCCTAAACTTTCCTAACATCCCTAATATTTTTAGGCTGAGGCCACTGGCGGATGACTGATCTGAGTCTGGAGAAATTCCATCCTTAGAAACCTGAAAACTTAATATTTTCATTCTATTCGTGGCAAAGAAGTATTTTCCTGGATTTAATTTAAAATTATGCTAAACACTGAAACGTGCCTTCAAGAGTTTCAAACAATTCGTCAAATGATTTAGCAAACACAGCAATGTCATCCAAATAATCCAAGGCTTTTTAAAATTTTAAGGCACCTAAATATTTTTATGTAACACTACAGAAAAATCTGTAGGCAATAGCTGAACCGAAGGAAAGACATTAAAATGTATATTATCCTTCGTGTGTAACAAAAGAGGTCCTCTGAAATAGAAACTTGAAAGTAGGCTGACAATAAATACAAAAAAAAAAAAATCATTTTGCTTCACCAACATAACTAAGGAAATCTTCATTCCTTTAATTTCCTGTAAAGGAAAAGATGAGGTTGCTGTCATTAAATTACACTTTCTCTAATCGACGTATAGAAAGAATTGCATAGAACTATCTATTTTTTTTTAACCAAAACATCTGGTGAAGTCAAAAGGTGCCAGAGATTCTCGAATAATGCCAGCATCTGTCATTTCTTTTAACTTGCTGAGAAGGTACATCTTTTTGTTTATGAGGAACTCTGTAAGGTCGTTGTTTAATTGGAGATGGGTCTGTATCTTCAATTTGAAATTCTGCAACGTCCGTGGAGCCTGCAAGGAGCCTGCAAGGATGTAGCTAAACCATGTGTATATTTCAGCAATACATAAACCGTTGAAATTTTTTAAATTCTAAGTTACAATTAACAATAACGTCAAATGTCGGATCTTTCAAGGAAGTGATATCTAGAGGAGCAATTAGCTGTAGCAGAAAAACCGCTACGGGTGGCCGAGGTCGTTAAATCGCGGACTTGTGAGCGAGAGATCTGGGGTTCGAATTCCGCCAGGACCGTCCTCCCTGACTGAGGTTTTTTCCAGGTTTTCTTTTCCTCAGTCCTCATAAATGGCAAATGCCGGGGAGGTACCCTAAACTTAGGCCTGGAACGTTTCCTTCCTTAAAAATAAATCCTTTCCCAATATATAATTTCATCTCATGTATCGTCAGTGTCCATCGCCTGTGGTGCCTCTGTAGCAAAAACGGGTGTTAAACACAATTCATTCATTCATTCTAGCAGTCATATAAAATTTTCTAATAAAATCAATGACAATTATAGCCGACGAACTACCAAAAATGTTTCTATTTATAGCCTAGATGCTGTTGTTTGCACTGTACTAACTGTGGCAGTTACTTCAGTCTGGGTTACTGGAAGCATTTGTATACTAGTACTAACACTAGAGCCTGAGGTTGAAGTTTACTCGATACGTTGTAAACTTAGCCTATTATATGTCAGAATTCTAATTGTTCCTCTAGACAGTGTAAAAATATTCCGAAAATAAATTTATGAAAATCGTAACATAAATATCCTGTTATATCATAAACTAAATTTAGAAGATCCATGTATTACTACGTTACGTAACTATCATATTTCTTATTTATGTCCTAGGCGAATATCCGACACAGAATTTCAAAATACTACGAAGAAAAAAAATGCAATTTATTCAAGTAATGCTGTGAAATATGAAAAACTATTCCTTGATAGCGATGAAACATTTATGCTAATAGCAACAAAATCACGCGCTGCTTGTTGCAGCCCAATCTCTCAGTACGATAAGCAAACTTAAAATGCCCTGTCGTTAGCTTTTAACGGGCGGACTATCTGTTTTGAACATTTAAGACATTCTGAACGATGCCTATTTAAAATTGAACAGTTGGTTGTGACTAAGCACCGCTAACGAGCACCATTGCATATATTTCTTGAAGAATATCTCTTGTTATACATTTCTATAATCATTTATTTTTCAAAGAATAATACAGGAAAAGAGAGAAGAGATACGATATATAAGGAAGCAAGAATAATAAAATTAAAAAAAAAAGCCTTTTGAAGAGCAGAATAAAAAACAAAAAACAAAAGAGGAAATGTAAATACTAGAAGAACATGATAGGGAAAAAAAAAGAAAAAGAAGAAAAGAAAGGATAAAAATTATAAGAAAAAATGGGAAGAAAAGAAAAAAGGGGAAAAAGAAGAAAAGAAAGGAAAACAGGCAAAAAAGAAGAAAAGAAAGGAGAAAAACAACAAGGAAGAAATGGGAAGAAAGGAAGCATGCAAACTGCCAAAATGCCAATTACATACAATTGGGAGTACTTAACCGAATATAAAATTACCCAAATATCAATACAATACTACCAATATAGTTGCTCCACGCATCACACCAATATGTCAATGCCTAAGTATGAGCCTTATGAGGCTTATTTCTCATCCTCCGTCCATTTTTTCGCCGCGCGGCTGGACACGGGGTGTCCAGCAGTTTATATCACTTAAAAATCCATTTATATACTAGACATGCTTACCCAAAGATCACAAATAAAAACCATGAAATAATGAACAAGGTACTCTCTTAAATTCAGTTATATCATCTTAATGACATAATAAAAATTACCTACACTCTTGTGGCCGTCGTTAAGATGGTCCATCACGGAACTGATGGTGTTGTGTAGTTTCCCTTCAACTTCCCACGCGGGACTCCCCGAAAAAACTGTTCAAACTGAACGCATCCACATTCTGCGCATGTTCAGAGCTAGTCTTTCCCCACATTCAAACATGCAACCGTCATGTGGAACAATGAACTCACCGCCCGGTCTTGAAAACCCCCGTATATTAATTTTTTTTTTATAATTAAGCCCTCATGCACCACAATATATCTTGTAACACAGGTTGTGCTTATTATCTATTAAATATAGTATCATTTTATGCTTTCAGTAAAAATATAAATACTAACTTTATGCGCGGCGACTCTATCTCCCCTTTTCCGCGGCTGCACTTCCCCAGTAAGCAGACGCTCAAAGTAAAATTATCTCATACTATTAACAGAATGAGTCACAGGATAGGTGCGTATTGCATTTGGTCTGAAATATTACGGGGAAATGTAAGATATTTAGTAAAGAATGTCTTCAATACCAACCATTGATAAGACTATTTATAAACCTTGTTCACTCAGGCGGTATTTTACGTCTCGGTTACCTCGACAATCACTATTCAACTCCCCTTACCCCCAACCTTGTCGGGTCCCTGAACGTCGCTTGAACCTGTCTCCTGTGTGTCTCAACAGCAAAGTGTATTCATTCGATAAGATGGTTAGACAGTTGACCTTAAAGCAAAGCATTATTGTGTATAAATGTTTTTATTTTACATACGAAGTAGTTCATAAGGGAAATTTATTAATAATTTTCGTGATCAAGTGTATCCTTCAAGTTTTTCAAATGACGATATTGTGCAAAAATGTGAATATAATGTTTATGTTAGGAAAATTTAGACCAAATCGGCGCAAATCTGAAATGTTCGCCTACAACATCACTCCCAAAATTAGCACGCGAGTGTAAAAAAAAAAAAAAAAAAAAAAAAAAAAAATCATTACCAATGAAATCAGAAACTTGCTGGTAGATTGGCAATGTGATCGTGTTTACCCATACAATACCAAGGAACAACAATTTCAGTGTAAGACTGGCCACAGGTTTTAGAAAACGGAGTTGCAGTAAGCGGCTCCGTCTGCAGCACGCTTAGGGCTAATTGCATAAAAGTTGCTGACCTGAGATTACTTTTCACTCTAATTTAAAAAGTAACTAGAGGTCAGCCATGATTTCTTTTGCATAAAAATAACCTCAGACTGCGTAACCTTGAGTTTGCAATAACAGTCAAACCTATGGCAGCATCGTGAAATAAGAGGGAAATTCGTGTTTAAAGCGATTTGATATTCAACTGTTTAACCTAAGAAAATCAATAATTATTCAGTTGTCCCGCCTCCAAGACGTTTTATGCCCTTTTTCCCCACCCTTAATAGGTTTTCAAACATCGGTAAGGAAAACTCAAAGCGAATGCGAGCGGCAAATTTAAACAAACGTGAGAAATATATTATTGGATGTGGTACTAATATATAAGAGAATGATTGAAATTATTATTATTATTATTATTATTATTATTATTAATAATAATAATAATAATAATAATAATAATAATAATAATCCGATTGCATCTCAAATAAGGATAAAGAACGAACATTGGGGAAATTGACAGTGTATACTTTTCTGTTCTGAAGGCTTCTGCATTATTATCCCCAGGTAATATAATCGGTATGTGCAGTCCAGTATTCAAAACTCCAGGAAAGTTGTGAATGTTATAGAAGCCTTGCGTCACTTTCCTTTCATCACCCTCTTCGGTTGGCATTTGAATGAAGTGGGGTCTTAAAAGTTGCGATTGCTGTGGTAACTTTATGGATAGTTCTACTGGCCGTTCCTTTCTCCACGTCTTCAATAGCTATTTGGAAACTCCCTGTCGCATATAAACTTAAGAGTTAAAAGTAAGGTGAACATCGAATTCAAAGCATGATTTTGCTTAGTTTCTGACTGTAATGGAGGACGTAACACCTGTTCCAGTTCTTCGACATTTTTTGCTAAACGAGATCGCATTTTGTATTGTTTATCGTTCAGTTCTAGGAACGGATAATCGCTTTCATGGACAAATTTCGCCGAAGGGCACGGCAAAATTTGTCATCAGATGAGTTGTCGGAATAATCATAAATCTGTAAAGAAATATGTACAATATACTGCTTGTAGGGTTAGCCTAGCGTAATCTACAATTGAATGCTTTGCTGTTTGTTGTTATTACGCGGAAGTGAAAAGTGAAACATTGAAGAAACTTTATCTACACGAAAGTTAAATAAACCTGATTCACCATTTTATTTACAAATGTAGCTGTCGTGCTTCTATACTCTAAAAATGTTTTATTTAACAATTACTAAATTACTAAACAATTACAAAAAAATTACTAAATTCTAGTGCTTTAACTTGTAAAAATTTGTGTGTTAGATTTAATTTAAAGTTAAGATGAAATAATCTCAGATTAATGTTTATACAGCCAACCGTTTCAAGTTAAGTTTAACTGATAGTTAATTTTATGCTCTAAGCTCAAGTTGACTCTTTATACAACTGGTCCTTAGTAAAACGGAGACATAAAACACTATTTGAGCGGACAAAGTTTATAACCATTGCCCGGTATTTCGTTGTGTTGAGTCCACGAGGTTTCAGGATATGTATATATCAACACTAAGCAGTGGATGTATCTCTCGCTGTTTGGGAGCTAAGAGGAGAACTGTGAAAAATTGATGGTCATCTAATCTTAACAATTTATTCACGTGCTAGAAGATATAAAGCTATTCAACATGCATATGCTGCAACCAATTGGAAATATGTACTTCTAGTAGGTCAATAAAAATATGAGAAATGTCTCATGTCTATGCTCTTAGGAACATTTGTTTTAGAAGTCGTTTTTAAATGCCTGCACTCTCTAAATTTCTTTATCTTGGCCTTTAACTTAAGGCATCCAAAACTTCAAGCATATTTTTCTCGGTTTAAACTTTTGTCTTTTAGTGTGCTTGTTGGCACTCACAACCAATCCACAAAGTTATATGTAAAAGCCTGAAACTTTCTTGCGACATTCTGTACAGTTTGTTTCTTAAAAGTTAGCACATATTTTTCCGTAAAAAAAAAAAAAAAAATAGATTATCAAAAACTTGTTAGTGCAGTTAGTTAAATAAATTAGCATTTGAATGCATACTAATATTATTTTAAGAAGTAACCAACAGTAACAATTACGAAATGGAGATAGAGCCCTACTTCTCTCCTCCTTTTCCATCCTCCTCCGTTCTTTCATTGATGTTCTTTTGGCGAGAAGAGAAAGGGGAAGGCCAAGTTGCGTGTATGCGCGTTGACGAGAAGAAAAAAGGGGGCAGAAGTTAAGAGTATTTTCTTTTCATGCAAGTATGAACATGCAAAAATTTCCCTGAGCGCAAGTTAGTTGCACTTCTAGGGGTAATTTCCTTGCAAAACCTACTTACTCTAAAACCTCCAGGTGTTTGTGGGGACTGAAAATGCCTGTGTGTTCCGAAATATAATTAAAAGCGTGCATTGAACGAATTTTGTTTTTCTGAAAAGTGTAATGTTGGTCAACG
Organism: Metallyticus violacea; assembly: GCA_030762175.1. Lineage (NCBI taxonomy): Eukaryota > Metazoa > Arthropoda > Insecta > Mantodea > Metallyticidae > Metallyticus > Metallyticus violacea. Next base: position 120,369,014 of record CM060846.1, on the reverse strand, counting down.
TTTCGAACACTTTAGTACAAATGCGTGAGGAATAAAATATGAATAAATTTGTTTATGTTTGTAACAAGAAACGCAACTTTTGCGCATTATTAGATATAGACTTTACAAAACGGCGAACTTTGGCTCAATTAGTATTTTGCAAAACATGTAAATGCTATTAGTTTGCAAACATTCACATGGATCCTAAAATAAATTATCTTTATTAGTATTTTAGAAATACGAAACGTGTATATATGTATTTTGATATTTGTCATTCACTTTTAATTGCAGCCTTCTCTCTATCTATACATCTGTGTTATGCCAAAGGTGGTATAAAACATTTAACATTATTTTATGGATATTTACCTATTAGTGAAAATATCATACGTAAGCAAGAATTTTGTGTTCAAGAGGCGATTCCTGTTTTCGCAAATGGTGAATCCATATACCATATCCTTATATCTTAGTTGACGATACTATACACAAAGTTAAACTGAAATCGGTCTTGTGCAACAGAAACATTTTTTGATTAAAGAAAATTGCTCACTTCGCCACAAAATGTTGTGTTATTTAAATTGTTTTAAGGAACTGCACGTAACTAAGCAATATGTTAGGATACTTACGAATATTTGGCGTGAACAATTAAAACTTACGAAGTAGCTCCTCGTTAAGTAAGCTCGGAATCTGAACCCTTCGGCACCAGATGAGTGTGATAAGCACTCTGCCATGGTCGCAATCACTCCAGGCATTTGTAAGAAAGGACACTCCCCAAGTACTCATTTGGATATAATGCGCACTAAGAGTGAACCTAAGTATGGCTGGATACAACAAAGAGAGAAAAAACTTGGCTAACGGGAATAGTCAATTGTGTAGTCAGTGTGCACACAACTTATACCTGTTTTATAGCGTATTGGAACAGAAGTTTGTGTGTGTGTAGTGCTGAAACCTTTAGTATTGAGAATCAAATAGTATTTTAACTAACGGTCATTCGATCGCCAACTACACATGCGTTGTTGTCATGTCTTAATTTACGTGGCTCCCTTGGAGGTCAGTGCCCACGGTCATGGTCGTTAGAGCGTTTATGCTCTGGTGAATGGGGACTGCCTCTTAGGAACAGGAAAACAGAAAAAAGTTCAGAGCAAGAAAAGGAAAAGTAGTAAAGATATGCTGGAGCCTTGATCGATAACTGCTAGAATGACATCCGTTTATAAAGCATTTTAAAATAGGAGCATTTTTCTAATTTATATTTCTACCAATGCGTATCATAATATTTGTTAATCTTTTCAATTACAACCTCTTTCCCTGGTATAATTAATTACTATAATTTGATATATTTTTACTCACCATAGTCACCGACTTCCATATGAATCAAAACTCTGCTGGGTAGCATCTGTTCGTGTATATGTACTTTTCTTTCAATCTAAATGACATGTACGACGCATGAAAACCCGAGCTTGAAGTAAATTGTCTTTACTCCAACATGCAACAGTTAGCACACACTCGTGGTAGGGGTTGCACTTTTTTCCTAACAAATAGTTTTGTCTTGGATCATACTGTTTAACACGCAGTAATATGCAACACTCCATGTATATATATGTATATGATACAAACTCGTCTGCTATTACCCGCTTTAGCTTCTTTTACGGTAGAGAACCAGTAACTAACCAGTGTTCACCGAGTTCTACGAAATGGTTATGTAATACTTCAAATGTAAGCGCACAAAGCACTAAGGGAGAGGGGAAAATAAGCAATGCAGTGAATGACACGCAGTAGTAGACTGATATAATACTTAAGATATATAGTATTAAACACTTAACATCTAATCTCTACCGATGTTAAATAGTTATCCGATTTATTATTTTTATCATTAATAAATAGATGAATTAAAATAAATAAACTATTCACCATGAAAGAAAACACACTCTTCACATCGCTAGATTTCTAATACCAAGATTTATTCTACTATTAACCAATTATTCCATACCTATGTAAAAATGTTATTTTTTATTTATTTTTTATTATTGATAATTCAAATATGTGATTTCCTCATGAAAGAAAACAAGATTTTCACATAACCAGACTGTTAAGGTCAGAGTTTTGCTGTAATTACCCACAGTTAGTGGTGTATCTGATAGGCACGATGTTTAACATTACTTTGCAAGATCTAAATTCTTTTTTCCTATTACACCTTTCAGGGCCTAATCATTTTGTCGTATTTTTCGGTAGCATTACTACATCTAGAAGCAGTTCATGTACAGAGAAATTCTCGTTCGCTCGAATTGTCGGTTATATTTGTACTTTCATTCTGTGCCAGAGAACAAGCTGTGAACTAAGAAATTGTTTCTATTACATGTTCAGTTGATTTAAAACTATTTTGAACCGCTCTTTTAACAGCGTTATGGGATAAATGAATCCTACTGAAAGTATCAACTTGTTCACGACACATAATTTCATCAACATCGCCTAATCTACTGGGCATGTTATATTTGCAATTTGCAAAGCAATAAAATAAGTGAAGTTTCCTAGTAAAGGTTTTCGATGCTTCATCAATAAAATAACTCGATTCTTTAAAATATTGCAGTGTTTTATGCGTTCTCTATCTTAAAAATACCCTCAGTATTCCAATAATTAATAAATGTATGCATGTTTGTCCTTTTATGGGAGAACCTTGCATAAAGGTACACAGAGAAAATTAAAATGCTAAACATAGCTAATTTTTAAATGGTGATTAACGCCCGTTTTTACTGCTGAGGCACAGGCGGTAGACACTGATGATACATGAGATGAAATGATATATTGGGAAAGAATTTTTTAAGGAAGGAAACGTTCCAGGCATAAGTTTAGGGTACCTCCCCCGGAATTTGCCATTTATGGGAACTGAGGACAACCTGGAAAAAATCTCAGTCATGGAGGATAGTCCTGGTGGGATTCAACCCCAGACCTCCGCTCACTGTCTAGCGCCTTAACGACCTCGGCCACCCGTGGCGGTAAAATAGCGTGCCTAGAATAACGGAGAGTTAGTAAAAATAGTATTAGGAGACGATGTGCTAGAAGCTAGTACGCCACCCACACAACCAAAAATGTGCATCTAATTTTACAAAGGAAATCTAAGGAAGAAGGGGAAAATTCTGCATAGTATACTTACGTCATGGTAGTACCAATAGTAAGAAATACACCAGAAACAGGAATGCATAACACGGCCATGTTGAATGTGGTGGCTTGAGAAAACAAATGAAAGTTGCATCCATGTTAACAATGCAACGATTGCAATCAGTAATACACTCATATATACACACACACTAACCTAGAGCTAACCTGGCGTAAACCCTAGAAACCGGAATACCCAGCACTTTATTGCGGCTCGTTACGGCCTAACTGCCTCCGCTCGCCTCCTATTCGGCAAAAATATATGCAAACATGTTTCTACATCTTAAAATTATATAACTATTGGGTTAGCAACTCTGAAAATCAAACGTGGAATCTCAAGCAGATGCACCACGTTGAGACGGATCTGAGTTGAGGTATAGATTTGCCCTAGTGGTGAACAACATAAGACATATAGCGGAACAATGGTGAAAGTTTATAGCTGTTGGCAACCCTGAAAAATGAATGAAACCATTGTAAATAGTTCGTAAGCCGCCGCCATGGTAAGGAAAACGATAGAGAAGCACGCGACCATAATAATGTGGGAAGTTACTGCATTCATAATGTAACATCTAAGTTTACCACTGGATACTTGGAACCACGAACTCCAAACTATAATAATAATAATAATAATAATAATAATAATAATAACTGCATTCATTCTCCTGCAATTAACTTGCTGTAATCACTTTATTGTACGTTTTATAACTTTATAAATGGGTGCATCGTGAAGGAAGTTTGTATCAAGCGTGTAAATATATAAGGGAGAGGTAAAGCTTATGTGTACGTACGCGGTAATGTTTATAACGAGAAGAAGAATGGCGTTGCATATTGTTATTAAATGCTTCTTTTAGCATTTTACTAAAAATTAAAAACCTCATATTCTCTGCATTATATAAATTTTTAATGCACTATAATTGTTATATAGTACATTGTTCGGTACTTATGACTCACGTGTGCACCCCTGGTGACAAAAAAATGAGTAATCTCTTGAACGCAAAAATTCCAACTAAATATAGCGCGCGGTCCAAAAGGTATGCAGCAAAACTGCGTAGCTGCTGCAGCAGTTGTGCTACATGACATGCACTAAAGATAACTGACTAGTGTAAGTGTGTGTTCCGCTATCTGTAGCAGAGCGTGCAGTGATATCGTGGTTAGGAGCGCAGGTTTGCCTCCTGGCGATAAGCGCTTTCTTTTTAATAAACCTTTGTGACATATAATGACAAACTAGTTTCTTAATATTGCTTCCTATAGACAGCAAGCTTTAACGTTAACATATTAAATATATTATAATATATATTATATTTATAATGATGCCTTCAGAATTCGTTCTATCTAAATGCAATGTACTGCATATGCATTTCCTGCACATGCAAGTAGGGCAAAAGATGGATGGCTTACAGGCAGAAATTCAAGAAAAACTTGAATGTTGTAGCCTTTCGTTCACATTATTGCAGAAATCTGACATTTTAGAAGATAAAAGCTTCTGTTGCTGTATTTATTTAGTTATTTGTAAAGAATGCATGAGATTGTGATTGCGTTGCTATAAAAATCAAATGAAACTTGAAATATAATATGATATTAAGACAACATTTATTCAACATATACACTTATAAAACCAATAAAAAAATAAAACAAAAATGTTGTGTGGGGTTACTCCACCATAATGTTCTCTTTCCAGACGCTTATGATATGACGATTACGTTTACAGGCAAAGTGGCCACTGCAATGTGCAGTCGCTGCACGCGCGTTGTAGATGCAGTATTTACCAGCGTCCCCGATGTTCTCCGATCGACAGGTAGAATGTGGGTATGATTTTTTGTTGTTGTCAAAACACTATTTGACTGTATATAACATTGTGACGCGACTATGCAGTGTTTTCGATCCCGCTTCCTGAAGTCACCCAGGTTTGCTTGTGACCAACTACACTAGCGGCATCACGCTCAGCGGTAAATTTAACTGAAATCATTAATTCACAATCTCTAATGTTTTTTTATTAGTTTTTGACGCCCGTTTTTACGCACGTTTGATGCACCACAGGCGGTGGACACTGATGATACATGAAATGAAATGGTAAACTGGGAAAGGATTTTTTTAAAGAAGGAATAAGCGTTTCAGGCCTAAGTTTAGGGTACCTCCCCGGCATTTGCCATTTAAGACGACTGAGGAAAACCTGAAAAAAAACCTCAGTAAGAGAGCGCGGTCCTGGTGGGAATCGAACTCCAAACCTTCCGCTCACGAGTCCGCGCCTTAATGACCTTGGGCACCCGTGGCGGTATTTCTTGCAGTGTTTGCCTATATAATTGCCTCATAATTGCCTCATTCATATGGCAAAATTGCCATATGGGAAGTAGCTTTCGTATTGGAATATCATGGCATTTTATGAACGAAAGAATGCCCTGTATCTTCATTTTCTGAGGTCGTTAAGGTACATACTGGTGCTGCTAGGTACTTCCTTCCTTACTGTGAGTTCTTTCAGGTTTTCCTTAATACTCATGCAAATGCCGGTGAGGTACCCTAAACTCAGGATTGAAACGCCCTCTTCCCTCCAAAAGTTCCCCTTCCCAATTGAAAATTGAATTTAATACATCATCAGTGTCCACCGCCTGTGATGCCACAGTAATTAAAATGGCAGTTAAACACTTTAAAAATCTTCATTTTCATGGTTGTTATTTTCACCGACGACCGCTAATAAACAAGCATTTTCCATGATATTGACGCGTTTTATCGGTTGATAAATTTACCAATAGAGAATTTTCGAACCGATTTTTAAAAATTGTTGGGTGTCGTTGAATCATGACCATGCATAAATGGCAAGAAAAAGTGTTCCGCAATGGCGAAATATTAAATTACATGGCCATGAAGTATTAAGTTTGCTCACATATCTGTGTGAACTGAACCCCATTGAGCTTGCGTGGTTCATAGTAAAACTCTTGCTAAGAGATAAAAAATGTTAATATAAAAATTAATATGAAGCGTTACTGAAACATACACTTATGGCCTTTTCTTCCTTCACTCCTGAACATGGGCGCCGACTTCTGTTATATATTGCGGGAGGGGGCAACCTCTCTTTTTTATATTTGTAAATACATACCAGTGATATTAACCGCAATACACAGTTTGTAAATGTTCACCCTGCTGTTATTAAAAATTAAATATATATAAATAGTGTGCATTAAAAGCAAATTAACATAAAGTAGTCAATTTAAAATATGTAGTAGCCTGAAAGGTGAAGTCTACGAATTTGTTCAATTATATTTTATTAATTTATTATTAAGCAAGGAAATGTTAAGCATATTAACTTCAGCCTGTATGTCTGGCAATGAGAAGAAGGCATGCATGGGAAATATGCTGCTTAAGCATTTCTATCTTTCTCACTATGTTCATGTACGTCAGTAACGATAATAATAAACAACGTTGTCATACACTCGTCCAGAGTTAGAAGTCCAGCGGGCTTGCAAGACATGAGTCTGAGTGCTCTCATTCATGTGACAGCATGGGTATCTCACATACACCCGTACGTGTGCAGATAAACAGTTCCAGAACTACCCTCCTCGCACTTCAATCCCCTCTTGTCATCTTCTGATTGCCATACTTTAAGTGGTCAATGTTTTCTAACCGCACTATAGCACAAGCACAGGCTCTGTTTACGATGCATGCCTAACTCGTGAACAATGCCCTCCTCTGACATTGTGCATATTCCTCTGACTACCATCTCTTCAGGGTTATGGTGTCATATAGCACTTCATGGTTGTGTTCCAGCATTAGCTAACAGCAGCCTTTGAGCTGAGTGAAGGTGGTTTACCTGCGTTACCTTGAACGAACAGATGCCAGTGAGGTGGTGATGTATTCAAACTTGTATGAAGCTCAACGTGGGGGGTTGTAAGGATATGGGATATGGATTCAAGCAATTTTGTAAAACAATACCCAGCACGGTCCGTACTATGCACAGGTGGATTGCAGCTTGGCAACAGGAAGGGGAAGGTCTTCGCGATCTCCGAAACAGTAAGCGGTGACCGAAGAAAATAACCATGAAGGAGGAGGTCGCTTTTAATGCAGAGGTAGTGGCTCATCGGTTCCAGTCCCTGAGAGATGTTATTGCATAGAAGGAACTTTTCATTAGCAAAAGAACAGCTGATTGTAAATTCAAGTCTACAGGAATATATTATACATATAAGAATAATTGCAAGAAAATTTTCTTTTCCGCTCCTCTTATGTGTGTGAGGCACAATGAACTTTTCACGACTACATCCTGAAGACGTTCTAATTTTATATATATATATATATATATATATATATATATATATATATATATATATATATATATATATATATATATATATATATATATATTCCTAACCGTTATTACTGGATATCTCACTCCTCAACTTAAGGAACCGAGCATGGGATTTGCATTAGAACACGTTCCAACTTCACCTGCAGTTTGGGAGACAGCAATATGGCTACACGAGCAGGTCTTCAGCACAGGTTCCCATAGCCAGTTACACCGCTGGAGATGTAACAGATCCAGGATACAAGCAAATTATAAGAAGCTCTGGAGATGTGCCTCGTGTGGAGTTTTGGATTGGATAAGTAGAACTGGACCTGGAGAACATGTCGGGACCTCCAAAATGAACGCAATGAGTACGTGGCCATCCTGAAAGACGTAGTTCTTTCTAGAGTGAGACTTTTATATACTGCCGAAGAATTGCCTGTAATTAGCCTGGTGATGGAAAGCAAGAGTATGCATATCTCGCAGGTAACCAAACTTTTCCTTGCTGAACACCTTCCGTCCTCAACAAAGTGTTAGATAGACAAGGCAATTGGACCGACTATTAAAATATCTTATAAAATGGGGTATGAGAGAAAATGAACCTTTCTGGGACGGTGGTATAGTATAAAATAAAGATAATTTGCGATGATTGTGCACGAACATTATTGTCCCCATGTTGTATCAATGTAGCTCCTGCAGAGTATAATTATAATAAAAAGTACTGATTCATTTCAATTTTATTTAGTACTTTACTCTTTGAGAATTGACGTTGCATAAGAAATATTTATATTACTTATTTACTTATTGTTTATTTCTTAAGATTTACAACGACACATTTGAGAGAGGATTCAGATGGCTGTATTCAGTTTTGTTTCACTATGACGTAATATATTTCATTTATTGTTACTGATGTTGTGATATGAAATTTCAAACTTATTTACACGTATTAATAAAACACACTTTATATCATTGTCTTTCTAAGCTTCCCTCTTTATGTAAATACGCATTTTAGCTAAACTTTATGTTTACGTTTAACTATCCGTCGACAACTGAAGACTTTCGGAATAACAATATTTCCATGCCGAAAATATATTGTATGTTACTGCATCGTTGACTATATTCAAAACTATCAGAACAATGATATGATAATGCTGGAAAGCAACCATGAAATTATTCATATGTCGCCAAAGTCACCCAGCCTGCCAACTATATACTCAAACAGCAGGTGGTTATTATAGAGAGACGCCCAGTCAAAACTATCTGTACTTGCTTGATAGCATTAATGCGGTCAGCATACATGTGCTCTTTGGAGATACTGGTACGGCTCACAAACAGCTTTCGCCGATTTCAAAATTATTTTCTTTTTCCCCAAACGATGTAAACAAAAGCTTAATTTCTTTAGAAGCTCTCGAACAAGTGTTGTTGTTGCTTTACAAGGGAAATCCAACTCAGGTTTAAGATTTTTAAGATAGCTGTCTTATAATAAAAAAAAACTTGTAAACCATAAAATCACTACTAAATTTCTTAGATTTTTCCATTTTATTACCCGATTTCTCTGGTGTGAGTAATTTTTCGCAGTGTCTTACGGTCAATTTTGAAAAATGCTCTTATTTTAAATTTGCACTTTTTCCTACAAAATACAAAATTTTGGCTTAATTTGTCTTTAGGTTAGGATTTTATATTGTTTTGCTAGGCTTTAGTGGTGCTTAGTTGACAGTCATATACGGACCCGAGAAAATGGAACTTGGTACATATCCCAGGATCATCACATGATAATAGAACACTTGATTGTTTGAGACGGAGTGGCATACTTCGGTACTTTCGTCATGCTTACAGCTGGAAATTTGTGCCTTTTGCCACTAATGAGGCTCCTCCAGGAGGAAGGTATGAGGTGAGGGAAACGAGCTGCCAGGATCCACGGACGGGGACTAGGTGGACGTAGACAAGTTTCCTAACATGTTTCCAGATTGAACATCTCGACGCCGATGAAGTCCCCTAAAAGTATGTCCCTTAGAAGTTCCGTTTCCATATCAGACGTTGGGGTAGAAACGTTTCCAAAGCGCAAGACCCCTTCGCACCGCACCATTTGACTTCACCCTGGCACTTTGGACTCTGTAACTGAGCCAATAGAATGAAATGATGTGAAATGGGAGAGAATGGGGAAAATTCGTGGAATGCAAATAAATATCCATTCCAAAATTCGCCTAAGTGACACGGGGAAACTGAAAAACTGAAGTTCAGGATGGCCGGCCCAACGGGAATAGAACCTGATGCCTTCCGAATGCTGATCTCAAGAGTTACAGCCTGAACCTACCCTCTCGGTTAATAAAATACTTTAAACGATAAAGTCGATATATGAAACGGTACGACAGGTGGGCACTGCCTTACTTGGAGGAATGTTTTCAGGAATGAAGAAGAAAAAAAAAAAAACAAACAAATAAAACAAAGGCACTTGGCAACATCTTTGTTTTGAAGAAACCATGAACTGCTATAATAACGATTATTTGTTTAGGCTTGGTTGTTTTTCAGAACGCTCCTCTCGCTTTAATGCTGTCTAGGATTGGAATGATCTCGTTAACTGTACCACAAACAGTTGCAAAATGTTGGATGTCGTTTACGGATTCCACCACTCAAAAGAAAGAAAAAATATAAAAAATTACGAAGTTCAAGAAGTTAAATACTTTGCCGACGATGTGAAAGTTCTCATCCTCTGGCTATAATGTGTTTGTTCAGTTGATGAACTTTACCCAGGAAATGAAGTTTTCTCCTCTAAGGACGAGGTGGGTTGCTTTGATATCCCTACAGTACCTCTATAGTCAAACGAAGAAGAAGTAAAAAAGTCTTTGGCCTGACATTTTGCAAGCACTCGCTTTCTCTCATTAGTCAAAACTTTGGCCTCATGAGCTCCCTGTGCAAGTTTGTATTTATAATATCTGCCGTTATTTAGCAGATCCATTAGGCTAATTATGTTTAGTGATTTATTGCTTATATATACTTGTTTATTTTCAAAGTGAGAAAATAAATCACCTGATCTCACAAGAAACATGTCAATACACTCATATCCAAACATACCTCAATAATTTACCTGCATTATCTAAGTGCTATAAAACGTTCATGTTCTAAAAATGAGCTGCTGTTTTCAACTGCAAACATCCAAAATCAAAACCGCAAAATGTCGAATCTATGCAGTGGAAGAGCAGGAATTGGACATCCCTCAACTGCAGCCCGGCGTTCCGGATGCGCGGAGACGATCGACCGTTCCTGTTAGTATGTTGAAGGGACAAAAGCAAAGTAAAAGTGACTGATGTTAATGCAGTGATTAAAACACGAGTTCTTTCGGCACTATGCACAACAAATAATCGCGTCATTTCTACATTCTTCTTCACATATTCTCACACTTGTTTGTAGACAGGTTTAACAGGCATCATCAACTTGGGCAATGGCACTCTTGTATATTTGATTGCAAAGCATGAATATTTAATCATGTCCCGGAACCGGGGAGAAGAAATTTGGTAATGAATAAATGGATTCATTTTCAAAATACTGTCCCGCTGAAAAACTTCGAAATGAATGTTCACATTAGCTATCAAAATTTAATTTACACGACGATGAAGAGATTTGCACTGCCGGAAGAAAAACCTACGCAAAGGTTGAACTTCCCATAGTTACGGGAGAAATCTGCAGAATTTAATTAGTTTTTTTTTTTCGGGAAGAATATCTTGAAGACATGTAGTGTCAGTGTCATTATTACTCGTCCACCAATCAAAAATAGAGCACGGTTATTTTCAGAGCAGGGAAAAGGCCTCATTAGGCCATGATCTCAACTTGTTTTTCCCATTTTTTCCCGATTTCGTTGCTTTTACAATGACAATTTTCGCTTTAATTATCTGCCTTGAAACTTTTGGCCCGAAACTGCCTGTGTTCTCCTGCAGTACAGCAAATAATTCAGGATCCATCCATCCATACCAATAGTGGGCAAAACAGTGTATGAGTGGGTCAGTCCACTAATAGATTGGGCAATAGTTAGAACATGTTTCTCCACAACAATAGATAAAAATCTTTTTACTCTCATTTCGCGCTTTAAACCACTGTGATCAATGTTATAAATACAGGAAGGGGGATAATTTGAATGTCGCTCTCTAGCTGTCTCCAAAATAAAAAAACTCCCAATTTGTCTTTTTCTTCTTCTTCCTTTACGAATGTCCTTAAAACGATTATTTTTATCTTTCTGCTTTTAGTTTGATGAATATTTTTGAAAAGACAGATCCAAGAGCAGGATCTCTTCTAAATAAATATATATATATATATATATTTTTTTTTTTAAATTTCCATGGCCCAGGGTTTCAAATTTTCGTCGGTTATATATATATATATATATATATATATAGTTGCTCTTCTTGCTTCTACAAAGCCAGAATATAATAAATCATACATATACTTTTTATGCTCAATGGGAGTTTCTTTGAGTAGATAACAATTGCGTCATCACAATTTTTTCAGAGCCTTTGATTATTAAGTGATAGAGTGGATGGTGTTTTTGCTACAGAGGCACCACAGGCGGTGATGACTGATGATACATGAGATGAAATTATATATTGGGAAAAGATTTTTTTTTAAGAAAGGAAATGTTCCAGGCCAAAGTTTAGGGTATCTTCCCGGCATTTTCCATTTATGAGGACTGAGGAAAACCTTAGTTAGGGAGGACGGTCCTAGCGGGATTCGAACCCCAGATCTCTCACTCACGAGTCCGCGCCTTAACGACCGTGGCCACCCTGTGGCGGTATTAAGTGATAGAAATTCTCTATCTTGCCACACCAATAATACTTTAGTTCCAATCAATTACAAAGCAGGACCTACTGCATGGACGCAGGTGTTTCTAGCCACAACAGCCCGACTTCGGTGGAGCTCCTCCCCCGGTCTTGAATTGTGCGAGCTCCTAAGAAGGTCCTCTTCCATTCCAGACGCCGGAGCAAAAACCTTTCTAAAGCACAAGCCACCATCACATCGCGCCACACCAACTCGTCCTGGGACTTTTGAGTCTGAAACAGAACCGACGAAATAACATGAAATGAGAGAGCGGAACATTCGTGGAATGTAAATATCCACCAGTTTCAGGATACACCACGGAAAAACCCAAAGTCAGGATAGATAGTCCAGCGGGAATTAAATCCGGTACCTCCCGAATGAGAGTATCAAGCGTGTCGCCTGATCCACCCCACTCGGTAAACAGTTTTGGAGAAATGTTTACACTTTCTTTAATCAATTAAGGGACATGTTCTGTAATTGTTCGAAACAGGAGTGCCCAAGCTGCCATGCTACTTGTGTTGCTGTAAATATTCAGATTAGCGTGACATTCGCAGTTGAAGATTTTAAATCCTCTGTTTACAGTTCTACGATCACTGTTCATGTGTGTGGGGAATATATTACTAATGAGAAATCTTCGATAGTAAACTCCTAAGTGATCATTTTTTAACTTCAATTGAAATAATTCTTTCACTCTAGCCGTATGTAGGTGCAAAGAAAGAATCAGATTTGTAAATTTCAGATCACGGCCGGGATTCGAACAACTGATCTTCAAACTTTCGTGCTGTTATCTACCCAACCAAGCTACCGTATCCACCAAGTGTGGAAGCATGAACCTATCTCGGTTTAAAACACTTTAGCATTATCATCATCTTACAGTGGGGAAAACCTTTGGTAGTTCTCCAAGATAACAGACTCAGATGAGAGACGTTCATGGTTCCATGCACGAAGGACACGGTGACTCATTCGGTTCGAGCGTCAGCATTTAATATTAATATCCAGTTTCGTATTTGCATGCAGAAAGTAAATCCATTTTATATACCTAATATTTACTATACCAGTAAACACTATTTAAAATAATAAATGTAACTTGCCATAAGCTCTGTAAGCGACAAAATATGCGCTTCCCTAATCGCTAGAACACTATGTGATTGATAGTGCTCGTTTAGAATATATTGAAGATGGTAATTTTAGGTGACTCCTTCAGTAGTATATCATGTATCCCATTCAACCGTCTGCCAGAGGATCGATAACGCCGGAATTTGTTCATTTAGCACCGACCGGCAGAGCATTGCATCCATGGTTATTACATTTTTTTTACTGTGACGCATGGGTACATTAGATGTGTTTTGTGGTAGAACTTCACTTCGGTACTAATTTATTCGCAACATAAACCATTGTATATAATGATGGATTCGTAAGTTCCATTCAGCTATACAGAGGTAACGACACAGTATTTAAACATTTCAGAGAATAAATTCTGTTTTAAATAATACTGCTGCAAATAATTTAAATTCAATTTTCATCAATCGAAAACGTTTCATGAAAATGCATAAAGGTAGGTGATTTATACAGTTCAGATCATAGCTTGTGGAAATGTTTTCAAACAGGATTTTAACGAAAGTGAATTTACGGCTTCTCTAAATGTACAGTAGCTAATTTAGCTAATTTCGGATATATATTTATTGCAATGCCAAGAGAAAAATAACATGCAGAGTAAACTTAATTAGGTAAACAGAAACTAACACGAGCTTTGACTGTGCCATCATGTAATATTTAATAATACGGTGAGTATTGCGCAGAAGCGGTTGCTAGAAGCAGTATGAGCCGATAATGAATACCGAGAAGACAAAATATATTTTAGGAGTTACGAGCATATGCAAAAGACAATACAGGTGTGACAGTCAGTTGTGAGAAAAGGCTACATTTTTTGGACCCTAAACTGCTGAGCTTTCATTGGCATGATTTTCTTTTAATTGCCTTTGTTTTGAGTAACCTTCGTATTCACATTGTAATAAACAGTGAAGTATTTTTAAAATGCTGCATTTTGTACACAATAATAATAATAATAATAATAATAATAATAATAATAATAATAATAATAGTTATCATTTTTATTTAGAAATTTTTGTAACTGCTATAAAACAGGAACAGATACAGAGTTAGAGGTTATTTGAGTTGTGGGAGAAGGCCACATAACACATGGTAGATAGCAGCTGGTAGTTTGAGGGAGGATTTGTCAACGAGTGGTTGTGCATTCGTATGTTACTCGGTGCTTTCATTATGTGTAGTGTGTTAATTGTTTTCATTAGTTGTGTCATTACATAATATAATCTTGAAGAACGGGCTTTTATGTAAATACATGTGTGAAAACGAATTCTTGAAAAGAAGTTGTAAGGCGATTCGCAAGAAAATATCTTGGCAAAGATGTCCCAGGTAATTAACCGTTCGCTTACTTGTTAAAAAGTTAATAGAGACAGGATCTCTCAATGATGATAAACCTGTTCAGAACCACGGTGCTGTTAAAGTTACATGAAATACAGGAATGCAGATGCCATCAATGTACTGCCGCTGAGGGGCATCTTTTATAACACAGTTTAGTGCTTATAATTAGTTATAAATTGAGTATCATTTTATGTTTTTAGTTAAATATAAAGAATAATATGAAAATACTAACTTTATGCGCGGAGACCCCATCTCCTAGTTAGCAGCCGCACTCAAATACACCAACGAAAGGGGCTATGATGTTTTTATTTTATTTCATGAAACATTTTTATGGTAAATTTAAAGTTAGGAAATCTGTTTTTATTTCTAAGAATAATATTTTCGGTTCATCCTAATAGTATATGTTACATAAATTTCAAAAAGTGTGGTAGATTAATTTCTGAAAGATTTGAGCATAACTGTGGCAGGCAGTGAGCTCTGAAAATCAATTATTTGGTATCTTTAGCTTAGGTACGCAGATTATGTAGTGGTGGAAGACAAAATTCAATCTACTCCCAGGGGCGAAGAATTCAAAATAAATGATACTTAAGAAATTAATTATCTTAGTGCTGAGGTAAATCCTTCTTTAAGTGATAGGCAAGTTCTCATGACAAATGTGTGAAATGGTAAAATATAATGAAAATACACTTAATGTCACTTTCATTTCAGATGGTTAGTGAAAATACTACCACAATGAAAACCTAAAAAAACATTTAATTTTGAAAAGAAAATATTATTACTGAGGATGTTATTGCACGTTATATTGTTCGTTTATAAAGCTTTTTATGTAACTAATAAACTACCGACATAAAAAAGAATTTTAAAAAGCTTCAATCTTAGAAGTAACCCAACATTGCACTAATTCAGTTCGATATGTTAGTTATGTGTATGTTGATGATTAGAATGCTAAACAGTTAGTCATTTCGGTATACTTTCCGGCGGTAAATTGCTTATGTCATACAGTCACTGCAGAAAGTTCATTGAAGCAAGCCCTTCATTGCCGGCGTTGTCTCGTTCGGCGTGTTAAACTATCGACAGAAAGATTACGTAATTTATAATGCATTATAATTGTTATATAGATATTGTTCGGTGCTATTGGCTATGTAATACAGTATATTTTCATTTTCAATTCTATTTGGATCACACGCTGTTTATAACAATATGATGGGATTAAACAATGCTTTCGACCCCTTCCTTCCTGCAATCACCTACGTTTTCTTGTCAAAATTGGTTTATAACTGGATTTAATACTTAAACGATGCAGTTATATATAACTTTTGTATTGGTTACGTTAGATAAATTTATTTTGCTGTTTGTTTCTATATAAACATGGTTTGAAGTGCAGCATTTATTTTTCAAATTTAAATAATTGAACTTCCATTATTTCTATCCTATAACTGTTTAAATGCATTGAGCTAAAGTAACGCAAACTACAACGTGCAGTTTCTTTTTCCTGCTTCAGTAAACGATACTTGCTGGATGTGTCGTCTTAACAATTTCGTCTTAGCAACAAAGCATGAACGTATGTGTAGTTAGTTCATCTGTCTCCCTTAGTACAATAAACACGTATTAATTCCATTACAATTTGAAACCCAAGAGACCCACCCTAATATATTTCTCAGTACAACTAAACAGAATATTTAATTATCATCTTTATTTTATTCTTCCTCCTCTTCTCTTCCTCCTAAACCCAAGATCGTGGGTTCGATCCCGGACAGGATCAATGGATTTTTTCGGGTGAAAAAATCCTAAGTTAGGCTTCCTTCGGAAGGGAAGTAAAGCCGTGGGTTCCGTGTCTTACATTTACGGCACGATAAAGAATCTCAAACCTGAAAGAGAGGCCTCTGAGCAAAATTTGTTGGCCGTTTCACGCCCTGAATAGAATGGAACGCTGATGACCTCAGATGTTAAAGAGCTTCCGTAAATAAACCAAATAAAAAATCCCTCTCCTGAATGTGCATTACACTTAAAACACATGGTAGACAAAGACGTTTCACTAGCGGACAGCAGTAGGTTTGCCAAATAATGAAGCCTGAAAGAAGAGGCGTCTAAACAAAATTTATTGGCGTTTCATCTTCATATGAATTGGGTAATAATGACTAAAGCTGTAAAAGAGCGTCGCTAAATAAAATTAACTTTATCTAACCTAACCTTGAAAAACAATGTTAGTGAAATATGAGAAATATGCAGAGGAAAGTTTAAATTTAAATTTAAATTTTACGGCAATCTGTGCTACAGTTGTACATGTTACACTTTTAAAATTACACACGCTCGTTTATTTGATATCAGAGATTACCTCAATTCGTTAAAAAGCACGGGCTGGAGTTTCCACATATCTACTCTGATTATCTTAGCAACATTTTGAAAAATATGCTAGCCGATGTAACCATCAGATAAAAAAAATCACATAATACCCACTTTTTCTTAATATTCAAACCATTATTAAGGATAGTGAGTGTCTATTAAACAAACTCATTAATAAAGTAATTTTTGGGCAACACAATTTACTTAGTGAATGTGTTACAATAAGCTATATAAAATAATGTGCATAATTAACTGAAAATAGCTGCTCGTAACCTGATCATATTTTGTCAATATGTAAAGAATGACATCAAATATGAATATCAAAATGCTTTTTTTATTAAAAAATTTTCCTTTACACACTTGCGGCACTGTAGTAAATTACATATATTTATTTTTCTTTGCACCATTGCTTTATTATTGTCGATTTTAAACACCATAAACGTTGCAAACATACACAAAATTCCCTTTCAGCAGCACAATAACTAACCTGATGTTCATGTTAATTTACCTGCGATGAGAGAGCGTTTTTGATTCTTTCAACGATGAATAGGGTGCGCCAGTCCGCAGTGCGGTCCACGAGATCTGAGGTCACCTTAGCACTGGGTATGCAACTCCGGTGCATGACGTAATGCACTTTAAAATAATCAGAGGTAATTGTACGTTTATGCAACTTCCACATGACAGAAAACAATATGTGCTAAACGTTAAGGGGACAACTCAGTTTGTTTTGAATTCGACTGTGGAATATGCGTATACAATTGAACCAGAGAAAGTATTTTACTTAGCGGCAGCTATAGTGCAAGATTAATGTATAATAATTAACAATAAATTATTTCTTATACTGTCCTGTGACGTCAGCATTCATATAAGGAATGCGTGTGTAGGGCAGTGCATCGTATTTCTTGTTCTTTGATGGTCTAGTGGTTATTGTACATGCCTCGTAGACCTAAATTCGTGAGTTCAGTCTCAGCCAGGGTCGATGAGCTCTAAAAATCTTAAGTGTGGCTTCCTTCAAAAGGAAAGTGAAGCCACGGTCTCGTGTCGTATATTTACGGCACGCAAATGACCTCCAAGCTTGAAAGAAGTTTCCTCTGAACAAAATTTATCGGCCATCTCACGCACTGAATTGAATGGATCGCTGATGACTTGAGATGTTAAAGAGCGTCCGTAAATAAACCAAATCAACAACATCGTCTCAGGTTGCGCAGCGGTCAGGAAACGCGCGTCCCCGGCGGCACAGTTCAGTGGGAGCATTCACATTCATCATTTAGTTATTTAAGGACGCTCTTTAACATCTTTCGTCATATTGGTTCATTCTATTCAGAGCGCGAAACGGCTGATATATTTTGATCAGAGGGCTATTCTTTCAGGCTTGAGGTTTTTTAACGTAAATCTACGACATGGGATCAACTGCTTTACTTCCCTTTATAACAATATCATGCTTAGGATTTTTACGCCTTAATAAAATTCGTGGACCCTTGCCAAATTTGAACCCGCAATCTTGGGTTTACCAGGCAAGCATGATTACCACAAGACCGTCGATCACCGCCACGGGTGGCCGAGGTCGTTAAGGCGCGGACTTGTGACGGAACGTCTGGGGTTCGAATCTCGCCAGGACCGTCCTGCCTGACTGAGGTTTTTTCCAGGTTTTCCGCAGTCTTCATAACTGGCAAATGCCGGGGAGGTACATTAACTTAGGCCTGAAACGTTTCCTTTCTTAAAAAAATCCTTTCACAATATATCATTTCACGTATCATCAGTGTCACCGCCTGTGGTGCCGCAGTCGTAACAACGGGCGTTGAATACCATTAAAAAAAAAAAAAAAAAATAGACCGCCGAGACCGATTACATTAATTACGAATCTATTGCGGGCGTATGTCGTTTTATTTACCATAGATTGTTTGTAAATGCTTTAAGAGATTACATTCATTATTACAAATAGCACAATTGGAAATGTTTTGGTTTTAATTGTCAAGTAAATGTGTTATGTCACAAAAGTATTTGGTTTAAAGCAGTTAATATTAATGTCACAGATTAAATATGAGTTAAATAGTTTATTCGCAATATTTGTATCATAAGATGATATAAATAAGAATTACATATATTTAATTTGCACAAAAATTTCATTATTGCATAGTGCAAAGTCTTTATCTACCTATAGTTAGGTTACACTATTCCATTTAATTAATGTTTAATGTATAATAATATACCTTATGAATTGACTTTTTTTAGTAGTGTTTAACGCCCGTGTTTACCACTGATGATACATGAGATGAAAACGATATATTGGGAAAGGATTTTTGAAGGAAGGAAATGTTCCAGGCCTAAGTTTGGAGTACCTCTCTGGCATTTGCCATTTATGAGGACTGAGGAAAACCTACAAAAAACCTCGGTCAGGGAGGACGGTCCTGGCGGGATTTGAACCCCAGACCTCCGGCTCACGAGTCCGCGCCTTAACGATCTCGGCCACTCGTGGCGGTATCTTATGAATTGGCATAACATATCCATTGTCATTAAAAATGAACACAAAGTCAGAAAAATTCATAAAAATATTGCTACACAAAATACAATTAATAATAATATAATTATTATTATTACCAGAAAAGATAATACAGGAATATATAAAACATATTAGTCAAAATATTAACAAAAAACTACTTAAAGAAATGTGCGTACCTGTATACTATTTTTATATTTTTTTTTTCAAAAGAGACATTACTAAATTACCGGCCATTGTTTTAACACTATAATGTAATCTGGCAAATAAATCTATAAAATTTAACCCTGTGCAAAATTTGTAAATAAATCATAATAATGGAAAATAATAAAAAGTACTTTTGTAACAGTAAACAATAAAGTTGTGGGGAAATTAATGTTACAGTAAAATGGGAAACATGTATTGACAAAATTGGATAGCTGGTACGAACCCTTAAGATAGTATACCTGCACTGTACTCACTGCATAAGAATAATTTTTCCCACACATGGTGATGAATGTTTCGCACTAAGAGTATCTTGGTCTGTCAATGTTGTTTAACAATCGTAATCAAATAATCACACAGCAGTGCAAAGTACATGAACAAGCCGATGAGGCATAGACACTCAACTCTGTGCCCGAGTACCGAGTACTCTACGCTGCTACTGCCGCCTGGCGCAATTGTCCTGCAAGCACTGTTCGGGAAGTCAAACCATGCCATTATGTCATCCTTTAGTAAGTTGGCGGATACTGGTTAATAGCAACCGCTCCGCAACCTATTTTAGATTTGTTCTATAAACGTTCCGTTTAGTACGCTGCAAATCAAATACGCTTTGTCAAGATAGCAATGCTTTTAATTTGATGAAATAAGGAGGCAGTTAATAGTTTTTAATACTCTGTGAAACTCTGCGTTCACATAAAATATCCGCACATAAACAATGTTCCAGCAAAAAACAAGCTATTTGTGGCAGGAAAATGTACTGTATAAGTTTGGACCTTGTGATGCTTTGAAGTGGAAAAATATCAAGCCCTAGAGTAATATCAAAAAGTATTTCAGTCATATATTTTCAAATAAAATAAGGATAACGTAGTCATTATTCCAACAATGATTTGGATGCTTGGGGAAGCGCATACTCCACCCACTGCAGCGTTTGATAAAAATCTTTGTTATCATCGAAATAATGCATAACATTTAAGATTCTGCATTTTCTGCTACTGATTCACCCGCAGTGCTTCCAGGCTGAAAAAAGTTCAGTGTTACTTGTACTTAAGTGAATGTTTATTGCATTGAATTAGAACAGTATCAAGCTGAACATTACATTTCACAGTCCTCTTTAATACACCACTCATTTCACATTTCAATGGCATTGGCATTGAATGTTTATACGTAGAAATAGTGTCTTGCTTAGTTTTTGAAACTAGGCAGCTAATGTCTACATGAGAGTAAATGCACTCGCTTTATTTATTTCGATGGCAAATGAAAGCACTCGTTTCATCATTTCATTTGAAAGCTATACGCAAATGCATTGAATTTTTATATTGTACCATAGTAGTTATTATGCTTATAATTGTTATCATACTATTATAGTTATATTACCGCAAAATGTTTCGTATTCTATAAATGCAATACAATTAGAAATACTATAACATTAAATTGAATAACAATTAAAACTGAAGGTATCTAATATAGTACAAATTGGTAAAAGTAAAATAATCTTATAAGAATAAAAAATCATTGCATTAAGAGGGTTATTCAATGAAGAATGATAATAATATTAATACAGGAATAATTTTCGTGCTAACATTTCTAACAATATTTTGTTGCCCTAATGAGTAATGTACACATGGTACCAGTTTCATTGTTGTCACTTCCAGTTCCCGCCTGTGAAACATGTACAAGTTGAGACATGTTCAGTTCCGCTTACAACAAAATGTAGGTGACCCGAGACGAACAATATGTTGCTCTTAAATTCTGCTTTCGTCTCAACGAATCATCATCCCAGGCCTATTTAATGTTACAGTGAGGTTATGGAGAATGTTCTACTCTACAGCACAGCTCGAAGATGGTTTAAAATGTCTTAAAAGGGAAGGTAATCAATTTCAAAGGAAGGTGGATTCGAATATTCAGTTTGCTCTCTAACAAAGAAAGCATTAACACCGCTGTTGTCATTGGGGGAGAGAATCGTCAAATAATATTAAGAACACTTTCAGAAACAATTGAAAATTTCACGGGGTGTCACCCACACGTTAGTTGCAAATGAGACGTGTTTGTGCACGGTGATTCTAAGACTGTGATTTACAAACAAAATAAAAGGACGTTTGCGTGCAGGTTTGCATGCAGTTAAAGACGATGTTACAGAAAGTTGCGGAGTTTCTTTCAACGTAATCGCTGCTTCATTCTTAGAGCAAACAGCAAAACTCTTTGCAGTAGCCCCCATCATCATAAAAAAGTAGTTGTTTCTGCTGGGAAAGTTATTGTCATCTCTCTCTTTTTGGTCAGGGAATAATATAAAAACATGTCGTACTTGCGCACATAACTGAAACTGGTAATACTACAGAGATGTCTTGAAAACTGCAATGTTATATCACAAGCAAAAGCCCACATTTCCATGCAATAAGTTGGACCTGCACCAAGATAATTGCACATCGCAAACATATCTCACAAAAATCAATGTAAAGTGTGTCCCTGTAACTCCATATTTTCCTTCGTGTGTCTTTTCCTTGCCTCAAATTGAAGACCTTTCTAAAGGATCTGTTAAAGATGGTTTCTCGCATGTCTTTTAAGACTGGCAGAAACGTTGGAACAGAAGCATCACATCCAACTCGGACTGAAAATTATGAGGATGAGTAAAGATATATTAAAAGAATATGATTATGTTAAAAGAACAGCCCTCGTATAGAGCAAAACGATGAGATAAGATTAAATATGTACTCTATGGTTAAAGCACATTTAGAGCTAAAATATTTTATTTGCTACATAGAAGATATACCGTAGATTATAAACTAAAATATTCAGTGAAATTATATATGTATTTCATAAGTGATAAGCGTGCAGCTATATCCATAAAATTAAAATGTAAATGCATCTTCACATATGCGTTTGTTTAAAAGCAAATTCGTGCATGAACTCTCATATAAGTATTTTAATTTTGTTAATGTTCCTGTTAACTTTTTGTTGGTCTCAATTGAGATTGAATATACACCTTCTTCTTTGTTAATGTAAGATTAATAATAATTGGTTGCTTCCAGTAAAATGATTCTACCTCTCTTTCCTGAGCTCCGTCTTAGATTATGTTAAATAGCATAAATATTAAGTACGTGGCCTACAAGTGTCAGTTTAGCTGTAGTTTACTGTACATTAAATAATGCAGCATAATATCCACTACTCCGTAATATCAATCTCAGCGCTGGATAAGTTGTTGCGCATGCAGTGCCTAAGTTTGTTACTACTGTTTTGGACAGTATGTATAAACGTCATAAACTTTAAAAAATTTTTTTCTTAACTCAAATACGTTAAGATAATTTTAACAAAATTCTTAATTAAAATATTAACGTTCTCCGGGATATTAATGAATTTCCTATACGGTTGTAAATAAGTAAAGAGGTACATGGACGATTGTTATTCACATGTGTGAACTATTGGCACTCCCTGGCAACATCGCATTAAAGCCTATGCGTACACCGTTATGAAGAACTGTAGAAAATCGTGCTACCTGAATCCACCAAATCTACCCATCGTCCCAGGGACACCAACAAAATGAGTCACAACTTCAAGGTCATTTTCTCGATCAGTGGGTTGCCTAAAATGTGACATAATTTTTTATTGTCCGCCGCAGGATTTTTCATTTTTTTTGTCAACTACATACACGTGGCAATTATATACAATGTTATGTATATTTTATACATGATAAATAGCCAGTACCAACAAGTTTAGAATAAAGTTGAATAAAAGTTGGCGATAGGGCCTTTTTTGTGCCAGATTTTGGCAATCATTTTCATTGTCTGTCAAGTACATATATGTGATATGTGTATATATATATAATACGTGATAAATAGCAAGTACAAACAAATTTACAATAAAGTTGGAACAAAAATTGGCGTTAGTGCGCTTCTTTTGTTGTTGCAGTTTTTGATGTCATATAATTTGTGCACCAACGGGCTAATTTCTTTTTATTTTTATTTGTAAGGTACATACATGATTTATTATGCAAGAGCATATATGTGGTGATCATATGCAATTGTATATGTAATTTATACGTGATAAATAGCAGACATAAACAAGTTTACAACAAAGTTTAACAAAAAGTGACCCTAGGGTCTTTTTTTTTCGGTAAAGTTTTTTGTATCATATATTTTGCGCGCCACCGGGCTCATTTTATTTATTAATTGTCAATACATGTATATACACTCCACAAGTACCCGCCACGGGTGGCCGAGGCCGTTAAGGGCGGACTCGTAAGCGGGAGGTCTGGGATTCGAATTCCGCCAGGACCGTTCTCCCTGACTGAGTTTTTTTCCAGGTTTTCCTCAGTCCTCATAAATGGCAAATGCTGGGAAGGTACCCTAAACTTAGGCCTGGAACGTTTCCTTCCCTAAAAAATCCTTTCCCAATATATCATTTCATCTCATGTATCACCAGTGTTCACCGCCTGTGATGCATCAATGGTGAAAACGGCGTTAAACACTAATAAAAACCATTTTTTTCCACCAACCACCAACCTATCACTACACTCTACGTCACTTCCTTACCATCTTTTTAATCCTTACATTGCATCAGCAAAATCAGTAGCTCGTCGATGCCCTACCTACACGTCAGGTTTTGTATAATAATTATATGTAACAAAACTTCAATATAAATACATGCCTTGCTTACCTCAGTATACCGAACAGTTCAATTTTAAGGTGTTTTCTTCTGACCAATCAATGTCCATCTTTTCATCGTTTCTGCCAACCACCATTCCTTATTTTCACCAATCCAATACTCCATGACACTTTGTCATCAACCTTTTACTTTTTGCATTGCGTCAGCTATCTCATTAGCTCCCGACACCGCATCTACGCACATTTTTATTTGTTTTAACTAATTAAAACAAGCATGTACTTCCATAATAAAACATGTATGGACCTGTTAATTACGCATGTACTTGCACAATAAAACTTGCGTGCACTTGACAATTGAAAAAAAAAAAAAAAAAAATGAGGTCCGTGGCGCACAATCTATATAATACCATAAACTGCCACAAAATGAATGGTGTTTAACGCCCGTTTTTGCTATAAAGGCACCACAGGCGATGGACAATGATTATACATGAAATGATATATTGGTAAAGGGTTTTATTTTTAAGGAAGGAAACGTTCCAGGCCTAAGTATAGGGTACCTTCCCGGCATTTGCCAATTATGAGGGCTGAGGAAAACCCGGAAAAAACCTCAGTCAGGGAGGACGGTCCTGGCGGAATTCGAACCCCAGACCTTCCGTTCACGAGTCCGCGCCTTAACGACCTCGGCCACCCGTGGCGGTCTCTGTCACAAAAAGCACCAATTTTTGTTCAACCATGTTGTAAACATGTTTGTACTTGTTATTTTTCATGCATAATATATAATGCATTGTGTTTAATTACCAGATATATGTACTTGCGCAATAAAACTTGTCTGTACTTGTCTGTACAAATAAATATAAAATTAAAATCAGTCCCTTGGGGAACAAACTGTATGATGCCAAATATTGACCAAAAGAAAACACTAACCACAAATTTTGTTCAACTTTATTATAAACTTGTTTGTACTTGTTGTTTATTATGTATAAAATAACAAATAACATTGTATGTAATCATAACATGTATGTACTTGACAAAATGATTAAAAAAACCGCGATGGACAATAAAAATAATGCCACAATTTCAAGGAACCCGCTGGCCGGAACAAATGACTGAAGATGTTACGCATTTTGTTGGCCGACCCGGGATTCAAACTACTATTAATAATAAGTTCGGTTGTTTTGATTTCTCCTTCCATAGCCTGGGTTTGATAAATGTTGTTTCACCGAAGAATAGCTGGTGAAATTATTCAATATAATATACTGTCATGAATGTAGCGCAGTGCATGCGTAAAAGTGTGCACATTAAACAAAACAACTGAATACTTCCATTTTGTTATTAAGATTATTTTTAGGGCAGAGATTAGGGGCAAAAATTGTGTGTACACTCTCGGTTAAAGATCTGTATATTCTCGATTTAAGAAAATGAAAATAAAAATTCCTGAGTACTTCCGAGTTTCGATTTTCCTACCATCGTCAAAAGTGCTATAAAGTGCTTCAATCTTCGAAAGGTTAAAAATATTAAATAAATCTCTGAATAATTGACAAAGATCGTGAAAACAATCCACAAAAAGCTTCACTTACCCTTGAATGTCGACAGTTGCCAGCGTTTAAATTGTAAAACTTCACCGATGAGCGTAGGACCGTTAGGGATTCGAGCGGCTGTGTCGAAATAACGTTATAGTCGCGTCACAATGTTATAACCAGTGTATAATCCAAATAATATTATGGAATTGTAATGCATACTAATTCGTGAGTCAATATACTATATTACACTTTTAATACGTTAGAAAATATACATAATTTTGTCGGTTGTTCAACGCACCAAACAAAACTACAACCGTAATCAAGCGCATTGATCTTATCGCAGCAGCTGTACAGAGTGTGACGTAGTATGGCGCACACAGTTAGTTTCTAACAACAGCGAACGTAAACTTAAACAGTCACATTGTTTATTCCCTTACTGTAAATTTTAGATTGGATTGGAGTAGTAAGCACGGAGGAGGAATTTTCGCTACTTCAACGATGCTCTAAAACTAACCGTTTGTGCTTACACACCCTTTTGTGGTGGGCGGTTTGTAACATTGTTTCAGATCATGTCCAATGCAGACGGAGCCCCTTTCCAAGAAGTTTGAAACACTCAGGGGGTGCTTCTACTACAGACGCAGAAACCTTTCCGAAGCTCAAATCACCATCACGCCGCACACAGCACCAGTGCACCTTGCCTGACACTTTCGATCCTGTAAGAGAACAACGGAATTAAATTATATGAAATAGGAGGGGTGGAAATATCCACCCGAGCATTTGTCTAAGTGACCAGGGGAAAGAACGGAAAACAAATATATAAAACAAAAAACAAAGTCAGAATTGCCAGTCTCAATAACTTTGAGGTCCTTTGAATGTGAATCCCCAGCGTTACCGCGTGAGCCACTCTACTCGATAAGAGCTGAGCTACTGAAACGTTTGTTCATAGCAAGGTCAAAATGCAGAGAAGTATTTTTCTTAAAACTTTTGCAACGATATCAGTAAGCAAATGACCATTTCCTCCATATATCTGCCAATTAATGTCATTGCTACTGGTAGCTTGCATTGGAAGCATTACCACACGCCACCTTTAAAGAAAGTGAAGAACTGGAAAAGTCATATTGAATATGTGTTGTATAATAAAACATTTTGTATTATGAAAATTCAGGTTCTTGAGGGCAACATCAAATCTGAAAGACATTCTCAAAAGTGTGTGGTACCGTTGCATGTGAAATATTGAGGAAGTAGGTCTAACAGAATATTAATGTTTTCGTGTTTCAAAAAATGCTAAATAAACAGATTTAATTTTATTTTCCGTTACCATGCCTTTTTAAAATAAAAGATAGCTGCACTTTTTCGTACTATTTCTAAAATGATAAAGTTATTTGTATATATCCCTCAAGAGAAACTGTGTGTATATATATATATATACACACACACACACAATTTACGTGATTTTTGGCAACTCTGTAGGTTCAACAACAACAATAATAATAATAATAATAATAATAATAATAATAATGAAAAGAGGAAGAAGAAAAAGAAAAAGTGATCCTACAGGCTTTCAATATTATTTCAGTTCTTAGCCCCAATTGTTAACCACAAGAGTCAATGTTTTTCACCTGAAAACATAGCAGACTGCGGAAGAGGAAACATTTCGGCATGATGATCTAACTAATTCCTGATTACCCTGGAACGGTATATGCTACTAGTAAAATACTCTGGTTTAGCCAGGTACCACTAATTTCCTAGTTTACATTTCTGTCATCTGACTGTTTCTTCTACAGAATCGGAACACCTCTGGGACAGCTAGTTAGCAGAAACGCCAATTGGAAATAAATTACGGCAGAATCTGGCTATCCCTAAAGGTGTTAACAACATTAATCGCGTAATATTTAGATTTAATATGTCAATGTTGTCTTTATCTTTATCATAATTGATTATTACTTTTACATGAGTAGGGTTTGAAGCCAAAGTTTGTCGTGGTAAACATTTTTCGGCTTTGCCGCGTGAGACTTAATGATCATGTCCAATGTTTCAAACACTTTGCATCCAGAGGAGGAGAATAGCAAAGACACATTGGATATAATCGTAATCTCTCGTGCGGCATAAGCTGATAAACTCTTACCATGATTACTTCTACATCTTTACCGCCACGGGTGGCCGAGGTCGTTAAGGCGCGAACTGGTAAGCGCGAGGTCTGGGGTTCGAATCCCGCCAGACCGTCCTCCCTGACTGAAGTTTTATTCAGGTTTCCCTCAGTCCTCATAAATGGCAAATGCCAGAGAGGTATCCTAAACTTAGGTCTAGAACGATTCCTTCCTTAAAAATAAATCCTTTCCCAATAAAGCATTTCATCTCACGTGTCACTACTGTCCATAGCCTGTGGTGCCTCTGTAGCAAAAATGGGCATTAAACACTGAATTTCATTCGTTTCATTCCGCATCTTCAGCAGAATATACGGTTAGAATACTATGTTACGTACAGTTCTACAAGACTTTTGCATTCATTCTCGAAGTCACCCGGATAGGCTTTCCTTCAGCGATAACAGACATCCAGCCCCCAAAAGTAATACGTCCTAAGAGAGTTTGTGTGGGCGCCAAAGTGTAATCTTCGTTGGTCGAAAGCACTTTCTCGCGGATCCATATTATTACATCCCAGGGTTATTTCGACCTCGGAAGGAATTGCTATACCAATCCAATCCTGCCCGTGGCCCAAATCTTTCTAATGTAAATCTTCTTTGCTGGTAAGATCTAATGCTTATTGTCAAAGGAATATATCACTTATATGGCGCTCGCAAAGAATACACCTACGCGGCAATCATCCATGTACTGTTTTTCGTTTTCTTAATAGTGTTTAATGCCCGTTTTACTGTTGTGGCACCAAATGCGCTGACACTGATGATGCATGAGTTGGAACGACAAATTGGAAAAGGTGTGGGTTTTAAGGAAGGAATCATTCCGGGCCTAAGTTTAGAATATTTTCCCGGCATTTACCATTTATGAGGTCTGAGAAAAAATTGAGGAAAAAGCTCTTTCAGGAAGGACGTCTTAGCAGGAACCAAACCCTAGGTTTCCTGCTTAAGTGTCCGTGCCTTAGCGAACTAGGTTACCAGTAGCGGTCATGAACTGTGTGATAAAATATCTAACCTTGATATATTCCTGTAGAAAATAAAATATAACTGTTTCATGTTATTAAATATGTATTAACCTCATTTAGCATGTGTGTTTATATTTGCTTATCTCAAATCTCAAGTAGACAGAATTGTGGTAACCCAGTTTGAATTATCTTAATGGTATATGTTGTGTTTATATTAACCTCTATCAGTGCATTCAGGCTGCACTTAACTCATGTTATGCAATAAGTATTAACTTATTTAATTAATTAAAATACACATAAAAAGAGACAGAATTAAAATACTCATCAGGAGTAGTGAGAAGCCTCATTCTGTCATTACCAGTCACATGGAGTTCTCCATGGCACACTTACCTGATAGTCAAGCGATAAAAGCAGTTCTAATAATGAGAGCTACCGAAGTTTGAATCCCCCTATAGTGGATTATTTTATTTGTTATTTGTTGTAAATAAAAATAAGGTATAGTATAAACATTATATTATAACTTTCAATTGCAAAGTTTTATTTGAATTTGAAGGCATTTATGCTCAAAAATGTAAAGTAATCTTTGTTTTAAAAAGTAGGAAATTAATGGAAATAGTGAAAATTTATATTTTCTATTTAATTTTTAACTTCAGAATATTTATTAATGTGGATTTTTTAAAACAAAGATGATAAATATACGTTTTTCTGTTTGGCAAATATATGTCATTCGTTTAAAAAATAATATGTATACGGAAGGAATTACTTTCACTTGCAAAATGACACAAATTAAAACTTCAAGCATAATGAGATATAAACTTAAATAGTTCTTATTACAAGACAAGTGCTTTTGTCTGCTCAATAATTAGATAAAACGATTCAAACAAACGCATTTGCTGCTTATCGTGTAACTTGAACACTAACTGAAGGTAACTTTATGAACCCGCGTCAGCAAATGCTTTCAATGTTTTCCGAATCAATATGATTTGTGCCTGTTGCTCATTTTTTTTTATCTTAGATAGTACGTAGAAGGGAGGAAAGGATATTCTCTGGAATGGTGAACTTTAGCCGCATCCATATTTGCTGTAGTCTTTATTGTTTTTTTCAGATTTGCGTAAAGTAGTGAGTTCATCTTCTTCCTAGCACCTTTGGATTCAGTGCCAAATGCAGTCCCCGGCTTTGCCTATACCAATCATTTTGTGAAAAATGCTGCGGTCAGCCTCGCACAAGCCGTCAATACGGAAATAGTATTTACTTTTATAGTGACCTTACCTTTGAGACGAAGCCAGCCCTGCTCAATAATAAACAAATATTTGTCAAAACGACCCCTTTAAATTACGCCCCTCGAACTAAGAACTATCAAAACTGACAGAACACACTTAAAGGAATTTTTTCATTGTAATGATAATTAACATCCACGTGTCAAACATTGGTTGTGTTCTGCTGCAAAGTATGGGTTGAGTGGCGGTGTCCCAGCCCTGACCTTTCAGCTGTGACCTCAGTGACGAATCAAGTGGTCTATATGGGGTGTAATTCTCAGCTAGACCCTGATATTGTTTTAGGTCCCTTCGATTTGTTTTCGATACACCTTCAAGGAACCTGTCTACTCTCCCTTGAGTCTTAATAATTGTGTGCTAATTTTCTACGGAAAACTTTGATATGATAACAGACATTCAGTTCGCTGTTTATAAAGCTCATATGTACGAACTAAATGACAGCACAAAAGCTGAAGTACTTGGTATATACCATTGACATCAACATAAAATGAACGATGTTGCTACCATGTAGTTTCAAAAGCCTGTACCTGTAAAAAAAGTAATATTATTTGAAAGCACGTGCATATTTCTTCTTATTTAAATTCGCCCACTTCAAAGGTTTCATTATTTGTAAAATCAGAAGCCAATTCTCCAACAAAGGCAAGATGTAGAAAACAGTAGAACTTCCGTCTACCAGAGAACTTTCCTGTCCTACTATTTACTTTCACGACCGCTCTATACACAAGGGCTGGTAGAGCTTATCGGATTTCTTTTATGAGAAGTGATGCATTTCAAAATAATCTTTTGGGTGTACAGACAAATAAAATGCATTTTATATTTTATGGGAAAATATATTTTAAAGTTCATCTTATTCGCTCTTATTTCTCTTTATTTTATAACCTATAACAAGAATGGAAATGAATTCATTTTGAACTGATTAATATTACAGGAGTTAAGGTAAATTTCATAAAAGAAATTAACATATTTATAATTCTAAACTGTTATAATCTTAGCAAAACCAGAGAATGAGTAGCCTTACTAACAGTAATGCATAAAAGCGCTACAAATTATATGCTAACAACTACCTAATATCGTGTAAAGTGAGCGCACAACAACCCTAAATGCTGATTAGTAACAATTTATATATTGTCTCATGTAAAATCTGCTCCAGTGTTTTTAAACTATTAGGAACCTTACTCTGCTTTCACTTTCATGCCTTTCCAATTATTCTTGGACATTCTCAGCTGGTATTATCGTCTTGGTAGATGTTCTCCACCTCAGTAAACATACCTGCGATATTAAGTGAACTTAGTGGCCAAAATAGACTATTAGCGCCTACCTATGAGCTTAACTTCCAGGATTGTAGTGGACCTGTTGAAAACCATGACATGACAATACTTACTGATCTGATGGAAGAAGACACTATATATATATTTTGCCGGGTAGTCCACTCCAAAACAGGTCCTTCCCTGGGGGAAAATTTTGTTTCATTCAAACATGTAACATGTTCTAATTGATTGCTACCCCATAATTTGTGTCATTTTCATCCCCTTTTCACATTTTCCTAGATTGAGGTTGGGTAATTGCAGCTCTGTTATGGGTATTTTGTTTATGGTGTTTTAATAAAACTAGGCTCCGTAGACACCAATTGAGCTCAACATTCACTTTCATCCTTATGTTTTAAGAGGTAACATTCCCAATTTACCCGATAATGGCACAAGTCAATTAATTAATATGACCACATCTTCATTTTGTGTAGAGTGCACGTTGGAGGAAAACAGATCAAACTACTATTAATTAGCTACTGTTTGTGAATAACAGAAATAGACTTCGTTCAAAATTATTCAACAAGTGGTAGGACTACCTGCCTGGAATAGAGTCGCTCAAGCACTTCTGCTCGCGACAGGGCTCATACATCAAGCGCAGATATCAGACGTTGCTTGACAAAGGTAGTAGTTTTTATGTGCCCAATATAAAAACCTACCCTATGTGGTAATCGGTGTCATTTACGTCAAAATACAGTAGAATTGAGCAGTGCATACCTAATTGTCCTTAAATAATCATACAAAGATAAGTCAAGATGGTACAACGCTGCATTTGCTACTAGGGACCTACTTTCCATTGCATATTGGCAAGCACCAACCGATCCTAGGCCATACTCACATATTATGCCTAGCTAAAATACCAGCATTGTTTTTATAAAATAAATAACATAAAATGACTATTTTATATTTTCTACAGAATATATGTAGTAGATTATTATAGCAAAAGATAAAGTACCCCAAGACCTGGGAATAAATAATGATATCCGACAAACTGACTCATTACTCGTATTAGGTTTCCAATGTCAAAGTAATATCTCTTATTCTTTATTGATAATTTCAAGAAATATGTAAACAGGTTGGCAGGTGGCATTATTGTGATACTTCAGCGAATGAATAAGCCTATCATACATGCAATAAATAGTTATTACCCTCATTTCAACATGGCGACGCAGGAAAGATCAACCAACAGATCTACTTAAGAAATCAGCTGATATTTAAAACATGTTAAATGACATACCCGATGATGTATTTAGTAGTGATGATAGTGTTAAGGGCCCTAATTTTGATGCAACTAAAGCTAATGATGGTTCTTCAAACAGAAAAATAGATTACATTGATAGAGGTAAGAATTCATTAACATTAAATCACCTGTTAACTGAAGAGACTTAAAATATTTACACGCCAAGGTAATACTTATGGATTGAACAATGAAAATAGACTATTAATGGGTAATAATTAAACTACTGAAAACACTATTATTACAAAGCAATATTACGTAGATAATTTTTATATAAACCCATACATTTTTACATTTTAGTCACAATGTGACTTGAAAGTTACCTGTTTAGAAGGCAGTGTTACGACAGAATAAAAGAATATGAACGTGAAAAGCTATTTACATATTACTTGGAAATTGAGAGTTCTGATGGGCACAACAGTTACCACAGCTACCCGCAAGATATTAAACGCTAATATACCAAGAGTTTCTGTCTGTCGTGGTTATCTACCACTTACCAAATAATAGAAACTTATTTACTGTATGTAAAAAGGCATTCACTGAATCCTTTGGCTTACAGAAGCATACTGGTTACACAAATAATTTGTTAGAAAATTTCAACTTGCACGTACCTCGTGGCAAACGTGACCATCACCACTCACATCAAAGTAAATATTACGAGATTCAATTAGAGTATATTCCTAAGCATAATACTAAATGTCAATGATACGAAACGCCTTAAAGTAGGAAGAAGAATGAAAAACAGCAATTCGTGTCTAGGGAATACTTGCTTTAACATTAAGTGACACACAACTATACTTAAAACAACTGTAATCCCGTTTCTGAAGACAAATACAGGAATGTCTTTACAGAAAATTTCATCGTAAGTTTCAAGTATCCAAAATCAAGCATATGCCCTACTTATAATGATGTGAACAACAAAAGAGCAGCCATAAGAAACAGTAAAGAGAACTGTATTATTGTGGTACAGCCATAAGAAACAGTAAAGAAAACTGTATTACTGTGGTATTGAGACAAAGAGAGCTTTACTTACGCAAGGGAAAGAACGACCAAGAACACAAAAACTGCAAAAACTCATAGTGCTTCTAATTATCATATAGTAATCTTTGACTTACAATTTGCACTCCCAATACCCAAACTTCCATCCTTTCAAAGGGGAAGTACTGAACATGAAATTTCATTAGAGATGGTATAGGATAGTGTTTCCAGAGGATGTATTAAACTGTTTAAAATTACTTTAAGACAAAATCGTTGAAAATACCTTCATATCAGATTAATGTTTTGACCAAAATAAAAATGGGAACTAAATAGAGTTTAGACCATGTATGGTGTCTTTTTATTTTATTTTGTATTATTTTTTATTGACTAGTGTCTAATACCCGTTTTTACTACTGTGGCAGTGGTGTCTTGTTGAGAATCAAACGAATTGACAGCATTTTCCTGTACCATTGACAGTGCTTCTCAGTAGTACCCAATGCCCTTTCAAAGAGAGATATATGTAAGGCGATATGCTATCTGTGAGTGTACGAGGGGGTCACTAAGTAAGTTTTCAGACATACATACATACACCATCACTTGAAATTTGGTTGCAACAAGTATTTTCCAAAGTAGTCTTTTTTTTTATTCTATCCACCATTGTATCCGCTGGAACCATCTCTGGAAGCAACCACGCCACTCTGTTTCTGGTACTGCACTCAGCTTCTCTTCATAGGCCGCAACAGCCTCTTCTGAGCTGGATAACCTCTGTCCATGTATGCGATTCTTCACTGTCGGGAACAGGAAGAAGTCGCTGTGGGTCAGGTCGGGACTATATGGAGAATGCATCAATATTTTCACAGGAGTGCGTTTAAGAAAGGTGATAGTTTTATTTGCCTCGTGAGCTGATGCGTTGTCTTGATGCAGCATAATCATTCTCAGACCTGTCCTTGGTTGTCCGTCATGGATGGTAAAGAAGACCTTTGAATGACAGACTTTTGTGTACCATTTTGCTGTCACAGTCTTGTGATTTTCAAGCATAACGGTCGCAAATAGCCCACTTGTTCCAAAAAAGTGGTCACCATTTCTCCCCAACGCTTCTTGGTCTCTTGACTTTGGTGGGGGGTTGGTCATATGGGAATACCCAGACCGATGATTGGCTCTTGGTTTCTGGTATATCCAGGTCTCATTACTCGTAATGCTGTGTGACACCCGCCGAGAGTTCCCAAGTTGAAACGTTCCGACATTCCTGTGCACCTCTGCTCTTCGGTTAGTGAATGTGGCACCATCGAGAAGAAATTTTCCTCACACTAGCTGATCATGCAGGATGGTTACGACACTCGGTGAACTAATCCTAAGGGCTAACACAATGTCCTTGTCGGTCAATCTTGTTTCTTCTTTGATCATTTTCTCCATCCGCGACCTATTTTCCTCAATCACCACTGTAAAGAACTCCACTCTTTATCTTCAAAGGATATGATTCCCGGTTTAAACCCCACAGTACCAGCTAAAAACTGCATTTAAAGGACTAAGTTTTAAAAGCCTGTTAAAATTGTTTAAGTGATTACTCTTCGTTCAACCCACATTTGTAAGCATACAAAATCATGCCAAGAAAGTGCTCTCGGTCATTATTCACTATTGTTTTCTCAAATCATAATACCACAATTTCAAAACTCCACTGCTAAGATAAAGCTGAATCGATCCCCTTGTACGTGTCACGGACGAAACCGGAAAGAATGGGGCTTTCATATGTTACAAAAAAGTATAGCCAGGACCCAGTTGGCTATATCTGAAAATTTACCCAGTGACCCTCGTACTTCACTATCCTGTCGAATGGGTTAATGCGGCGAGTTTCAAACTTTTCCGCGCACACAGTTTAAAAATCTCTCATTGTCGTAGGTCCGTAAGTTTCAACTCAAAGTACAAATTCCTAAGTTTGCATGCAATATATATTTAATGTTGTTCATCAATGGATTATAAATTTTAAATATACGAACGAACAAATAGAGGCACATTCTAGCTGTAGTGTATCCATTACACAATGTTAATAATCATAATAACATTACATTCTAAAAGGTATATAAAAGTCAATATTAGTAATAAATAACTATATATGAAAGCACAACATTACTCGTTAATTTTAATTATTGAATGATAGGGATGATAGTGCGTTTCACTAACAAGCCGTGGTATATCGTGCATAAAAGGATACATTTTATTGCTGAGCTTTAATTCTACATTTTCGAAATTGTTTTTATATTTGTTTTGTAGAAAAATAAATGTAGAGATTGATCTTTCACACAAGTAAGTTGTTAAGAAAGAAATTAATAGTTTTTGGCCTTCTATGATAGTACAGGAAAATCTGTAGCGCGCCTGCCAGCTAAATAGAAACATTTTAAAGTTGCGCAAGTATAGCAAATTATTTCATAAATACAGCAGAACTGAATCAGAACTCTCAAAGAAAGGCCACAAATGAAAACAATGAACCCATTCAAATTTATAGCTGCGCTTTAATGATATTCGAGGCATCTCAACCAATTACTGCCCACTTATGCAACATGTACGGATGGGAAGAATTTTTTCCCTAAAAACAAGCGTGAAGAAACATGGAAGAGGACAATGGGATCTAAAAAAAGTGAACCTTTCGTGTGAAATATATCTCAGCTCTGTTATCGTTTCACTTAAATAATGGAATGATATGCCTTGTCTAAAGTGCCTTCCACCAGCAGATGCTTCAGATTATAAAACTTGAAAAAGTAACCCAAGGATATGAATATGTTCACTGTGATGATTAGGTCCTAATGAGTTTTTGCATGTTGTATTGTTCTACTTTTAAATATTAAGATAATAGAATTCACATGATACTGTGTTACTTTCCCGTTCTGTGTTTCATGTGAGCTATGAAAACACCTTAGTCATTACATATCACTACATTTTTGTCACTGTGTATTTATTGTCGCTTTGACTTCATTGGGCTTACCTCGACATCAGCAGCTTGTGAACTGATGTAGATATAGGTGTGTAGTCTGTGGGGATGAATGAAATAAATTAATGATAACGCAATTAAATTGGAAGTCCTTAAAGCCATTGAGTGGCTAAATAGGCAATGCTTGGGACTCGCACTCCGGAGGTCCCGGCTTCAATTTCCATTGAGCAGACCACCATGACGGTGGGTTTTTTGGTGGTTTCCCTGGTCATTTAGGAGAGCGTCTGACAAGCTTCTCTCTGGTGTCTGGAGCCTTTACCCGTTTTCATGGGCTCGCCGGTCTGACTCTGGTTGCTGTTAGAAACCCCGTGCATCCCCTCCTCATTCCTGGCAGCCCAGATATCCTCCATCTCATCTCTTCCTTCCGAAAGTCTCTCTTTGAGATGTATGTGCAATAGCCCAATCAGGGACCACAAAACGAAACCATTCTCCTCACCAAATCCTAGCCTTAACCCCTAGCGCCCTAAAGCTATATGGCATTATCTTAACCAAGTAGCTGGGTCTGACCGGGAATCGAAGCCAGGACTTCCGGATTAGTAATTCCACTAAACCACGGAGGCGTATTTACTACACTGGTTTTTCATGTAAATTATAATAAGCCAGCAAAGTGTGTTCACACTAATTTAATAAATATATTAAACAAGACAAGCCAGTGGACAAAACCTGTTTGATCATAGATTAATTTGATACACTGACGTATGTTTTACACTCATAACTACAAAGTAAACAAAAATATTGAATCTTAAGAGATTTTGTAAATATTCATTTCAAGTTCTTCCATAAATGAAAGTGAATATTTTCCTCTGAGATTTTTTTTTATATATATTTTAAACGTTTGCATGAATGATAACATGCAAATGGTCATATTCTTTTGCTTAATTTTTTGCTTCCATTGTATTAAGGAATATTTTGAAACTCTTATCGACATAAATTTGTGTAAAGCGCTGAGTGCGATTATGGAAAAGAAACAATGTTTAAAACATTTGAATCTGGGATTAGATATTTGCAAAAGAGAATTGAAATTTTTTTCCAGTTCAATAAAGAAAAATTCAATATTCATTTCAATATTTTGAAATCAGCATTTGAATCTTTTATATGTTTTCTTAATAATAATAATAATAATAATAATAATAATAATAATAATAATAATAGTAATAATAATAATAATAATAATAATAATAATAATAATAATAATAATAATAATAATAATAATAATAATAGTAATAATAATAATAATAATAATAATAATAATAATAATAATAATAATAATAATAATAATAATAATAATCCCCGACCTCGCTAGCCCCAGAGGACTTAAACATACCGACTGTCACGTCCTGTCTCTCTAACTCGCTACAACATGGACAGAGTGCAGTACTCACGGTGGTGATCAGCACTCCCCCGTCACTATAATGCGGCCTTCTCGGTCTGGGTACACTGCCTTTCCATGAAATAGCTACCCAATTGTCGTCATGAGGCTGGGTAGACCATGTTCCACACCTCCCTAACTTAGAAAACTTCCAAGTAGGTACCGGGCATGGAATTCGGGCCTCTCGGCCAGCAGTCAGCAAGCTAGCCACTAGACCAAGGAGGCTGTCAAATGTTTGTCTTACATGCACATAATTTATGCGTATAACTCTTAATCATTAGCTTAGATTGGTTCCTGGATAGACTAGACAGCCCTATTCTATTCTGACTACTCTTAATTATACTCAGTAAATAATTAATGTAATACAGGTAATTCTTTCTGTATCTCGGCCTATAAAAATGTATGTTACTTATATAAAGGCTAGCAAATTTGTATACGCACATGTTAAACGATGCAAAACAACATGAGTGAACTTTATTTGTCTATATACCGTGGAACCTCAATGTAGCTTGATTAACAATGTACACAATCGCATGTTCCTATTTCGTAAATACTGACAAACAAGTTATTAAACATACCAGACAGCATTTCGGACTGAACTTGGTGAAATATTCATACATCAAAGTATTATATCCAATAATTGATTAAAAACGTTAAAAGACAGGACGTTTTCTTGCTCAAAATTCAGAAGGTCGGAAGAAACAATAGCAGATATTGCTGGCGTCAGCGTTAAAATCATAACAAAGAAGTTTAGAGATTTTGTTACCCCAAAATCCCTGAGACGTCGCTTGGTTTTCAGATGAAATACTGTGAAGTAAATTATGTAGGTGAAAAGAATTTCTCGCTTGATATTGCTTCTCCAGCTACCTTAGATTTTTTTTAAGAGAATGTTGTATAAAGGTTAACTATGAAATTGCATGTTTTAAAATTGTACATCTAGGACAATATTTATATCTGTTTTGATTTACTTCTTTCCTTTTATTTACAAATGTGACAACAGCAACATTTTGTTTACACTTTTGTATTAATACATTTTGCGAGGAACTTCGAGCATTTATTTACCCAAATATATATACTCTGTTTTATGTTATTTCCTTTTTATATTCATGAACTATTATAAAGAAGTGACCGGAGCTCTTATCTTAGAGTAGTTGTAGAACATTAAAATAACCTGAACCGTCAGAATTAATTTTGCTATACCCAAATGTATGCACTTACTGTGCTACGTGAAATTTCGAGAGCATTTGCGGATGCACATTGTAATTACCAAGCTCTCGGATTTCTCTCGAATAGAATGTCTTGTCATCCTACAGCATAAGATGTGGTAACTCTCGCTCCAAAAATCATAGTTATTAAATTAAATTTGTCTCCAAAATGAACAACTGTTGATTTTACCTGTAGGAATGCTGAGACAAGGTTATAAATGCCTTTGTTCTTGGTGGAGAGAATATAAAATGTAGACTGCACTAAGTGTGCTGTTAAACGAGGCTCATTCCATAATTTAAGACAACTGTTCTGTTTATAACAAACATATGGTAACAGAATATTTTGTGTTTGCATTTTAAAATCCATTTTGTCTACTTCTAAATATGAGGATCGGGCTAAGGAGCGAATAAAAATCAGCTAAGTGAAAGTATCGTTTAATCAGGAAATGCATAGAGCTCACAAGTAAGTAAAGGGAAGTATAGTCACCAAACGCTCTTCTAAGCAGTCCCTTGGTTTGTTCAGTTTTTACGTTGAACACCACCAGCTGAAAGTGTTTCGTTAATATCAACCAAATCTCGCAGAAATGCTGTCAAGATGTCCTGTTTTTGTAAGGGCCCTGGCAACGGTTGCTGCAAACCAAGTTTCATGATTGATTGAATAGGGAGGCTGTTCTAAGGTCTACCTTCATCGTACAGTCATAAGCGATTTTTGATGGAAGCTGCTGTATATGACCTAGCATTTTTATATAAAATAATGATGTGGTTCAGTTCTTTTGGTCGTTTCTTCCCAATTGCACAACGCAGGTGGTACACTTGCAATATGGAGCGTTCACAGTGCTCTTCAGGAACAGGCTGATAGAAAAGAGAATGGTCTTTATAGAAATGAATTCTGCTGAATCTTGTGCCTAAATGGTGAAGGTGGATGCTGCCATACATTTGACTGATGATATGCGTGTTTAATTTTTTTCTAATACCGACTTACTTGCGGACCAGGCATTGGAGTTCCATACTTGAGTGGCAGAGAACAGTAGCCTTAATTAATTTCAAATCCGCGCACCGAAAATCGTAGGAGTACACCACGCTGATGATGAACATAGAAAATGGGATGAGATGAAAATGAAGGTTTAAAGTCATGGAAACTTGTCATTATTTTATTTGAACTAATTTTGTAATGTTTGGTTCAGGTTTTGTAACGAAGAACCTTCAAGGTACAGTAACTTTCTTAATTTGGTATTTGCATTCACCATGCAGAAAAATCAAGCTCGCAGAGGCACGAAGTGGCGAAGGATATGAGTACTAATAAGGCTGCTGATAATAATCCAGGGCACTCTGTCCTTCTCTGTAGCTGATATAATTAAGGTATTCGCCGTTAAATTGTCGGTATATAGCTCAATTAGCGGATTGTGAAGATCTAGAGTAAGTTCCGAAATTTGTATATCTCCTTAAAGAAAAAATTAAACACCTCTCTTGTATGAGTGTAAATGACAATTTGACTTTAAAGTGGATATCAACTTTGGTAATGCGTTGATTACTAAAATTCTTTCTCAATAGCGGAAAGAAAACAGACAATTCATATAAACGGGAAAATTTTAAAGTTTCTGTATTTAGTTCTCAATGTAAAAATTTGCAGTTTCATCGAAAAGTATTTATGCTTCCTTGATCAAAAAGTATTTTTACGTACTTAAAAATCAACAAATCAGCATTATCTAATTCAGGTGAGTAAAAAGTAAAAGCCTTATGTACTAACCGAAAAGATTATTTTTTGTGAGATGAATAATTCAGTAGGTTAGGAGCTGAAAGTCTGTAAAAATAACATAACCTCTGACCTCAGTAAAAAAATCTATTGAAAAACTTCTCCACGAGAAAGTCACCGCACTTCAGTAGTAATAAGGGACTTTTGTGCAAAGCACATTACTTCAAATAATTTAGCAAATTATCGAAATCGTAAAGAATATCTACTGAAGATTACAAACTTTATTGCATCATTAAGAACATACACGATTTGTTTGGCATTTTTAAAGCCAGAGCTTGGGTTTTGGTTTTAATGTTTCAACTAAGCCACTTTTCTGTCCGTCAATGTTTTTGAACCATCACTGCAAATTTTTATATAAATATGATTTATAGCTTCAGTTAACACATTTATGTAAGCATTCTATAGCTGAATGGTGTCTTAAACAGTGTTTAAAGTCACTATGAGACATCACAAGTGATGGACACTGAAATTATAAATTAGGAAAGGAATTATGTTTGGTGGGGAAGAAGCGTTCTAGGTCTAAGTTTGGGGTACTTTGCTGCCAGTGATGAGGAGGGAGAAAAACCGGAAGTTAGGGAGGGCGCTCCTGGGGGCAATCGAACACAGTCGAGCACAATTTGACACGACAGTAGACTCGTGAAAGGGAACTGAAAGAAATCAATTCTTTCAAATTAATGCTTCATTCATTCCCAAACATTTTATGTGTTTCAAAAATACGTTTTGCTGTTGCATAATTTAGCATCTAGAGTTGTTTTTAATTTTCTTTGTGTTTTCAGAACTAAAATCATAGCTGATACAATATCAGTCGTAGTAGCAGGATAAACTTTTCACGTAGCTTTATAAGCTATTCTTAAAGAACCTGATATGATGATTTAAGATCATTTTAACTAATATCGCTAATGCTTACAGTGCTCAGCTGTTTATACTGATCAACAAAGTTCACACTGAAGGGAAATAAAAACTAAAACAAAAAAAAATCACGGATGGCTGAGGTTGTTAAGGCGCTGACTCGTGAGCGGGAAGTCAGGGGTTCAATTCCCACCAGGACCGTCCTCCCTGATTTAAGTTTTTTTCCAGGTGTTCCTCAGTTCGGGGAGGTACCCTAAACTTAGATTTTCCTTTAAAAAAATCCTTTCCCTGTTTATCATTTCATTTCATGTATCACCAGGCTCTACTATCTGTGATGCCTTAGTAGTTAAAACGAACGTTAAACAATAAAAAAAAAAAACACTGATAAAATGTATGGGTTTATTTTTTTAGATATGATGTGGAGACTAGTAACAAAGCGGATTACTTCATAAGATTGGGAACTACTGATCTGAAGAAATTCAATATCTCATATCTTATGCAGAAGCCTTGCAAAAGTAGTGATAAAGTTTACCAATAGGAATTATGACGCTTGAGTATGTGTTGCTATTTTTCTTGGCGATTTCATTTTCCATGAGAGACATATCTACTGTTTTTTAAAGAACCCAGTATATTGGCATTCTCAGTATTTAACTAACTTTACATTACTGCATTTTTTTCTAGAAACTTGAACTTAAGCAATATTGCATAACTTACCTACGTGCAGGAGAATATAATGTTTGAGTCCCTGCAGTTTAAGGCATTTGTAACATAATCATATTGGAACGATGCCTTTCAAAATTAACAGTACGGATAAAAGGACAGTCCTTGTAACTTCCTCTTTCACTGTTTACTTTCCTCCGGTATTAGGTCTTACATCTCTTAGGTTTACAAGTCAATGGCCAGGTCAGTCAGGGATGCCAATTATCTCTGGATACAACAATTACACTGATAACAGTTGAGAGAAACAATGAACACCTATTATTGTGACATTTTAAGACGTATTTTTCATCCCTGCATCCTGCTCAGAAACTGAAAATATCAAGGGTTATGTTGTAACTCCACAGTACTAAGAAAGTGTAAGCCGGTTTTTGCAGCGATCTGATACTTATGGACAAAATATGCGTTTCCAACTTTAATTAAGAGACCAAATAGCAACCAAAGTAAATGATCTTTCTCTCTTCTACTTCTCAACAGAAGTTG
The DNA here is from genome assembly GCA_030762175.1 of Metallyticus violacea. NCBI lineage: Eukaryota > Metazoa > Arthropoda > Insecta > Mantodea > Metallyticidae > Metallyticus > Metallyticus violacea. The sequence goes on along the minus strand of CM060846.1, from coordinate 120,325,963 downwards.
ATGTCCAAAATGATCTGGGAGCTCTAAATTTTGTTGTGGAAATATAAAACATTGAGTTAGAAAGGACCCAAGAGATTTAGGGGGTGGGTAAGAGAGAATGTAATATGCAATTCAAGAATGTCTTATTGGTCTTAAGAAGCAACATATTCATTCATATTCATAGTTTCGTATCGGCTATAATGTCGGAGATGTTTGAGCACAGCTCAGTACCTAACAGGTTATGCTTCAGCTAATTTTACTTGGATTAAGTAAACTCGTACACTGCTGGTCATTAAAGTTGCAACGCTCATAAGATAAGGGTTGAACCTACCTTACATTTTCACAGAAGGAACGAGTATGACTCATCAAAAATACGACAGCAATACCAGCAGTGTCTGAATTTGATCAAGGGAGAATGGTGACATACCGAGAAATTGGTGGCTGTGCTGGACAAAATGTGTCCACCGCAAAACGAATGTGAGATCATTGGATGGAGATTGAACGAAAACACAGACGTGAAAGTTCTCAACAGCTCTGTCAAACAACCGAACGAAAAACTACAGAAATAATTTCGGAATGACTATTATAAATTCCCATAATGTGTTGCAGTTTTAATGGTCAGCAGTGTATTTAATGTTTATAAACCATTCTCGTCGTTCTGCCACAATATATTATCCGAGTACAATTGCACAAGCTGCTGGAATGCAGTTCTATTTTGAACAAAGAGTATTACACTAACTTCCGTTTACCTTTCTATACACAAATGCCTGAAATATGCCCTTTAATTTATGTTGTATCTAACACACAAATCATTGTGTCATTGTTGCTTTGCAAGTATTAACTTTAATAACTTTATCCACGCTACAGAGAGTTAAACCCGTTTTAGTTTACTGTTGAATTGAATTGGTAATAACAGGGAGACATTTTTGGTATTTGAGTCGTACCTTCGCTCCCATAAAGACACCTGCGAGAGGAAGGAATGGGATAAGAAAACAACCAGGCGGTCATAACCCCCTGGCAGTGAGGCAAGGAGTTGACAGGTGCCTTAAATCGTTTCCAAATAGAGCACCCCAAAGCAAGTGGAATCCTCCTCCAAGGAATTAAAGCCTCTCAGAAGGACCACACCATACGCTGGGGCAAAGTGAAAGTCACCGCACAACTTCCCCCGGCACTTATGACCTTGCAACACAACCAATGAAATGAAACCAAGTGAGAAAACTGCGTGGAACGAAAAGATCCACTAGAGCAATGGCCTAAAATGCTTTGAGAAACCATGTAAAAAACCAAGTTCAGTATGTCAGGGACTTCGAATGCGAGTCTTAAGCGTTACCGCCTGAGTTACCGCGCTCGGTGAGTTTTTTTGTATAAACAATACAGACAAATAATTGCTTTTGGGGTAATTGACGATACCATGATTTACAGATCAAATAATTCTGTCCTGGTGGTGTAGTGGTAACCATGCTAGCCTCCTAAACCCAAGATCGCGGGTTCGAACCATGCCAGGATCGATAGATTTTTCCGGGTGTAAAAATCCTCAGTATGGCTTCCTTCGGAAGGGAAGTAAAGCCGTGGGTCGCGTGTCGTACATTTACGGCACGAAAAAGAACCTCAAGCCTGAAAGAAGAAGCCTCTGAGCAAAATTTATCGGTCGTTTCACGCTCTGAATTGAATGGGACGCTGATGACCTCAGATGTTAAAGAGCGTCCGTTAATAAAACAAATTAAATCAGATGAAAGAACTCGCCTTATATATCTGCACCATGTAGCTGGTAGAGGTGGATCTTGAGACGTACAAAGAGGTTTATAGACCTAAAATGTTTCCTTTGAGTTCTTCAGTTTCTCCTGCAGCTCAGTTCGTCAATCGCTCTATCAATTCTACCATCATCCTTCGTTAACTCCGTCCTAGCAATCGGCATATGAGGTAACGACCGTCACCATCGCCGTTATTTTAACAGGAAAAAAAAAAAAAAAAAAAAAAAAAGCGCCGAAAAATTAGAACACAGAGAAAATATTTCTTAGAAAGCAATCCTTGTTCCAAATGAGGATAGTTCGGAACGCAAAATACTACAATATCTTTCAAGAGTATAAAGGCTCTTGTAAAATGCATAATATATAGGTGCATGCACACGGAATCCTAAATAGCTGCAATCTTACTGAAGCCATATGGAAGTTGATGTTCAACATGCACACTTTTGTCATATAATTAATTTCAGCTAATAGTACTATTTCCAGTTAATGGATTACTGAAACAACATGTATGAAACATCACATTTCATTGCTAAGGAAAATGGGTATGTGTAAAATGCACGAAGAAATCGTAAAATATAACAGTAGTAATTGCTGTTTTTATAGTGTGTAACGCCCGTTTTACTGCAGAGACATCACAGGTGTTGGGCGCTGGTGATACGTGAAATGAAATGAAAAACTGGGAAAGGATTATTTTGAGCAAAGGCCTAGGCCTAGGTTTAGGGTACCTTCCCGGCAGTTGCTATTTATGAGGACTGAAGAAAACCTGGATGAAACCTCAGAGTGGACAGTCCTGGCGGGAATGGAACTCAAGTACGTGCCTTAACGACCTCGGCCACCCGTGGCGGTCTCGTAGTTGTGCAGCACATTGCATTCGTCACGAGTGACCGAGGTCTTAAAGGCACGGCTTGAGAACGGAGGGTCCAGGGTTCCATTCCTGTCAGGACGTTTTCCAGGTTTTCCTCAGTCATCATAAATGGCAAATGCCAGGATGGTGTCCTAAACTTAGACTTGAACTTTTCCTTCCTTCCTTAAAAAATCTTTTCCAAATTTCATTTTATTTCATACATCACCAATGTCCAACGCCTGTGATGCTTCTACAGTAAAAACGGGCGATATACATTGTAAAGGAAAACGACTCCCAGGCTGCTATAGGTATACCTACTGTTATATTTTATTGTAGTTTACGATATATACATAACATTCGCTCTGCAAATACAGCTAAACCCAGCTATGACTTATGTTATATATGTATCAATGATTATAAGTATTTATAACAATGCTGAATTAGTCTCGTAGCTTTTGCCATCTACTTCCAGTACATTGCCGAAGGTTCAAACTTTCCGCCAGTTTTTGTCATGCTGTACTTTTTTCATTTGTAGTTGTGAGAGCTTGTTACATTCATCGTGTTCAGCGAAAAGAAAGATATGTATCTCATAGTTATGGAAGGTTAATATATTTACGATAACAATAAAGTTAAAGTTCCATTTTATGACAATGACTTTAAAATAGGTTATACTAATGCTTTATTACAAACTCTTTGTGTGTCCCTCATTCTTATTGAAAGTTTTCAATATTACCATATATTACAATATCTAATAAGGGGAATCTTTCTGAAGAGGATCAAATCACTTTGATATCCCTTCCTCCGGATGATGCATATAATGACGTCACAGTGAAGATTCGGGGGATGAAAATATTGCTACACTAGAGAATTTTCCTGCCAGTCAATTGAAATCAGAAACAGAGGTTGATCTCTTTGTTAGCGGAATCCATCTGGCAGACTTACAAGCGCAAGCTGAGGAAGATGTGACATTGAAAGAACAAGAAAATTGAGATAGTGATCAAATTAGTCAGAAGAAAAAGAATTCCTTCCATTGGAAGGAACATGACCTTGTAGAATGTAGCAATGACTGGCCTCAGATATGTGTTGCACCCAACAACCATACTCCTGCAGAGATATTTTTTTTCTCATTACTTGATGAAGTCGTTGTTGAGTTTATAGTGATGTATGCAAAGCTGTATGCCCCCCCCCCAAAAAAAAAAAACATAGGTGGCGTGATTACAGAGGGAAAAAATAATTTAATGCAATTACTGTGCTAAGTGGATATGTTAAAGTACCTAGATGGAACACATGTGGGGGAAGCAAGCTTAGGTTCTCACAATGATATTCCTTTTAAAACCCTTTCCCGAGACAGATTCATAATATCCAACCTACATGTGTATGACAATGATAATCTCAGATAGATATGCTAAGGTGAGAGAGCTATTCAATTAATTGTATGTGCGATTTCAGAAGATCACCGCTATCCATGGTGACATATTTTGGCAAACATGGATGCAAAAGTTCATCATTGGGAACCTGATTAAGATGCAACCACAAAATAGGAACGGAACAGGGGCCACAAAATGCTTTCATGTTTGGGGATGAAATCTTTCCAAGTTTCTTCTACTACAATCTTAGCACAGAAGAAGCACTTAGGCTTGGGGGCAAGTGTCGTTCCTCAGTATGCGGATGTACTGCTGAATGTAGGAATAGTCTTATTGCATATTTTTCAACAATTTCTTTATGACACTGAATCTTCTTACTGAATTAAGTGATAAGGGATAAAGAGGAACAGGAATAATGAGGGAAAATCGCACTTCTAAATGTCCCGTAATTAATACCAAGAGGATAAGGAAATCTGCACATAGTAAGTTGATTTCAGAAGTGACAACGCTAACAACGTAGTTATAGCCAAATAGTGTTGTTACAATAGGTTCAATATGTAAGCTAGTAAACGTATTTCATGTAGTTACACGGAATTTATAAAGCGAGAAGAAAAGAATTTACATAAAACAGCCTCATATAATTCATTTATATGACCAGGATATGGATGTAGTTGATCGGGCCGATCAAAATATAAGCCCTTATAGAACATCTATGAAATAAAGTAACACTATTAATAATGTAACAAATTAACAGTAAGTATAAAAGCAGAAAAGGATAAAACACTAAGAGAAAGTCACACTTGTAATGGCTATATTTCGAACTACTAGAGTTCTTCTATGGAAAGAAGATGCTATTGTACTGTATTGACACTTGTCTTCTTGCCATATGAGAACTCTAGTATTTCGAAATATAGCGATTACAAGGTTCACTTTCTCTTAGTGTTTTATCCTTTTCTGTTTTTATAATTACTGTTAATTTATATATATTATTCTGCAGTGCTTATATCCTGATAACTTGGTCCCATATAAAGACATAATATTCCCGATTATTTTTTATTTATTTCTCAATCTATATAATTTAAATTACAATTTACATTCTGCAGATTTTAAAATCTACAGTACTAATACTATAACTAACTAAAACTAAAACTTCAAACCGATACTGGAATCCAGCACTACGGCTATTTAAACTTAAAACTTAAAAATGTACCCAGTAGCAAAAATTAAGATAGCAATTGATACATATACCATTTAATATCCAAATCTTCATCTCTGCTGACGCTCGGTATCCGGGCTGCTCCCCACCGGAATTCCAGGCAACAGGACCTGCACGTCAATGAGGTAGCTGACGGTCTCAAGCATCAATTATACTAAACAATGATGTGTTGACAGTGCAGTTTCCTTCTCTTCCTTTTCTCTTCTTCTTCTCCTGAATTTCAATTTTTATCAGTACCTTATATTTTCCTCGTTTCGTTCTCCATCAACCTCTTCTTCTCTCAGCTGCTTCCTTTCCGCCTGAAGACTAACATTATTCTCTTGTTCTGTTAATTCTGTTCTCATCTTCTCATTCAGTTTGGGTGTTTTCTTCTTCATTTTTCAGTTCTTGTACTGACTCTACTTCTATATTCAGAGCGTGCTAAAAAAATGTATACACACTTCAAGCAAAGAAAATACTTGCTCTAACATAACAAAACTGAATTCACACAAATAGAAAGCGATGAGCACTAATAATCTTAGACTTTTACAGTTACAACAGTTGCTCAAAGTTCCCACCAGCGCAGATGCACTTCTGAGTACGTTGAACTACTGAATGAACAATGTGCGAAAGTGTCCTCAGTGATTGCAGCATATGCAGTTTTAATCTCTTCCCGAAGTGCTGTCAGTACAGTTGGAGTACTTGCAGAATAGACACGAACGGAAGCATCCACAGACTAAAGCATCCATTCTGCAAGAATTATTTCCATATCTTCATGCTTCTCAGACCTCACCTTCATTTGCTTGCACCCTCCTCTGCAATCTCTAGAATCGCATCACGATTTCTTAGTATGGTCCTCAAAGTTTATGAATGATTCTATTATTTGTTATTGATTCATTTGGTGTTCTCTTGTTCACGGAGAACTCTTAATTTCTCGATATTGACACAGATTTCCTTTCCACTCAACCATGTTTGCACTAACAAGGCACTTAACAACAAAATATATAAAGTACATCTTCACTTATCAGTCTATGACAATGGAATGTGAAACTGCTGGCAATCAGACAGCCAGATTCTGTAGGAATAAAAACCCTTGTTCCATTCTTTGGTATTAACCAACCTAGCATCCCTTGATACTTGCATGTGGGAGCTGACGGAAATTGGGAATTCCACAAAATGCTTTATAAATAATCTTAAAATGTGATATTTTAAGATCATTTCAAATGACAAAACAACTTAATAAACAGGATGGTGAACAAATTAAACGGTGAATTCTAACTGATTATACATAGTGACATCAAAGGATCAAAAAGAAAAAAAAGCGTATTATGCGTGATAACATAAGCGGGCGCGTCTTACCAACGCTTTACTATCTTATACATGAGCAATACATTTAGTTAAGAAAAGGTGCATAAAAGAAATGTACTTTTCACTAGGCCCAACTTTCATAGATTTTTGCTTTTTGTTCATGTCTCACTACTGGAAAATTATGAAACCAGTTTACAACTTTGATTTGAATAACTCCTTGGAACCCGCTCAAGGATAGTGTGTTTATACTCTTTCTTTTTGCAGGTGATCAAGCAGAAGGACGATGATAAGATAGCGCAAAAGACGTAACCTGATGGCAGCGGAATCTGATGGCCTGCTTGGGGTGGCGCCAGGAGCCGGTGACGAACAGCCTATCGACCTTAGTCGAGCACCACGCAAGGCCACAAGGATCATGCCACCCCTCATCCCCATTAGCCTGCTTAGAGCAGGTTACCACCATCGTAGATTCTGCAGCGTTAACAACAACAACAACAACGATAACCCTGTTCATAATTACCAGAATCACAAACAAGAGAGACATTTAGCAAGCGCTCACAACAAAACCGAGAATGGGAAGGATACAGAAGAAGAAGCGGAAGAATTGGAGAACGGCGTGGAAATCTCTGCAAAACGAAGCCGTCAGGAGAATGTTGCCAGGGAGGAGCCTGGCAATTGGCACCCTCGTCTAGATCGAGCCAGGAGTGTACCTCAGCTCACCCCTTTACCCTTGACTTTGCAGCGACACAAGTCTCTTAGTGAATCCGGCATCCCAGCGGCTACTGCTGCCGCCGCAGCCGCTGCCGCTTCAACTGTCCAAGCGAACGCTGATGAAGACGAGCGACATTCCGTCGCCGATGGATCTCTTCAGCTTCCCATGCCTAGTGCTGAAGCTGATGAAACGATGCTTAAGTCGCCTTGGATATTTATTGGTTATTATAATGAAATGGTTCAACGTTTCCATGCTCAAGAACTTCTCAGGCAGTTTGCTCTACAACACCAGAGGGACTCGCAAGATGATCAGGTACTTGAAACAATTTTAGTAGGTTAGTATAAACTGTTTAGTTTAATGAAGGAAGTTTGATTGAAGCTATTAACTTTACGTTATGATGAGTGTTTTGTGTTTGTATAAAAAGAGCATTTAGATAGTAGTGCTTTCACTAAAGTTCGTATCCTATATAAAGCTCAAGTCACTGTCACACCACACAGGCTAACGCCACGGGTGGCCGAGGTCGTTAAAGCGCGCACTCGTGAGCTGGAGGTCTGGGGTTCGAATCCCGCCAGGCCCGTCCTCCCTGACTTAGGTTTTTTCCAGGTTTTCCTCAGTCCTCATAAATGGCAAATGCCGGGGAGGTGCCCTAAACTTAGGCTCGGAACGTTTCCTTCCTTAAAAACAAATCCTTTCCCAATATATCATTTCATGTATCACCAGTGTCCATCGCCTGTGGTGCCTCTGTAGCAAAACGGGCGTTAAACACCATTCATTCATACCACACAAGCTCGCCTCTTCTGGCACTTTCGACTGCGCAACAGAGCCAACGGAAAGAAATGAAATGAAAGGGGAGAGCGGAAAATTCATGGAAAGGAAAGAGCCGTCCCTGTATTCACCTACGCGACCAGGAAAAACGACGAAGAAACCATAAGTCAGAATGGCCAGAATTTTAAGCCGGGACCAATCTAATGCGAGTCCCAAGTGTTACCGCCCGGTCTCTCAGGCTAATACGATTAATAGCGAATTTAACATAAAAATGAAAACGTTTTAGAACGTACATATACTTTGTTCCTTTAGCATCTCTTCAAGAAGGTTTCTGCAGCTGAAACACGATTGCCAGGAAATTTTCTTACCATTTGTATGTACAAATTCGTTTTCACATATAAAATGTTCTTAAAGGATATATTTATGTAGCGGCTTATCTAACGAGGAACAATTAGTGGATAATTTACAGACAATGGAAGCGCAGAGTAACACACGAAGGCACAATCACTCGCTAACGAAGCCTCCCTCAAACTAACTGCAAGCTATTACCCGCACGTACATTAAATTGCCTTGAGTAGAAGCTTCTTCTAGTACTCAGCAGAGCTCTGTCGGTTCGTAATTCAAATAATTTCACTGTATTAATGAACGTTTAGCTGAGGACAGTGAACATTGTGGCGTCGCTTTGTTGGGGTTAAAGTAACTTTGACTCAAATTGCCGAGTAGTTAAGGAAAGCAGGACATTTTATAACACCGACTTCAGGAGGAGAAAAATATCTCCTCTTGAGAGAACAACCGTTCTGTAGTGAAAAAATAAATAAAGATTGATGTCGGTAGAAAGGGTGATAAAATGGATACAAAAGAGGAATACGTGAGACATGCATAATGGGAATACTGGAAAACATTTTAAGTTTCCCCACTCGTGTTCAAATATACTTTGTCTTGAAATCCGAATTGATTATAAAAATTACCGCAATTGAATTTTCTTACGAAGATCGCAAAAAAAAAAAAAAAAAAAAAAAAAAAAAAAGCACCATGAGCGCCGCGTTTGACAGGACTGCCTAAAGTGCTAACCAACGGCTAGTTCATATGCAGTTTATTATTTCATTTCATTTATCGTCTCTAATACTGATAATGGCATATGACGTTATAAGTTCAAAGGAAAAACAGTCATCTGTTCAAATGGCAACCTTTTTGTTTAAAGGGAGAATATCTTTAAGAACTATGGCATGATTGAAAATAAGTGTTAAATTAAGAAATAAAACACGAAAACGCTATAACTCAGCATTGTGGTTTACAAATGCAAATTAAAAAACTTAATAGAAAAATAGACACACCATACTGGAAATTACGTGGGAGAAGTCTGAGTGATAGTTTCGGAAACATATCGCCCTATAAAAAGAAGAAAAGACGATTATTTCGAAGACACTGTATGTTGATTAGACCACTAGACGAGGTAGCAGATGGAAAGCCCATCTTGGTTGCGCATATTGGCTTTCTGCGAAGCGTTTCAAATTCCATCTAGCAGATCGACCACGAATCAGACCGTGAATTTAAGGTTGAGTAAGGGCGAATTTTCTCTAGCAGAACCGGCGACACGTTTGTTTTCACAACACATGCATGAAACACGTTTTGTTTCTGTATGTGTAGTGTTCCTTACTATTAACTTTATTTCATTCTGATAATATTAGAGATTGGGTTGTCTTTTTTAATTTTATTTTAAGCACACTTGGCATAGATTTTGTGTAAAAATATTTTTGGATTTATGCATAGTATGAAACTACATAGTTCACAAATTATGCCCTTATATACTTTTTGTGGGTTTGGGGCGTTTAAATGAATTCAAATGCGCATTCAAATATGGCGACCTGACTGTCACACCTCTGTTTCCACTGCGTTCACATTTTGAGTCAATTTTTTTTTATTTTATGCATAATATGAAACTCCATAGTTTGCCCAAATACACCCAAATATTTGTTTGTGGAATTTAAAGTTCAAATGGCAATTGCTATATGACCACCATGCTCTTAAACAAACATTCATGTATTTTTGTCATTTGTCGTAACTTGCATATTTTTAATTTTGGATGCATTTTTCTTAAAAAATGTGTAAGATAGAGCTATGAATTCTTCTGTGCATGAACAAAACACGTTTCTCTATATAGCTGGTGAAAGCTTTTAAATTGTGTATACACTAATTCTGAGGGAAAAAATGGCTTGAATTTTGCATAAAATGTGACACTATGCAAATATTTTCAAATATTAATTTTTTTATTTAAACGATCTATTATTTTGCCAGCAATATTAAGAAACATGCATTCAAATTGATTTAAAATTCTGAACATGCTGCGATGAATTATTTATGCAAAAAGTGAACCTAAAGAAGCAAAAATGTAAAATGTAATATTTTTTCGGTTTATTAAAATAATTTTAAAATGATAAAAATGAAATTATGGAAATTTTAAAACAATTTATTATTTTGAAATAATTTCATAGTAAGTGGTAAGATTTTCATTTGGGCAGAGAGTATAGGTTTTCAGAAAATTCAGTTTATATTCTGTTGAGATTCAGTACGAAAGTTGCCATTATGTCTCTACTAAGTTTTCATAAACCATTCACTGTTGACTATCTTCAAGATGACAAATGATTGATTGATTTATGGACGCTCTTTAACAGCTCAGGTCACCAGCGTCCCATTCAACTCAGAGCGTGAAACGGCCGACAAATTTTGCACAGAGGCCTCTCTTTCAGGCTTGAGGTTCTTTTTCGTGCCGTAAATGTACGATAGGGGACCCACGGCTTTACTTCCCTTCCGAAGGAAGCCATACTTAGGATTTTTACGCTCGAAAAAATCCATCGGCCCTGGCGGGGTTCGAACCAAGATGATGATAAATGAAACAAACAACAATGCATATAGGCCCAGAATCCTGTTTTATGGATTCACCTATTCAGAATAAGGAACTGAACTGAGATTTTCAGAAAATCACCTTCTAATGTGAATAGGATTAAAGGACCCACTAGATTTGAAGTCGACCACTTTGTCACCTGAATTATTAATGCACCTAAGTGAGTGCTAAACTGATGCATCAATTACATATTTTTATATACCGGCATTCAAGAATATGATGTGATCCCTAGCACGGGGTTTTGCATCTCGGCTCTCCTCCCCACACACGGTCGCCTGCGTGCTTTCCTTGAACCAGTCTTCAGTCTACATTCGTTCATGAAGAGAGCAAAAAACTTTCTTTAGAGCAATTTATTCCTCCATGTGAATTTTATTCGGAATTTCCGTGGGCATTTGCCTCCTTCTAGAAGTGTAATCCACGATATAGTGAATAAATTTCATACTACTGGCTCAGTGTTAAATAAGAAACGCATGTGAAGACAAATAGTTTTAACAGAAGGCAAATTAGATGAAATTTGCTTAAACTTTGAAGGTTCGCCAACAAAATCAATAAAATTAGCAAAAGTTGCAGTCTCAGTGATTTCTGCACATACAGAAACAAAATTGCTAAAATTGAAACATTACAAGTGCATACACATATTTTGTCTAGGACAAGGTGATCCCGTAGCACGTGTGCGTTATTGTGAGTGGCTTCTTTTATCAGAGACTAAAAGGTTAGTCGACTCACCGCTTGGCTCTTTTCAGATGAGGTGCAATTTTATCAAAATGTTCGCCATTGGAGTTCTGAAAATTCAATTGTATATAAGAAACCCTCCTTTTTAGAAAAATGGTTTGGTGTGCAATTAGTAGTATGTTTACCGACCTTAAGGAGTATGTTATGCAATCCCACGACAAAGATCAGCTAAACCGGAACCATTTTATTAAATACACATATAATTATACATAATATTAATTACAAAATGGCGTAAATTTGCTTCCTTACCCATCTTGGCAGACAATCCTATGACATGTATCCTCCTTACCGACCTTCATGGGTGTGCAAAGATGGGACAAGAAGTAGAATATTTTACTGATTAAACGAAGTATTAAATAAAATTTGTGAGCAAGTATACTTTCAGGGGCAAGTATAGATTTGGTGGCAAGCATACATTTAAAGGCAAGCATAGAGTAAGCATAATCTCAGGGCCAAAAGTAGGGAGCATTATTTTGTTGATTATACATATAATTACCCAAAAGGTGGAATTTTAAATGTGTGAGACATGTTTTGTAGTTGTAAAACATATTAATAATGGAATAAACAAATAATAATAATGACGTTGCAAGCAAAATGCCAAATACTGTAAATATTTGTTAATATTTTTGGATGGTGGGAGAAAATATGTTGCAAAAATAAGCTGTGAAAAAGATGGTGAAAATATAAAGTAGAATTTACGATATACCTCAAACGAGCTGACGCAGAACTGTTTCGACCATTGATCCCACATGTCTACTGAGCAAAATGACTGTGTGAATCCAACAGGGGAAAGTCGCGTGCAAACAATAGAGCAGGTGTGATCCTTGAGGGCATACACATACAAGTTTATACCTGCTCTGCCACTACTATTTTGAGTAAGAGTGTAATTGTCCGAATAGGGTATTTCTTTTAACTTTAATTTGTAAGGTTAAAAGGTTTGTTCCCTTTATCCGCTAATGGAATTTAAAGTAGTTTGTATAGTTTACCTTTCACTACGGGACAGGGATTTCAAAAGAATTTACTTTCAGTTGTAATGGCTAAAAAGGTTTTCCCCCTTTACCTATAAATTTCATTTACGTGGTTTACAATGTTTACCTTTGCCAAATGAGAACTTGTGTAGCAATGAAAATATATTTTCACCTCAGCGATCGACTTTTAATGAACAAAAATAAATATTAAAAAAAAAGATGTTATACTGCAAAAAAGTAAGTTATGTAGCAAAAAGTGCCTCGGGGGTGCATACTTTACTGTTATGCTGCAAGCAAAAAATTATTTCATGCGGTATGTGACATTTGCCTGATTTTTTACCATTTTAACTGTTAATGATAATTAAAATTGTAAGGAGTTGGACATTTTGTGTGGTTATAAAATATATTAATCATGGAATAAGCAAATGTAAAAATAATTCTCACTTACAAGTATACTACTACTACTCATAATAATAATAATAATAATAATAATAATAATAACTATAATAACGATGGAAGTAAAATGCTGATGTGTGTAAATGTTTGTTAATTTCCAGAATTTTAGGATGATGTAGGATATACGTTGCAAGAATAAGCTGAAAAATTAGGGTGAGTATATAAAATAGCATTTACAACATATCCTAAAGGGGATGACGTGCAGCTACTTCTATGACGGTTTCACACAGAGCATTAAGCAAAATGACCTTGCGTATTGAGCAGAGGAAAGTCACGTTAACTGGTGGCAAGAGGGGAACCTGCTCTTGGCGCTAAGGGCTGACCAACTGAACATATCAAGTTACTGCTGAAAAAAAAGAACTGTACTGCATAATATCCATGTAATGTTAAAAAAGGCGTATATATCATTGCAAAGTACTGAATACAACGCCACAATTGTGTGGATAAATATAATACTACTATTTTCCGGGAAGAGTTAAAAAGAAATGTTTACAATATTTAACTGGGCAAAAATATGTAATTCAAGAATGTTTTCGCTGACTCTAAATTAATGATTTATTCAAAGATGCATTTTGGAATATAAATTGTTTTGAATCATTCAACATGACTGTGTAATTAAGAAAAATAATGATGTATCCTTGTATATTTGTAAGCAGTTTTTAATATTCTCGGAGTTGGTCCTCATGGTGTAGTGGTAACCATACTTGCCTTCTAAACCCAAGATCGCGGGTTCAAACCCGGCCGGGATCGGTGGATTTTTTCGGGCGTAAAAATCCTAAGTATGGCTTCTTTCGGAAGGGAAGTAAAGCCATGGGTCCCGTATCGTACATTTACAGCACGATTAAGAACCTCAAGTCTGCAAAAAGAGTCCTCTGAGCAAAATTTGTCGGCCGTTTCACTCCCTGAGTTGAATGGGACGCTGATGACCTGAGCTGTTAAAGAGCGTCCGTAAATAAATCAAATAAAAAAGTTCTCGACCGTCGTTCTGTGGTCTGCAATGAAATTAAACGATGCTCTCATGTAAAGGATAGATATCTCTGTATAAAATAATGCACCAAGTGTATGAAAATGGTGACTTTTTAAAAAAATTAAATTACGAGTATTCACTATATCCTTTCAAATGTAAAGTTGAATATTACAAAATAAAGTTTTTCTACCCAGTGAGCGGGATTGAACTCGGGATCTACAGTTTACGAGTTGGTATGGTTACCACAATAATTCTCACTGTGGCATTTAAAATAATTAACATTGAAATATAAAAATAATAATACGCATTGATAAAAATAATTATGCAGCAACCAAATTGGTAAACTGTGTAAATATTTGCTAAATTTATAGCAACTAAATATCATGTTAAAAATAAAATACACTGTTTGCGAAAAAGTACAGTATACAATGAATAATTTTGCAAAAAAATTATGTTTTGTAAAAGGAATATTTTCACTCCGCGAATAACTTTTAATAAATAAACATATAAATACGATTATTATACAATACCATATGATTAGGAAAAACATTGCTGTCTCCCTGTATATTTGTAAGCAGTTTTTAATGATCTTTGCCTTAGTTCTGTGGCCCGCAGTATATCTAATCTATGCTGTTATGTAAAGGAGAGATCTTCCTTCTATAAAATAACGTACCACGTGTGTGAAAACCGTACCTTTTTACAAAATGAGATCATTTTATTCACTATTTATATTCAACTGTAACTAGAATAGTGCACAATAAGTTAATTTAAACCATGGACGGTGTTCAACACGATGATTCTTTCACGGGGTATTCTACACTATTTTTTCTGCAATCATAAAACCACAGCGTGTTATTTAAACATTTTTATTACTGTGTGGCTTGGGATAAACGCATTTCTGTCACACATGCCCACGCACACACATCAGCCCTCCCCGCCATATTGTATATCACTCGTAGGAGTGGGCTGAATCCACTTAGGTCGGCCATATCGCTTACACCATGGCGATGTTCTGCAACACATGCAGTCTACACTGTCACGATTATTCACCTAAAATTATATTAATTTTTGATGGTTTAATTTATTCACCGCGATTGCCGATGGTAGATGCAGACAGCCAGGGATGAAGATCTCCTCTAACTGGTACAAAATTCCAAAGGGCATTATTCCCCGCTCTAAACTGACCACGAATGCCGGGGAAACTCCGTCGTTCGTACTATCTGTAGATGCAGGCGCGAAGGAACCTTTCCATTATCTGTAATGTCGGTCCTGGTGGTGTAGGGGCAACCATACTTGCCTTCTAAACACAAGATCGCGGGTTCAAACCCGGCCAGGATCGATAAATTTTTTCGGGGCGTAAAATATCCTAAGTATGGCTTCCTTTGGAAGGGAAGTAAAACCGGGGACCCGTGTCGTATATTTACGCCACGAAAAAGAACTTCAATCCTGAAAGAAGTGGCCTCTGTACAAATTTTGTTGGCCGTTTCACGCCCTGAATTGAATGAGACGCTGATGACCTGAGATTTTAAAGAGCGTCCATAATTAAAACAAATGAATTAGTCAATCAATCAATTATCTATAACTGAGTTTAACCTCTCCATCTGCCCCAGCCAACACATTTGTGATACAGCTATACGTCGTTCTACATGAGCCATGGTAGATACATTACTTGCAATTGTTAGAAATTCGTTCACACACACACGATACATGACATGAAGTGATAAATTGGGAAAGGGTTATTTTTAAGGAAGGAAGCCTAAGTTTAGGGTACCCCCCGGCATTTGCCATTTATGAGTACTGAGGAAAACCTGGAAAGAACCTCAGTCAGGGAGGATGGTCCTGGCGGAATTCGAACCCCAGACCTCCCGCTCACGAATCCACGATTTAACGACCTTGGCCACCGGTGCGGTGCC
The DNA here is from genome assembly GCA_030762175.1 of Metallyticus violacea. NCBI lineage: Eukaryota > Metazoa > Arthropoda > Insecta > Mantodea > Metallyticidae > Metallyticus > Metallyticus violacea. The sequence continues at coordinate 120,310,113 of CM060846.1, read as the reverse complement.
TCGGTAGTAGCAAGACGCTCCACCTTAGCTACTTTTGCAGACAGATAAAGAGACAAAAGTCACAGGGAACAAGTCTGGGGATTATGGAGGGTTAGAGACACTTTCGAAGTTCCTTACACTAGCGCCATCTTCTGTTCAGGAGTCAGTAATGTTGGAACCTATCTCCCACAAACGCCTTTCACGTTCAAGAGACCATGCAGAATCGAAAATGGTCATGGAAATGTATGACATGTCTGCAAGTCTGACAATTGTTATTCATCAGTCTTCACCAAAAATTACGCCAACTGTGTTAATCATGGTTGCGTTTACTGCTGTTGTTGGAGCACATTGACCGCCTTGCTTTGTTGTTCAAACACGGCTCTCCTTTAATTCCTTGAACCATTGAATTGCTGTGGATTGTGGCAGAACACCATCACCTTATGCTTGCTGCAACAATCCGTAAGTTTCCAGCAAACGAAAGCAAAACTTTAACGCAGCACTTTGCTTTTCACGGATCAACTCCATTTTGTATGTAGTCAACTTGCGAAATGACATATATAATAGTGTAGCTTTCAGGTTTAGGAGGTTAAGAGGAAGAAATTATTGTAATGACAGTATGAAAGCGGTTCGGTGTGATCACGCTTAAGCGCTCCCGTTAGTATAGGTGCTGTCGCATGCTGCTGGCCAATGACCAGGAGCGGTTAAGAATTGCTTGTTTCCCAGTGGCACGTCAGACACAAGGTCCTGATTGGCTCGCTGGGCGGAGTAAAACGTGGATTGCTTGGGCTAGGAAGTATATCCTTTATTTATTTCAAGCTTGAGTACACGTCTTACTTTTTGGAAGGATGTACTTCTTTTGGCCTCTGTAGCCAGAATGCTACGTAAGATGTAACAAGTAAATATGTTCCGTGTTCGGGCTTATTTTCATTGAGGAGAGAGGTGAAGTGGGATAGAACATAGAGGTTGCAGGGAGTTGTAGACGCAACAGTACTAGAGGGTATTTTAATAATTCAAAAACTACTTCTGAAGAGCAAACGCCTGACAATTTGGTGAGGTCTAAAAACTGCCATGCATTTCTGCTGTATATTGGATGAAACCAGGCAGAAGAAAGCTAATGTATCGGACAATACAATTTCTAAACAATCTATAAATAATTAATACATTATGCATTAGAAAAATCGGAGCAAAACACCAATGTCAAAAAGTACTAATTAAAATATATACGTAATATATTTTAGAAATTATATTCTACCAAATCTACTTATAAATGATCCTCCGTTCATATGTAGTTCTGTTACTTAGGGACAGCAATCATCTATCAAGTATGAAATTTAGGTGGATGTTAAAATAATGACTAACAGAGCTGAGAGCCACTGTTTAAATTAGGGGCCTTCCTCGCTTATTAAGGATATGCACGGATGAAATTTCTAAATCATGCAACTTTCAAGCACATTAAATATACCCTACCAGTATAATATGCGTGATGAAATTTTCATGTTGATATTTCCAATGTCTATTTAAAAAAAATAGTTTTATTTACTTTTGTATGCTAATCTGGCAAACATTCCATACGATGTACAATTTATAATTTTTGCCAAATAAAAATATTAACATTAATTTTATGTTGAGAGAAAATTTATAAATACATTTTTTTTTACACTCTTGGTTATCTCAGAAAAAGTGTTTGAAATATGAGTATTACACTCTTAATATATGTTAATGATTGATTCATGCAATTAATTATTTACAATTGGAATAATATAAAAGTCATCTAAAATTATTTATAAGAAAACGTTTTTTGTTAATAACTTCTGATTAAATGCTGAAGATTCGAAGAAAATTGAATAAAAAGTGCATCGTGTAGAATAATAATGGAAAAAGTACTAAAAATTAATTTCGAAAAAGAGGCATACTAAAATCAAATTAGAGGGTATTTTTATAATATTCTATTTCTCAGTGGTAATTTCAAACCCTCTGATGTAAAAATGTGATATGTATGGATATTTTATATTTTTTTACGAAAGTAGGAAGTTATCAGTTTTTAAGCTTAAAACAAAAATTAAATTGCTCTAAGATGTTGAAAAAATTTCATTTGAAGATACCCTTAAGCTATATGAAACCGTGGATGTTACAAGTCATCATATTAGCCGTGTCTACCAGTCGTCCTTGCGTTACTGCGCACGGAAATATGCGACAGCGCAACGCGTCTAGACGAGTCCATGGAATGTCATCGTTTCCATGATTCGAGGGGAGGAACGGCACGCGTATTTGTTTCTCTCAGGCAGAATGAATATTGTCGTTTTAATGTCATGCATGTGTTCTAATAATTCCGGAACTGCTAGTTCACAATGTAAAGGAATGCAACACCGTAATTATAAATGTCTTAAAAGTGCTTTTTAAGGAAGAGGAATTTTACTCCTGTTGGACTCCTTCTGCTGATCTATTGTTTAGAATATGTGTTAACCATTGCAAGCTGACTTGTTGTCTCGGGTTTTGAGAGCATATCATTTCTACTTCGCCTGAACGACAAGAAACAGCGCAAATATGGTCATCCTTAACATTACGGCCACGGGTGGCCGAAGTCTTTAAAGCATACGGATTCGGAAGCGGGAGGTCGGGGGTTCATTCCTACCAGGACAGTCCTCCCTGACTGAGTTATTGTTTCAGGTTTTCCTCAGTCCTCAAAAAGGGCAAATGTCGGGGAGGTACCCTGAACTTAGGCCTGGAACGTTTCCTTCCTTTGTATATAAAAAATCCTTTACCAATATATCACATCATGTATCATCAGTGTCCACGGCCTGTAATGCCTCCGTAGTTAAAACGGTTGTTAAACACTATTAAAAAAGTCCTTAACATTACCCAGAACAAGATGCAGTTTCTAAGGAATTGAAACCCTGAGCTTTGTCACTTCGCCTGGAAATGAATGGACAAGCTCAAACAGCGATAGTTCTTTTTATTATTATTTATTATAATTAAATTATTATTATAGTATCATCATCATTATTACTATTATTATTATTATTATTATTAGTAGTAGTAGTAGTAGTAGTAGTAGTAGTAGTATGTTTGTTTAAGAATGCTCTTTAATATCTCTGGTGATAACGTTCCATTCAATTCAGGGCTTCAAACGGCCAATAAAGTTTGTTCAGAGGCCTCTTCTTTCAGGCTTGAGGTTCTTTTACATGTCATAAATTTATCAAACGTGACTAATGGCTTAACTTCCCTTCCGAAGGAAACTATGCATGGGATATTTACGCTCTAAAAATCCATTGACCCTGGCCGAGTTTGAGCCCGTGACTTGGGCCTACGAGGAATAGTAGCAGTGAATTATATGTTTAGCGTTCATGGGTTTGTAATAGCGATTCATGCACACAATTGTACAAAAACCCCAAATTGTGCAGAATGTGTATAATCAAGCACAATATAGTTGAGTTGCTTGCGTGGAGTGGCTCACCTCGTAAATCATTAAGAGCTATCCCTTTAGTAGGAGGCCTTTGCCCTAAACGGAACAATATAGACTATTATTACTATTATTATTATTATTATTATTATTATTATTATTATTATTATTATTATTTAGCTCCACATTACAAAGTTTGCGATACGGACGTAGTGAGAGATATCCGTTGCATGTATTTCGGTACAAAGAGTAGTCTTACTTTTGAAATTGTTTGAAGGAACAGTTTTTATTAGTAACAATAAATAACTAATTTAATTAGTTTTGAATTATTTAAATTTCTTCAATAGGCATTACCTCGACGCCTAAAGAAATGACTACGAAAATCTAGTTTTACTGTGAACCGTTCTCTGAGTATCAGGCTCGTGAAATTGTGTATAATTGATATTTTAAGAAATATTTTTGACTCGTCCTATAATGTTGCTTATTCCACTAGGCGTGATAAATGTTGGTAACAAAAATAAAGAAAGAAGGCAGAAATGCTGTTAAATCTAAGATACGTTTAAATTTTTTTACATCTAAAGGAAAACCGATCGAAAGAAAGAAAAGTACAGAGGTGGATTAATTTATAGAGAGTCAAATAAGAGGTTTAATTCATGAATTTTATACCATTAAGAAAACCGTAACTACCGTCAGCAAAATCAACAAAGCATTTACAGAAAGTAAAAATTAACAAAATGGAGACATTTTGAATACCTCAGGCTTTAAATAAGAAAATTGAGATTCAAATGGAAGAAGTGCCACTCAAACCTTCGATGGTCACCAGCTTCATTTTTAGTATGCCGGCGCCCACGCAGATAAAACAAGTACAGCGTATTTCCTTCTGTCTGGTAACACTGTAGGAAGCTATTGGAAATTAGACAGGTTGGCACCTAGCCCTGTAGGAGCAACTGACTGTGACCCAGTTTCTAACTTGGGTGTCGAAGCGCCTCAGGTACTACACTTCCCATGTTTGGAGACCAGATCCCCATGGTTGCAAAACATCAGACGCAGCAGGAATTGTATGAAGCGTATTCACTAGAACACCAACAGCAATCAACTACTAAGATGAAGATTGAAGAATCAGGGAGAAATGGGAGAATCCCAAGGATAATTCCGAAAAACCCGGCCTTGTCCACGATAAATAACACTCCTCAGTACCGATATTGGAACAAGCCCCGCAGTTGTAGTAACCAAGTGCTCTAGGTCAGTGTTTCGCAACCTTTTTACTCTCGCTACACCCTGCACTCGAAGCAGCACATCATGTGATAAATAATCTTGTCAATATCGTATGCTGTGAGCTTCTATATATGTAATACCTATAATAATTAAGACACATCCAATTATTATTATTATTATTATTATTATTATTATTATTACTATTGGCATATCATCCTTCAAACAGAAATCAGCTCATGCATTGCGTGAAAGCACATATTCTACAAAATACACTTTGCATTATTATTAAAGTAAATCTTTCTGCAACTAATATTATCGTCATTGTGATACTTGGTGTCTACTTTGCTGAACACAGAGGGCGATGCGCGGCGTAGGTGTGGATAATGTAGCTACATTTCTGATGTATTTGAGTAATTCCGTCTTCAAATTTTAATTTTTAATGCACGTCAAACAGCAAATTTCACACATATATTCATAATTGGGCATAGCAGTAAAACAGTAATAGTCATATAGAAGATAGCTGGTGCGAACCAAAATATAGCCACGGGTGACCGAGGTAGTTAAGGCGTGAACTCGCGAGCGGGAGGTTTTGGGTTCGAATCCCGCCAGGACCGTCCTCCCTGACTGAGGTATTTTCCATCTTTGTCTCAGTCCTCATAAATGGCAATTGCCGGGGAGGTATCCTAAATTTAGGCATAGAACATTTCCTTCCTTAAAAAAGAATCCTTTCCCAATACATCATTTCATCTCATGTATCCATCAATGTACAACGCCTGTGGTGCCTCAGTACTAAAAATGAGCGTTAAACATCATTTAAAAATATTCTGAAAGGAATTTCATGATCTGTCCACTTTAGAATCTGTTAACCCTTCTTGTATGTTAATCGGAAGAGATTTAAAATCAACAAAGAATGCACTTTTATTAGGAATCCTTGGATATTATTCACATTAGCTAAAATATATTCCTTCCAGCCTTCCTTTTCTGGCTCTGCTCATTCAAAACGAACATAGGAAACGTATTCGAACTTTGATACCTGTCTATTATCTGCATTTAATTCGGTACACTCATGTTCCTCGACTGTTACAAATGCATGTACCTTCTCTTCAATCTTTACCTCCGTACTTCTGTATGTAGCAGGAATATAGTGTGTTCAGATACCACTTCCTGCTGAAAGACGAAAATTTTTCGTAAAATTAGGTGCCGCGACTAAAGAGAATTTACTCCTGTTTTCTCTTCGTCAAGCACAACTTTAAGAACAAACGGCAAACACTTTGTAACATAGCTTTGCTGTCAATGATATAATGGAGGCATATTACTTCGCGTACTTTAGTAGCTACAATTTCTTTTATCATGGAAAGGACTCTGTCCTTACGAACACTTAACACAACCTTTATTTTGAGTTCAATCTGTAGCATAAATGATTAAACAATTTTCATATATTTCGCAACATGTTTTTACTCAATCTCATAATTTTGATGGTCTTTCTCAAAGTAGTTCTTGTTGAATGCAATGCATACACCCCAGCCTTTCTACTAACCTTCAAAGACATGGAAAGTGCCTCCAACGAAGGGGCAAAATGTTACATGGAGCTAAATCTGAAATATAGGGAGGATGAGAAACATACTTCACGTCGATTTTTGTGAAATATTCAGCAACGACAATTGCGATGTGCGACCATGCATGGTCGTAGTTCAACATTCGATTTGTTGCCCGGAGATGCGACCTTTACGTGTGATACGGCCTTGCAGTGTTTTTAGGATATCTCTGTAGTATTTCCCACTTACAGTTGTGTGTACAGGCACGATATGTTGGTAAACCATGGAACGGTCCTAACAGAGCTTTGATTTTTGCTCTCAGGATCGAAATGATGTAACCAAATTTCTTCAGCAGAGATTATTTTTGAAAGAAACTCCGCATCTTCCTGCAACTACAAGCAAACCTGTACGCGAACGTTCTTTTGTTCGGGAATCAGGAACCCACGGTGCACAGACACATCTCATATACAACTTTTCAACATGGGAGACACTCAGTGAAATTTTAGAATTTCTGAAAGGGCTCTTAGTATTCGACGATACTTTCTCAAAATATCAGCAGCGGTGTTAATGTTTTTTCCCCCCATTAAAGCACTAACTGGAGCGTTGGGTTCACCTTACTTTGAAATTTATTGCTATCTCTCTAAAAACACTTTAAACCATCTTTTAATTATGCTATAGGGAAGAATAAGCTCTCCATAGACCTCCTGTAATATTCCATAGGCCTCAGATGAACATTTTCTGAGACGAAAGCAAGGCAGTATATTGTTCGTCGTATGTCATCTCCATTTTTCTGTAGGTGGAAGTGAACATGTCTCAACTTTGACATCATACGCGAACCTAAAGTAATGAAACTATTAACACATTACGCATTTAGCTAACAAAATACTGTAAAGCTAAATTTTAGCGCATTAATTAATTCTTGTAAAATAATTATGATCATTCTGCAATGAAAATTCGTCGTATTATCCACACAAGCATTTCTTCGCTTGAGTTCTTTGCAAAAAAAAAAAAAAAAAAAAAAAAAAAAAATTGTTGCAATTAATTCTCCATTAGCGATGAGATATTCTCGGAATATCTTCAATTTCTCCTGAAAAATATGGCAGATCTATCAGCCTTCGAAAGCTTGGCATGCGACGTTGTTTTTACTCAGCTGATTTTTCGAGAACATCTCATTGCTAATTCTAGACGCCGAGAAATCCTGAAATAGTGTATAATTTTCCATTGATGAGCTAATTTAGGCAAAAACTATGCTGTGATAGTCCTTAATATTTGTGGATTAGTCGATTTGAAGTGATAACTTCCGATGTTTTTGTGATAATGCCTTCAGTATCACTGACTCCACGATTGATTGTTAATAGAGGCAGATATTTTTTAAGTTTGTTAATAATGTTTCGGCCACTGTGTGTGGCTGTTGGTCTTAATATTTTGAGTTACTTTCCTGTATGTTTTGCGAAATACACGTGGAGGAATTCATGAATGTTTGTTTTTGATTGTTTTGTTACGAGTGACGAAATAAATATTATATTTACTAGACAGAAAGAAATATTTTGTTGAAACATTCAATAGATTGGAAACGATCTGCACTACTGGGTTTTTCATGGCACTCGACTCATTCCAGAAGTGCACTCATTCTACACCACATAATGTAAATAAAGAAATAAATAAATACAAACAGCAATAACGTAAGATCAGTAATTATCGCTCTACTGCCGGTCTACTAATTTTTTTCTTTTTTTCATTCGGGATAGTTACTTTCACTAGTTGAAGGAACACTCTTGACTAAGAACTTCTCCATTTCCAAAATAATTACTTGACTGACAATGTAAATTTTGTGAGGACTACAATCTCAGTTTCAAACGAAAAAAGGAGCATCTATATCGGTTTATTTATTACTTCATTTCGTCATTGGGAGAGTATTTGCTTACAAAGGTTTCTGGCTCGATCTCTTGTCCGACTATTCAACAGTAGCATAAATATATCTTCCTAATAGGTGTGGAGGTATGCAATCTTACTAGAGGTACATCATTTACTCGCAATTTAGTTAATATACAGTGAGATTATGTAAGTTACGGGCCGGAAGAGCGCTGTTGTGTACTGAAAAAAGCCAGTCAGTCATCAAGGCCGTAAAACACATGTGCACGTAACTCTTGTACTTAGACTGAGGAAGCGAGTAATTGAGCGTTCGTGTGTACTAGTTTTTTTATTTTGTGTATATTGTGTGCTGATTGTTCTTCGTTACATATAGTCTTGAAAAACAAGCTATATGTAGGATACATATGTGGTAAAGGATTTTTGTAGTAATGAAATACAGGAATTACCTGCGCAGATGTCGGCAATGTATTGCCGCTGAGGGAAATCATTTGCGTTTCTTTCATTTTTATACGCAAATCATGCACATATACATAAACAGGCATGTTTTCATTTATCATCATCAGAAGGAAGATCATGGTTTTTGTCTAAGAGCACTAGCTCTTAGACTCTTTTATTGTTAATTATTTGGTTTTCGTGAACTTTTGGTCAATTGCAATGTGAATGGAGGAGTAGAATAAACCTTACAGATTCTTATGGCTTTGTTTCATACCTGTGGCCTATCCTCAGTGGCTCTGTGTTGTTGATTTATCATAATCACTGATGTTACATTTCACATGGCAGCATATGAATTTTATAAGCATTTAGGAATTGTTATGGTCTCGTTTCTCTGATATACGCATTCTCCATCCATTCTTCTCCCCCTTCCCTATCTTAGTAATGTGAATTTTGAAGTTCTGAAACATCTTTTATCTACAGCTTATTGTGTTGTTTACAATTTTTAGATTGAAGCTGATTAGAGTGGGTGATCGGTATTACCCTGCCAGGTTGTTTATTTGATAAACAAAGAATTGAAATATTTCACAATTTCCTTTTTCTTAGAAGAATGGAATTCTCATTTGCTCACAGATGAGATCCTACATCTTTGTACTTCTCAATCTACCGCCGTTTGTTACATCTGTGTGTCTAATTTGGCAGTGCTTCCACAATATTATTTCTTTTTTACTGTACTGATGCACCCGCCCTTCTTAGGAAAGACATATTTATGATAGTAATAACAAGACGAATCGGTCAATCTTTGTACAGCAAATACTCTAACTGAACTACAAACAAGTACATAAAGTCTTTCCCTTTAAAGAATTTTGGTTCTTATCTTGCCATTTCAGTTTTATTAAAGCTGTGGTAGCAATAACGAACTTAAGATTCTGAGTCTACACGTGTAAGAGTTAAATTTAGTGGACTCACAAGACGTCTTATTTACTTATTGCATTCTTAGAAATAAAGCACACCAAGAATGAAGTAAATGAATAAATGCATGTTTATATTTAATTTATAACAATATAGAGGTTTGCGGTACGCCTGAGTGTATCATGCCTGCCCAATGCTCTAACCAACTGAGCCGTCGATAAAGTCATGCATATTAACATGATGATTATTGTTAAAAGGCGCAAAACTGAAAAGGTCAATTTACATTAATATAGTCATCGATGTAGTCCTCTTATCCTGATACGTTGTAGCCATCATTCATCTAAAACACAAAGGGATGCAGCGATGATCAAGGGACGAGGCTTAAAATGTCAGAATATACTATCCAAGTATTTGGAATAAAAGGGAAGCAGGTCAATAGTAGCGCAGTAAATTACAAGGGTTACACAAGGCATCATCAGTTTGTGCTGATTTAAATACGGTGTCAACTGTCTAATGAAGAAACGACTCCTTGACCCAGAGGGGGCACTCATTCATGATCCCAATATATGAATGAATTCGTAATTAAATATTGTTACTACAGTATAGGTACTTACTCTAGGCCTACCTAAGAGTATTTATGTTAGTTTTAAGTTATCAGTTGAAATATATTTCGTTTCAATAAAAGGCAATATAGAACAGTTTAAAACAGCTGGTTCTGGAATATTCTTCAGGTATAATGAATTAATATATTTTACCTGTGCCTTTCTTGAATACCACAGTAATTCCGCATTTAAGATAGGTCTGAAAATGAGTAGTAAATACAATTAAATCAGATAAGATATGTTTCCATGAATCGCAGGAATGTCTAATTTTAAATCAAGGAAAATGTTTAAGTCATATTTTGTTTGAAGCAGGGTACCTGAATGTTGTAAACATATCTACCTACTGTTCCTGCTCTCCTCAAATATCAATCATTGTATTTAATGATGATCATTGTATCTCGATGTTGAAATTGTGCTAACTGACCACCATGGAGAAGACATCAAACCTAGATGTAGCATTTTGCACCGCATTACGTTATCTTGACCTTGTTGGTTTCACTACGCACAACACACTGAATAGCAATGAAGTATTTCATGATGAAGTTGATACTGAAACATCTAACGGTAAATAAAAAGGGAGCTCCGTGCCTCGCTAGACATCTTAGGACCTACAGAAATAAAGCTCTCACGGAACTTTCTAAAGGAAGGAAATCCATGCTAGCAGATTAAAGCTTCTCTTGGCCTCCTTCATTTGCTCACAAACAAGCGCGAAAAACGCGAACACATTAGTTTATCATACCTCTCTCTTCAGTAGAAATGTAATTGAAATCTAGGTCAAGGGTTCATGAGGCGGGATCATTCTCAGTAATATTAAGACTCATTTGCACAAGGCATATAATGATATAAGAGATTTTAATTTTCTTCACGTTTTTTCCAACCAGTTTTTCGGTTTTATATGTAACATAAGGCATTGTTATTCTGGGAAAAAATTACATAATCTGATGATGCTTGTAGTAATTTCTGAAATAGGAATTGAAGAAGGCCGTAAAAGAAAAAAAAGGGTTTTCATCGAAAGCCACTTAATCAACTTGTCAATTTAATCAATTTAATCAATTCACACATGGGCCTGAATTATTTCGTAATAGAGTTTAACGCCCGTTTTTACTACTTGGGTATCATAGGGATGAACACTAAAGAATGATGATTAATGAGATGAAATGAGAAATTGGGAAGGATTTTTATATTTTTTATTTTTTATTTATTTATTTGTTTTTTGTTTATTGACGGACACTCTTTAACATCTCAGGTCATCAGCGTCCCATTCAAATCAGGGCCTGAAACAACCGACAAATTTTGCTCAGAGGTCTCTTCTTTCAGGCTTGAGGTTCTTTTTCGTGCCGCAAATGTACCACACGGGACCCAGGGCTTTACTTCCTTCAAAAGGAAGCCATACTTAGGATTTTTTACGCCCGAAAAATCCATCGATCCCAGCCGGGTTTAAACCCGCGATCTGGGGTTTAAAAGGCAAGTATGGTTACCACTACACCACCAGGACCGATCATTTTTTTAATGGAAATATGTATTCTAGGCCTCGTTTATAGTGTCGCTCCGGCATTTGCCATTTGTGAGGACTGGGGGAAAAAAAATGCAGTAAGGGAGGACGGTCTTGGTAGGAATGGAACCCCAAACCTCCCGCTCACGAATCCGTGCCTGAGCGACCTCGGTGTGCCTGTGTTCGATGTTCCGTTTCAGTTGCTTTCTGTTTCCCGATTTTGTCGTAGAAACATTTATCTTAAACCTAGAATAAACTAAGTAATGACAAGGCAATTAAAAATATGTACCACCTATACTACAACTATGCTTGTGTTTCCAGGCGATTTCAGCATATGACAACTGTGATCTCACCATCTAGAACTGGATGAGAACAGATCGACAGAAATAGTTCGCCGCCTTCGCTGGCATTCTTTTCCCATTTCAATTTTCATTCATTTCTGTCGCATACGACAGTACCTAGGTGTATAAATTCGTTATAGTTATACTTATTTTGTGTTAAGCTTATATTTTAAGTGTTCGAGTAATAACAAGCCCATCACCTAGCAAAGTAGCTGGGGGGAAAGCTAGTGACTAGCATTTAGGAGACCCCGGGTTTAATTCTCGGTGGGCTGGTCATCTTGACCTTGCTTTTTTTTCCATGGTTTCCCTGGTTACTTAGGTGAATGATCGGATGGATTTTTACATTACGTGAATTTTCGGCTCTCCCATTTCATTTCCAAAGTGTTAGGGCTAGCTGGACCGGCGCGGTGTGATGATGATTTACGCATTGGAAAGGTTTCTGCCCCAACGTCTGGAATGAAGGCGGACCTTCTGAGGCGCTCGCACAACTCCGAGGGGTGGGGGTATCCACCGGCGTCGGGGTATGTTCTGTCTGTAAACATGTTAGGGGTCCCCATCTGGTTCACCGTCCGTAGATACTGACCGCGCGGTATCTCCCTCACTGCAGCTCTCCCTTACGGAAGTGTCACCATTGGGGACGTAGGCACAAGGGCCCACCTTGAGCTAGACTCAAGTACCGAAGATATCCATCCATCAAGCCTATCAGCAGAAATATCAGAACGCACTTCACATGTATTATAATGATCTAAAGTGTGGTGGAAAACATCTTACCTTCCTTACAATTTGTTAGAGTAGTGATGAGGAACTAAGAAATGTTCAGTGCTGAACTCTTTTCAGAACTCTGCTGAACTCTTTGTTTACAGCTAATGAGGTTAAGAGCTCTATGTAATGACGAAAACTTTCATTTCCTTCCCACTGTAAATTTAAACGTAACATGAGAACATGAGGTGCATCATGTTACCTTCATTGCTCCTGTCAGCTAACAGAGCAAGGTGGCGTTAAAATTCATGAGATGAGAGTCTGTAACCCAATTCTTAAAAACGAATAGTCGAAAATTTCATTTTGTATTATGAAGTAGTTGGAAAACGAAAATATTAGTAATGAAATTCGGACTGTCTGTTATTTTTTTCCTTGTTTTCATCTGTTGTGAATTTTTAACGTTCTTTTTTCCACCAGATTGGGAGGAAAAAAAAAAAAAACAACAACAACAAACTCCGCCTTTTCTAATCCTTGCACGTTAAATTTATTCTCATTCACGTTTTCCCAGTGGAAAACAAAAGAATATTGCATATTTGCACGAGTAATTTTGTTCAGTACAAAACTATTGTTAATAAATTTTGTCATCTTCGGCTATTGAGTCTTGTTTGGAATTTTTCTTGTGAAGGAATGTTCGAACCATGGAAGGATCCAATTCTAGCACAAGGAATTTCCTTGTTTTCACTTTGCTATATTAGAATTGCCAATAGCTATGAATAAAAGTAGCATAAGTGAATAATTGCAATTAATTGACCATTACCGGTTTAAAGCTAGTCAAAACTCAGTTATTTCGTTATTGACATTTAAAAGTGTTTTTGTGAAGCCATTTTATAAGATTGTGTTTGATTACTAACATCTACTTGATCTTTCATAGTTTTGTCGCCCGGGTCGTAGTCATGGCGCAAACTCCTGGCGTAAGCAGATGTTGTATCTGCGCAAGTGATTCAATTTGTTGTAATTAAAACTACAATTACAATTAAAATAAGTGCGTTGTTTATTATAGGAGATGTCGGAAATGTCCTGCTACTTCCACTCATTTCTGCCATCTGTTTAGAAAATTGTCATTCACTCAAACCAGTTCATTTCCAAAATTGAGTAAATTTAAACTTGAAAGCATATAAGGTAATTATAGTTCATGAAATGCATTCGGGGGATTCTACATTACGATAATTTTCTGTAATTGTATGTTATGGAACGTTAATGATAAAGTAATTGATTCTCATTTAATGTTGTTTGCTGATGAAGCATGTTTTCATTTACATAGTCATGGTTCCACGCAAAATAGCAGTCATTCAGGTACAAAAAACCGCGATTTTAAATACTAAATATTTTGAACGACGAGAAAATTGCTGTATAATGCATAGTAAATACATGCAGAGTAATAGGGCATATCTTTTTTAAAATACCATAAACACAGAAATATGCAGAAATTATGTACTCATACCATTTTTTTGATAATTGATTGATATTAAATACCGATCTGCGTATTTCCAGCAAGACTGTGCTACCACGCACATAGTTAATGAGTCAATAAATTTCATGCAGGTAAATTTTGAAGATACGGTAATTAGTAGAGAATTATGACAGTACACACTTTTTATGGTTGAAAAATAAAGTATAAGGAGGGTTTTCTTTAGAGTTGGTTTATTTCAAGATGTCAGTTCACTCGCGAAGACATCGTTCTATTTTTATTATCAATAGATGTCCATTTTGTTGCTTTTAGATTCAAGCAATTATCATTGACAAGTACGGATACTGTTTAGTATTTGGCGGAAAAATAACACTATGAAAGTTCAGAATAAAGAGCAGGAACATATTTTGAAAAGGTCCTTTCCTAGTTTCTTTTACCTTCACGTGGCCATATTTTCATCCTTGCGCTTTTGCGTTGTTATAAGATTATAACACTCTGGCGGGAAAAAAGTAAAAGCATTTGACAATGTAAATATCTCCTGTGGTAACCATACTTGCCTCCTAAACCCAAGATCGCGGGTTCAAACCCGGCCAGGATCGATGGATTTTTTTCTGGCGTAAAAATCCTAAGTATGGCTTCCTTTGGAAGGGAAGTAAAGCCGTGGGTCCCGTGTCGTACATTTACGGCACGATAAAGAACCTCAAGCCTGAAAGAAGAGGCCTCTGAGCAAAAATTTATAGGCCGTTTCATGCCCTGAATTGAACGAGACCTTGATGATCTGAGATGTTGAAGAGCGTCCGTAAATAAAACAAATAAAAAAATGTAAATACCTCCGGATGTAAGGGAATAATGAAGAACAAAATAAAGAGAGGTATCAACAGAATAAAATGTGGGGGGCATCTTGATACAATCATACGCAGGGATCGCTCAATCAAGATCTGAAGAAAATTCGCAGGATCAGTACGAGTAATGCTCTGGAGTTAATGACAAAAGATGGGTCCAGTGCGTCAGCTGTAATTACAGGTAGGGTGAAAAGTGTTAGGTACTGCAAAAATATCGAAGGAACTTTGGGTTAAAAATATAAATCTGATTGAGGAACATAGGGTTTACTACAAATTGTTACATTTTGTTAATATAGATATTATTGCGAAAATTAAACCAAGCGTGGTAGCTCAGGCGATAACGCTGAGACTCGCATTCAGGAAGTCCCAGATTTAATTCCTTGGCCGGCCATCCTGACCTTGGGGTTTCTCGTAGTTTCCCCTGGTCACTTGGACAAATGCTGGGATGGATATTTAGTTTCCTGGTGTGATGTGGCTTGCGCTTTGGAAGCGTCTGGTATGGAAGAAGACTTTCTGAGGGGCTCGAACGCCCTGGGAGGGGGAGGCTTCACAAACGTGGAAACATGTAAGGAACTCTGTCTCTTTCGGCGCAGTCGCCGCCCGTAGCTTTTTATCACCCCTTTTTTCCGGAGGTGTACCCATTACTTACCCTCACACTCAGCAGCATTCTTGGGCAAGCCACGCCTCTTTTCACGAACAGCGGAGGAGAGCAGCAGAGAAAATCAAAAGCCTCCTTTGGGTTAATTTTGGGGGTCTGAATGTTATTGCGTTTGTGTTATCGCTCCTTAGTGTTCATTTGGAGTTGCTTTGTCTAACGCCAATGTTATTTCTTATACCATTTCAAATACCATTGTCAACTTACCTTTAGATAAATGCTTTTTGCTCATTTTTAAATATCCGTCACGCCGGAGCTGCGTAAACTAAGCGAATTCCTCACTGCGTTGAATAAAGATTAATAAAAATAAATATAAAATCAAAATTAGACATTATTAATTAATGAAATGAAATAAGGCATTACTATGTTGTATTAGGGAAACAAAATTGGATTTCTTGCAGCCTATAAGTATTACAAAAGAGAAAATACAACTTTAAAAAAATTATTATTATTATTATTATTATTATTATTATTATTATTATTATTATTATTATTGAGCTTAAATCACAAAATAATGGTTTGCTATTAATTAAATGAAATATATGACCATTTACAATTAAAGCTATACTAGGTGTGTATGTTTAAACATTTTTAAATATAGCCATGCTTGTGAAGAGCCCTTGGTATCATCTTTACATTTGCTAAAATACAGAGAAATAACTAATAGTTTCGAGTAACATTGTGTAGTTAAGATGTTCATAGGTTTCTATAAAACAAAAACATGTTACTGTTCAGAAACAGTTACAATATACAAAGCAAATAAAAACAATCGAGAGTTACATCGATTTCCATTGACTTTGAAATTCAATTTAAATGTTATTGTAGTTAAAACATGTAACGCAAACTGTTTCTGAAGGCAATTACATAGGGCTCTTATATACAAATATAATTCTCATACACATATTAGATTAATATTTCACATTTGCTATCTTCTGGACGATACTTTTGTTAAATATAAAACATATGCATCATTATAAATATAGATTACATGCTGAATTGATTCGTCCTTCTATTTTAAAACAATACAGAGAAAATTAAGCGAAAGAGCGCTTTTTAAATTTCGGCTTTCAAGTATACTCTACTCCTAATGATCCACCCTAATTTTCGGAAACTATTTTCTTATTTTATTTAAATTGTATATTTCCAATCTTGTTGTGAATAAACTAATATTGGTGCCTCTAGAGTGATTTTACATTTTGTGTTTCAGATAAACCCCCACTCCAAATAGTGCTATTTTCCTAATTTTCAAAAACTATTTTTCTTATTTTATTTATATACCGAGTTTCGTTGCGAAAAACCAGTTATTGATACCACTAGAGCGACTTTCAAATTTTGAGTACCCCCCTTACTAATACTTGATTTCACTGATTTTCAAAAAATATTTTTCTTGTTTTATTTCAATAGCATATACAGAGTTTCCTTTCATAAAATTTAAAATCCGGCCGCTAGAACGACTTTTTTTATTTCGCTTGAACCCCCCAGGAACCCCTAATAATCTGATATCCCTGATTTTCAGACAGCATTTTCTTATTTGATTTTATTTATATTGAGTTTTGTTATGAAAAACCATTATTGGTACCACTAGAACGACATTTAAATTTTAGATCTCAGGTAAACCCCCTCCCAATAATCCGATTTCACTGATTTTATGGAAGTGTTTTTCTTATTTTATTTCAATGGCATACACCCAGTTTCCTTAAAACCTATATTTGCCGTCGCTAGAGCGATATTATAAATTTCGCTTTAACCCCAACTCGTGTTTCAGGTATACCCCCACTTCTAATAGCCCGATTGCCCTAATTTTCGGAAATTAATGTTATTCATTCTTTTAAAGAAATAGGCTAACCCCCTTCCACACTTGTCTAATTTTTCTGGTTAACAAACTCGACAAATTATTTGTTAACTTATGATTATACACCGTATTTTGTTGAGAAAAAAACAAAAAAATTGCACTCGCTAGAGCGTTAACGGAAACACACACACACACAGACACACACGCTCGCACTGTTTTATTTTTATCTTTCATTGTAGGTGCCTAGTAGGTACGAGCGATAGAAAATTTGAAAAAAATATTAAAAAATCCTTCCATGGGTACAACCGCAATCCCTTTCATTTCCTCGGAATTTGCTAAATATAAAATAGATGTTTCACGAAACCAGCCGCAATAGTTTACTTCTTTCGGAATGGCTAAAAGTGGGAAGGTTTAAAACAAGACTTAATAAGAATTGCAAGCACTTATAATGACACGGGAAGCGTCTATTAATTCTGCCCTGTTGTAGTATAGAGTTTCTACAATTTTAGTTATGTATCTATTTTTATCAGTGATGTTACAGGTTAACGCATCCTGTGTCTTTCTTGTAGCGTGGAGTTAAAGAAATGTTCCAAAAGAAGAAACTTTTTGCACAAAGAAGACTATTTGCTGCAAAAAAATATCATCGAATTTCCCTTGCAAAATCTGATATGAAGTACATTAGCCCCCCCCCCCCTCATATTAAGAAATATCTCCCTTATACATTTCTGAATACATGCAAAACTAATACTATTAAAAGCGCATGCCTTTTCCTGTATAATTATTATTTTCATTACGTGTAACTTTACTACATTACGGTTTCCCATTTGCTTTTGTGTGATTAACTACATGTTATGCTGCCTACAAAGCTACCTTTGGCGCATGGCTGCTTGTTTTTGTACGTTACGACTATATAAGCCGTTGCATTTGTTGAAGTCACATGCCAACTTCTCCACATTAATGCAGTCATTCCATGGAATTTGACTCGGTTTTCTCCGCTGCCCTCCGCTGCCGTTCATGAAAGGAGGCGTGACAAGTCTAAGGGTTGTGCTGAATGTAAGGTTAACTACTCTATTTGGGGACGTAGGATTATCCTCCCCCGCCCCAAAAACGCAGGGCAATCAAGAGCCCCTATTTAAGATCGTTGTGTTGTAACTTTAATCTTAGTAGCAATTATTACTTATGTAATGTGTTAACGACATTGTCCTTAAATATACTTTGAAACAATAATTATGAGCTAAAATATGTTCAACGAAATTCAAGTATAAAGACTGAATATTTTGAGAAGTAATACGTACAGATGCGAACATATTGAATGTGAAACATTTTTATTTATAACAGAGCTCTCTGCTTGAGATTCAGCAATAATATGATGTCTAGCATACTGGTTTCTATATCCACTGGCAACGAGTGCTATTCCTTCATATGAAATTTGACTGAGATAGAAAACTTCTTTTGGAAGTAAATACCAAAGTCCTTTGTGAAAAGAATTAAGCGACACTAGTACTAAGATTCCTAACTCTACCTGAAGTACAAAAACAACAAAGAATCTATCTTATAAATCGAAGAACTGGAGCCAAGGTTAATTTTTAAATTGTAGTTCGATGGGTTAAAGGTATTGTTAAATTACAAACGAAGTAAATGACTGTTTATGAAATAAGTAATTCGAATGTAGTAAATGTAATAATTTGCCCACCTACATTGAGACTGGAGCTCCAACAAGTGAGGAAAGGTGTACTGTGAATAACCGCCGGCTAATCGACTGTGTGATCCGCTAACTTCATTTTCACTATACAAAATGCGTCGTGCGGTAGATCCTTTCCTAAGTACTTACAGCAATTATTCTGAGGTTGATGCTCCGGTTCTCATTTAAATGTAGCTTGAACGGTTGCCAAAGTCAATATGTGCTATTCTTTCTAGGGATTTGTTGCATTTAATATATATGCCGCCATGGCGAAGATGGCTGAAAAGGCATATTTGGTAATAGATCCTTTGAAACAGGTTTTCCCCAAATGGAAGTTGATTGACATAGCTTTAACCGAGACGTAAAAAACTATCTTGAAAATATAAAACTTCAATATTTTACCCTATTCCTAACTACTAAGGATAAAACTCTGACACTTCTATTTTAAATGTTCAATATTTCTTAATTCATTGACGCACTCTTTTGTGTAAAAATGTAAAGCAAATTAGATTATTAAGGTATAAAAATATTTTAGTAAAATGATTAATTTTCTATATGAGTGAAATGAGCGCAATGCTGCAATATTAAGTTATTATACAGAATATTTCATTAAAACTCTGAACGCCGTATATCCAGGTTGCCAAATACTGCACACTTGGCACTACGAAAGAGCATTATCTTTATATTAAAATGGAGATTTTGTCATCAATTGAACTAGAGCATTTTAGGGAGGATAGTCAAAGGGAACTTCGGTAATTTTCTGCATTGCAAGCAGTGACTTGTGAGTGGGTGCATTGTCTTGCAATAAAAGTCGCCTATTTCAGCTGCTTTCCACGATATATGTGAAGAGAATTTCCATTAACCTTTAGATAATAACGGAAACTGGAGTCAAAATATCATTAACTTATTTCAGGAATGTCCACATAATGTTCGCAATTTTTAATAACTCATATGATTATGGTGTTATTTAGAAAGGAAATATATACAATAAAAATAATTTCATTCCAATTTTAGATGGAAAATCTGTCGTTGATTGCAAATAAGGGTTATATACTTTTAAAATAATGGCAAAGCACCATGCCAACATGGGTGGCTATATTTTAGACAATAAAAACAGGAGCATTAAAACATGGATAGTGTATTAATGTGTGCTAAAACTGAAATAATATTACATACACATATTTATATTCCACCTATGGTGCCTAAGTAGTAAAAGCGGGCGTTAAACACCACTAAAAATCATTAAAAAACAGCATTTATCTTCATAGATTAATATCCTTTCTCACTTTCAGCTAATATAGAAAATATATCTTTTTCCTGCTTTCTTTAATTTTTTCCTCCTGCTTTCTACTGTTGTGGGGAAACAATACGTTGTTAAATATTACCGGTTTTGAAGATGAATATTGGAAATAAGTTGTGGTCTATTTTAGTTAAAAAAAAAAAAAAGTATAGAGAGGACGGTGTGGTTTCACTAAAGGTGCAACAATTAGCCTTAACATTAAAAACAACTCTTTTAACACCAAAACTTATTTCTTACATTCATCTTCAAAACCTACATAACCTAATGCGGTATATATCGTTAAGGTTAACTGTTGCATATCATTAATGAATAAATACGCAACTATCATACGTTGTTATTGCGCTTGCTAAATTGTTAAGTTCGGTTTACTAGCAATTTCTGTTGATAAGCGCTGAGAATGACACTGGTGACCACCGGGATAGTAAAGAAAGAGTGATGTCAGTTTCCGACGCTCCTACACGTTTTTTCGCTAGAATGTCGAAATGAAACGAACACTACCGAAACCTTCCGAAAGTAATTGGTCCGCCGAGCAATGACCTTACCTCATTCCGCGGTACTTCAAATAACCATACTGTTATTTTCGCATCACTTCATCCGTTTTGGCGTAGATTTGTGCTAAAGTAGCTCGCAACCTATAGAGCGGGTAAATATTTACTCCTGCGTGCGAAAGTACCGTTTTAGACTTACGGGGAAAAGAAACATTTGTTTTGTAATTTGAATTAAGTGAGGTATGTTGGTACAACGTATATTTTGACATGGCTTCGCCTACCATGTATAAAGAAGGAAGCAACAGTTTTCTATAACAAATTAGAAATACAACGAAAACCAATAGCAGTTTGGCATTTATTTGAATTCAGATTTAATGGCGCAGGGCATTCCAGTTAATTTAAAAACATTTTGTATTTATTATGGGGGCATGAGCATGGATCAACGAGACCTGGGTGCTTTATAATTGTCTTTTGGCATACATTTGCCAACCAAACAAACAAACAAAAAAAGTAAAAAGAAAAGAAAGAAAATAGATAGCAAATAAAATTTACAAAAACCGAACAGGTTATAAAATTGAAATTTTCAGTTACACTTGATTTAGTTATGCGTCAGTAAGTAGTGTAACTTGCCAATATGCTTTAAAGTCTGTAATTAATTTGTGCTGTTGTGTAATTGCTTTTGTAGCAACATATAACTGATCTTTTCCTTAATTATTTTTGGAATGTCTTTCCTTTCTTCTTTCGAAGAACTTCGCGCCCGAATGTTTTGGTTTGTAACTATTTCAGTTCTCTCACTTTAGTCCGATTCAGTTCATCTAATGCCAGGTTTTCTTTGGGGCTCTCACTTCACATTCAACACAGCGTTAATCCAGCGCTTTATATTGGCTGGAAATAGGATACAGATGTCCCTGTATATATACTCTACCCAGTTTTATAGTTTTTGCTTGGTTTTAAACTTAGAAGCGTCTATAAGTTCCTTTATTTGATGCATCCTGAAACATCAAACAATTCCAGAGGTTTTGCACTAGTTACGCAGCTAAATATCTTGTTCAGATAATAGGCTTTAACTTCCCTTTCTCTTCTCAACTTTTCCGATACTGAACACTTTGGCACTAGCGCCGACTCGTGAGCGGGAGGTCTGGGATTCGAATCCCACCAGGACCGTCCTCCCTGACTGGGTTTTTTATCAGGTTTTCCTCAGTCCTCATAACTGGCAAATGGCGGCAAGGTATCCTAAACTTAGGCCTGGAACACTTACTTCCTTTAAAAAAAAAATATACTTCCCATTTTATCATTTCATCTCATGCATCATCAGTGCCCACCGCCTGTGGTGTCTCAGTAGTAAAAACGAACGTTAAACACTTATAAAAAAAAAGTATTATTTGGAGCTATGTAGTTTTATTTGAAGTACATTTCCGAGAAAAACAGTACAAACAATCAAAATGTATAGTGACTTCAAGTTTATAATTCTTATACTAAATCAGCTTTCACAGATAGGCGCAATAACGAACGAAAGAAATTAATGTCGATGCAGAGGAATTCAGAAAACGCAACACCTGTTATCCAGTAAATTACAATTTTCCTTCTGCTGTGGAAATAGTGCACCCAGACAACTTTGCCCACCAAAGACTCAGTTAAGACTCCCAGAATAGTAAAGACGACGATAATGTTTGTCAGAGCTTATTACATAAATATTTTAATTTTCTATTTATTTGTAGATGAGGGGTAATACGCATTCTATGTAAAATAAAACATGTCATGCAGAAGCACATATAGTTTTGGAACTTTTTTATTAGCTTAGTGGAACATATTGGAATATCGGAGGAAAAGCTATCCGTTACCTAAAATGTGAAGCGTCATTAAAAAGTTTATCCAATTGTTTGGAAATCAAGTGAATAAAGCATTCATGTGGTCATTATTATAGTACACAAAGCAGTATGCTACATATATATAATAAAACACCGCGTTTCTCATTCATTGCAGTGGATATACTTTTCGTGATACTTGGTGAGAAAATGCACACCTTATTCTTCACTTTTTGTTCTGAATCATACACATTTTTATTTTAAGGAACTGTAGCAATGATTATTATGAAAAACAGCATTGACCTTCAAAAATATGTTTTTTTCACAAAATATGTAAATCATTATGCATTTTGATGCGCTGAGTTCAATGTGGCTTTGGTTTCTATCTAGTACTCTGTTTTATCGCATGTTTATCTTTTTCGAGAGCAAGAAGTTCATAGCAAAGTTATGTAGCAGTGTCCTCACTACAATAAAATACCTCCATTTGTTAAATTAGTTAATTGATATACCTGGAAATATTGCCAGATCCGTTCGTTATATTTGCAGTCAGTTATATTTCTGCCGTTTGCTACTTCTTTAATAATTTTCTCTGGTTTCCCTCATTAGGTTCCAGCAGTAATCTACAAGCGCACTGAGTTCCCATCTTACTGGATACTTTCCTCCATTTCAAAAATATTTTGGTGGAATATTTCATGCTCATTACCGACTTTTTCAAGGTTAGCAGGGAAAATGTCTAACTGGGAGTACCGGAGGTAAATTTTGTGGGACATATTGCAGTCAACCATTCTATAGGTTTCTAGTAATTTGTCTACTAATTATCCGTTGTTTTCTGCTATAATATTACCTAAGAACAGCTGTTCACAATTCTGTTGAGTAATAATCCTACTTGATTCAATTTACTATCAAAAAGTTGATCTCTTATTAGTTTTCTTATCGGAGGTCCAATAAAATTTCCTTCCTTTAACTTAGCAAACTGATTCTTGGAAAATCTTCTTAGAAATATCTTAGATATTCTCTATAGTTATATATTACCTTGAACAAATTCTTCGTTAGACAAATTTTATATGATGTGGTGAGATTTAAGTTTAAATATATCAAACCAATAGTTTAGAAGTGACATTCTTTTCATCCGGTACAAATGTCTTCTGGTGAGGCCATATTTATGTGTAGTGGTCGGATTTAGCAATATTTTATACAACAACTTTGTAACTCTGATACTATTCCAACCAATTTTGAAATCCCCACAGATCAGTTGTACTTGTCATACTGCACTTTTTGTAATACTACTTCCATATTTTATAGCTTTCTTTCACTAACACTGCATGATGATTGCATGTTTCCACTATATAACAGTACAACTTTCAAGCTTGACTTTCCCAAGATCGCTGGTCAAATTCCGGCCAGAATCGATGAATTTTTTGGGCGTAAAAATCCTAAGTATGGCTTACTTCGGAAGAAAGGTAAAGCTGTGGGTCCCGTGTCGTAAATTTATGTCACGTAAAAGAACCTCAAGCCTGGAGGAGGAACAAAATTTATCGACCGTTTCACGCCCTGAATTGAATGGGACGCTAATGATCTGGGATGTTAAACTGCGTCCATCAATAAACCAAATAAATATTAAAATCTCAACGTTGATGCTTCTATGAAGACCCTCTATTCATCTAAGTTGTGACTTTTACCAACAACATTCAGCAAATCACCAATGTAATAACATTAACCCAACGAATCGTCCATTCTGAAGAACTTAACAAAGTTCCTTTCATGTTTTAGAAATGATGACATACTTTATCTCTTTGTAAGAAATTCCATTTCTTTAGCCTAGAACGTAACATTTCTCCTTGTGCTTTGAAAGTTTCAAATCTCGGATCAGATCATATCTCTTTCGTTGAGTCATATCATGATGCGCATTGGGATCTGGGTCTTCAAATTCTAATTCTAAGCTCGATTGAACAAGTGGCTTATCACATTTTTTCTGATTCCGCTTCTAATGTCCAATATTCGGGAGAAATAGAAAGAAATAAGTATCTCAACACAGTGGCTACCATATTTAAACTTTTCTGTTTGTTTTTTCCATTAAGCCTTGTTATTTAGTAATAAAAACAACAACTGTCAATAAAGCTGGTTGATTCCCTTTATACCATTCGAATTCTAGAAGGGGTAGAAACTTCCCGTTTATTTCTGACTACACCTTAGGCGACTGGCACAGCCACGAGAAGCCGAATTGCATCTGATCACCTAGTTTAACACCAAAATATAATTCAAAGCATTATCTGTTAGTTAAGCCTTTTCTCTCTGCTATACTAAATGGCATATTTGCCACACACATACCCTAATGATGCTTAATACACTTTCGCGACATATTTAACACTATTGTAGTGCTTAATTGAATATACAATTTTACTACACTATACATGACTACAGTGTACCTAAAACTAAACTACTATCGCACAACATTACAGCAGTCATCTTTTTTGATAGGAATGAAGAAATTTCTCTTCGGTGATCTTCCCCTTCAGACAGGAAATAACTTGTGTAAGACAAAAATATAATTAAATCACATGCTTACTGACTAAAGCATTAAATTAATAGAATAAATACATTTTATTGCTGTTGTTAGCTCTTCTTTAATGTGTCATTTAATATCACAGAAACATTAGGATTTACAGACAATGCAAAACAAAAAGGAAGGGGGAAAAACACTTGTTGAAAACTGAGGGTACTAGAGAAAAAGGGATACAACATTAAATCCAGCGTTAAAAGCTCTAACTTTTGCACTTGCTCTCATGCAAAAAATTTCTAGCTGTTCTTATAATTAAGAAATTCCCGATGAACAAGAAACTTCTTTTAAAGAGGGTGAATGAGACATTTTTTCAATCCATCGGCAGTTAGAGTACAGAATCTTGTGGTATCTAAATACCTTTAAGAACCTTGAACATTTTACTATTGGAGAGGCACATGTAAGGTGCGCAACGAAATTGCTTCTGCTTTCATTGAGAACGGACTGAATGTTGAAAATGTACGGTGATGCCTCGCAAACATAACCTTCACCAGAATCATATACGTTCTTGAAAGAGAGATCCATTTACACCCACATAAGTTAGACGTATGCATCTGTAAATAGTAAGTTTCCGCCAGAAGAACTAGGGCAGGGATAACCCACATTGACATTCTTCAGCGTCATGTGCATATATCTATGCTACATGTCGTAACAAACCGCGAATTCTTCATAAAAATTAGGAAATGGATTATAATCAAGCCCCTCAACAATTTACTATTTTCAGATATGAAAAATAACTAACGTACTAATTAAATATTTTAAACTCACAGTAGCTCAATCCTCTTGAAGGCGTATATTCTAAGGGTTAAGTGCGCATTGCATCTAGGTCACCCAAAACATCATAATTGTGTGTTAGGCCTGTTCTGAAAAACATTTCACATTTAAATAATAATTCAAACCTCGTCGTTTTAATGTCCTCGTAACTCTGGCAGCAAAACTCAAAAATGCCCTGTTAAGGAAAAAAATAACGCAATGGGATTTCCGTAATGTGTTAACTTAAGATATCAAAAAAGAGCAGTAAACTATTTACACAACACATGATTACAGAGAAGAGACCATATTTGGGGTTCGCGGTGTGGCAAACCCGAAGCATCCAAACTATCGGTGTTTTGAAGTAAAGCCGGATCTCCTTGCATTTAAGGGTTGTAGATTCAACTATACTGGAAGTTGGGCGTGAATCGAACCACCCCAAACCGCAAAAAGGTTTTGACTGCAAACATCACGGTCAACCACTCCAGAGAGAAAACAATTTCTGACTGCAAACATCATGGCCAACCACCCCAGGCAGTAAACAGATTATCACTGCAAACATCACAAAAGTTTCTGACTGCAAACATCATGGTCAACCACTCCAAAGAGTAACAATTTCTGACTGCAAACATCACACCCAACCACTCCAAAAACGTAAAAAGGTGACTACAAACATCAAGAAAAGGAGTAAAGCGCAGCCTCACAGTCTTGGCAGGCAACAGTAATCTAAATTCAAATTTGGCCCTTCAAAATATGGGTTGTGCATCGCGCTAACATTCCACTATAGTAGGGAAAACTTTCTGGTTAGCTTATTAACAATACAACGCAAAAATGTCAAAATAAAGTAAAAATTAAACAAAATAGTCGGGGCTTCAGGCGGCAAAGCTTGAGTCTCGAATTCGGGATATCCTGGGTTCAAATCCCTTGGAGCGGACCTCCTGATCTTGGATTTTTTCGTGGTTTCCGCTGGTCGCTTAGTCTAATGTCAAAATGGTTCTTTCCTTTCCATGAATTTTCCATTCACACTCTTCATTCTGTTGATTCTTACAGAATGTAAAGTGCCAGGGCGAGATAGTTTGGTGCGGTGTGACGGTAGCTTGCGTTTCGGAAAGGTTTCTGCCTTGGCGTCCGGTATGAAAGCGGTCCTTTTAAGGAGCTCTAAATCCTTTGAGGAGGGCTCCACCGGCATCGGGGTGTTTGTCTGGAAACCTGTTGGAGACCCCGACTTCGTCCGTGCCTCATCCATGGATACTGATCGCGCGGTGTTTTCCTCAAAGCAACTCTTTTATCCCGCAACTGCGCTCACTGAGGGAGCACCAGCCTCTGTGCAAGAATACCGTACCACAGGGGCATAGTTTCTTAACGACATGTCAACTTGTGACTTCTCTTGTCTACTACCTTAGAACAACACAAGACATTCGAAATATTGCGCTATTTGGGTATTTATTGATTTTGATTATTTTAGCAGTGTATATATCCAACCAAACGAACTCCCGATAAAGTCCGAATAAATTTCATTGCCTAATTTATATATATATATATATATATATATATATATATATATATCAGTTTGGATGAAGTAGGTCCTGGTGGTCTAGTGGTAACATACTTGCCTTCTAAACACAAGATCGCGGGTGCAAACCCGATCGTTGGATTTTTTTTCGGGGCGTAAAAAGTCCTAAGTATGGCTTTCTTCGGAAGGGAAGTAAAGAGGTGGGTTCCGTGTGGTAAATTTACGGCACGAAAAAGAACCTCAAGCCTGAAAGAAGAGGCCTGTGAGCAAAATTTGTCGGCCGTTTCACGCCCTGAATTGAATGGGACGCTGATGACCTGAGATGTTAAAGAACGCCGGTGAATAAACCAAATCAATTTCCCTATAGAAGGCGCACGACAAATTCTCAGAATTAGATCAGTCAGATCATACTGTTAGAAGTGCAAATGAAATTACTATTTATTTATTTCTCTATATTTTGAGAAAGAAACTGAGGATAAGATTCTGTCGCAAACTAAAGAATTCTTTTTGGAGATAGGGGAAAAGAATTCGAATTTCACGGGGGAGGGGAGGCGGCGTATTCTCATGGTGCTGATCACCAGAAGAAAACCATTGTCGTCCCGGTACAAAGAGGGTTATTGTGAAAATCACATTAGAATTTTCTGTGAATTTTTCTTCTAAAAGTGCGCAAGAAAAATTTAAGAACGTTTTCATTTTATTGCAATTTAAATGTTAACATCTGCACTTTTAATATCGTGATTGTGTTTAAATAAAGTTATATATAACTAGATGAGCAGAAACAGGATAAAACACTTACAAAGATTTAGTATCGCAATATTTTGGACAGTTCATGTTCTTCAAAGGCAAAAAAAAAAAAAAAAAAAAAAAAAAAAAAAAAAAAAAAAAACCAAGTGAGTGTAGTAGAAATAAATATTGAATATCGAAAGTAACGTAATGAATTTTTATTTGTACTACATTCATTTGTCTTCTTGCCTTTCATTATACTTTCTCTGCTTATCTAGTTATTGTTATTTTAGTCACATTGCTCATTTGTTATTTTTCCATTTATGTAATATTTCATTTATATTAAATATGGTGGAGGAATACTTAGGTATATCCAAAGTGACCAAAGGCATTACTCTACTAATAATGGAAGGATGAAGAGTCTAATCGAAATCATATCTCATCTTTCCCATTGTATATCAAATGCCACATTTTGGAGCCCATTCGTTGTCATTATCATTCTACAATTAAAACAGCAAATTCCTAAAGTTCGTATGGCGTTTTAGTAATCTGGTAAGTTAAAGTTTATCGGAATGTAAATGGATGATTGGAACGCTGTTGCTGGTCAACTTTATTCACTTTGAACACTAACATTTTTATTTTCATTAATATACTAATTGTTTCTGTGATGATGATAACTTTCAGGATGATAGAGAAGAGCAAATGTGTCAATATGAGATAGGGAACTCAGGTCTTGAAACACCTCAATCGCAGGGTATACGTTAATATTTTTGAGGGGGATGCCAATAAAAGCGAAATAAAACAAAATTTTACGAATCTTTCCTTGTAGATGAAACAAATTTATTATACCTGCACAAATTTCATAATCTGTGAAAGCATTTACAATAGTTGTTAAAATTGGCATCCCTTAGTTTCGAGTCGGTCCTGTTGGTGTAGTGGTAACCATACTTGCCTTCTAAACTCAAGATCGCGGGTTCAATCCCAGTCAGGATCGATGGATTTTTTCGGGCGTAAAAATCCTAAGTATCCTAAGTAAGTGTGGAGCCCGTGTCGTACATTTACGGCACGAAAAAGAACCTCAAGCCGGAAAGAAGAGCCCTCCCAGCAAAATTTGTCGGTCATTTCACGCCCTGAATAGAATGGGACGCTGATGACATGAGCTGTTAAAGAGCGTCCATAAATAAATCAAATCAAATCCTTAGCTTGGATGCAGACATGACAACGTCCCAGTAAATTCTGTCGTCTTCAAGTTCCGTAACGTAATACACATTTGGCGCGGGCTGATCGAGTGTACGCTTCAACTTCTAAACACAGACTGCAGTCTACTAAATACTCATACATGACTAACCACTTCAGATACATAGCACGCCATCTTCATTGTATTGCTAAAGTTTAAAATTCACGCCATCTGCAATGCATTAATGGAGATTTTTTCCCAACCCCTCAAGATGCTGGCCGGGTTGCTTACACTTACACTATTGTTATACCTTCTGCAACCTCTTTGGCTTATAACTTATCACTGAGGAGTTTCCTATCTCCTTTTCCTTTCTGCATTACCCTGAAAGTTTGTATCACTATCACGGAAACACCCAGCATAAGATCTAAAATGTACCGAGCTACATCACTAGTTTAACATATCAAATCAAGGTTTAGATTTATTTTAGTTTAAAAATAAATATTAAAATACAGTCCAGCTGTTTTTCTGTCATGAAGACGCTCACTACAACAGAAAATACATTTTTGCTACTACACCATTCCTAGGCCGAAGGGCCGCCCAATAGGCTTTGACATTCAGTAAAATATCAAGTAGTGGGGCCTCAGGGACCATAATTGGAAGGCCCACAGGTTTAAATGATTTAAGGCCAAGATTTTTTCGTGGTTTCCTCTGGTCATTTGGGTGAGGACTGGAATGAACCTTTCCAAGAATATTCCATTTTTTATTTCACCTCATTTCATTCGGTCCATTCTGTTGCAGATTTGAAAGTGCCAGACATGCTGGGCTACTGCTGTGTGCGGTGTGGCGGTGGCTTGCGCTTTCTGTCCCGGTGGCGCTTCTGAGGGAATAGAACTATTTGGGGGGGGGAGTTTTCGCCTTTTATCGGGGTGCTTTATGTGCAAACATGATAGGAATCTCGTCTATGTCTATATCTCCCCGCCCCTGGCCCCCTAGTTCCCTCTCGCCTTATTTCTTCATCCTGAAGGTACTCCCACTGGGGATGTAGGGTACAAACGGATACTTCTTGAGAATGGCTGAAGTACCGAAACTTTCTCGTCCGCCCCTACCAATCCAATCCAATCCAATCCAATTCAATCAAGTAGAAAATTAATGCACGCTGACTTGAAAGCCTTCCATTCGCCGTTTTCCACAATGCTCGAAATGTTTGAATAATCTGAATCTTACATTGTTCCTCATATCCGTGGGCCAATTAAGATGTCCTCTTTTTTCTCTGGGTTTCGCTGACCTGCATCTCAAATAATTGCTTTCCATTTGTCCAGAGCTTTCACAAATAAGTGATATACAAGGAAGGAGGATACAGCACTTCAGGGCTTACCGATGGTTTAAGAAAACATACATTTTTTTCTGGAGTAAAGACATGTCGCCGGGGCCACATGCCATTTCTTACTGCCCCACGCTCATGTACAAAGAAGAGCAGTACCCAGTGTATCCATGTAGTAAACCAAAACTAATACCTTCAAATCTCTCTGCATCTTCCACTCATGCAATTAAGAAAAATGCACATTGTTTTATGGGTTTATTTCATGAGAACGGAATAATTGATTGAAGCAGAGCTATTTATGTTTCCATTCAGAACCATTGCCTTTAAACTGAATATACGAAATTCCATAAACAACCACCACAGCATGACTCAAAATAAAACAAGTCATTATATTATGAAATATTGTTGAAGGAAGAGACGCACCTTTCAAAATCATATTGGTGTCTCCTAAATAAAATCATTAACAAGTTTATACAGAAAACTCCATACTTGCTATCCTGAATTCAAACCGAGTCTTTGAAAGGATTACGTCCCTTATAATATTAGTTAAGTTCTTGCTTATTAATGAAATGTTGTTGGAAAATGGTCTGGATCAACAGATGCCCAATCAGTAGTAACTTCGGTTGCATTCTCCATTTCCTCTTCATCAATATTCCAGTCACACGATGGATTAGGATGGTGAACTAGTCGTGTGGCTAAGCGCAAAATCTAGTTTGAATGACAAGTTTTCATTTTGTATACAAGCATTTTTCACAATTAGCATTCACCACTGTGATCATTCTGTTCACTCCATATCACTGGTGCTGTAAACTAATTGCACCTCACAACAACGTTAAGGCACCCAAATCTTATGTTGGCCAACTTTGCAGTTAAAGAACAATTATACAATTGACATTAAGTTTTAATATCAACGCTCCACACACAAAGTAAAACATGCCTGACGCATTTATACATTTTTGAAACTGTTGTAACCAAATATCATGACTCAGATCTAGAAATTACTTCTTGATAATCTCGATAAATCTGTACCTTCCATATTGCCGTTATTTTTTTAATATAACAATGTTTTATTTAAAGTTGTCACAAGTGGCACATTTATAAATGGTTGCAAGAAACAGCAAACCACCACGGGTGGCCGAGGTCGTTAAGGCGCGGACTCGTGAGCGGGATATTTGTAGTTGGAATCCCACCAGGACCGTCCTCCCTGACTGGGGTTTTCAGTCCAGTCAGTTTTCCTCATAACTATCAAATGCCGGGGAGGTACCCTAAACTTAGTCCTGGAATGTTTCCTGCCTTAAAAAAAATATCCTTTTGCAATTGATCATTTCATCTCATGTATCATCAGTGTTCACCGCCTGTGGTGCCTCAGTAGTAAAAACGGGCGTTATACACGACTCAAAAAGGAAAGAAAGAAAGAAAGAAAGAAACAGAAAAAGAAAAAGAAACAGCAAGTAGCAGATAACATGTTGAGTGCACTTCTAAGCCCTATCGTTGATCCCTTAATAAGAGCGGCCCCCTTTCTCATATTTGTGCAGATGACCTGTCTGTAATACAGATGTATTTAAAAATGACGTTCCAGGACAACAAAACGTACAGATTTGCAGTTTGAAGTACATGCTTTTGAACATGCAATTGCATTAATTTTTAGCCTATGGAAAACCTAATTCCGCCTGCAAAATAACCTCACAATCAGTTCTGAGTAGAACCAATAAGAAAAGGCACTTTTTGTAAACATATTATGTAGTATGTTAAACTATCTACTCATAAGTAAATTATTGTAACAATATCGTACTTCAGCGTTTTTGGCATGAAAGTTGATTTTACATTACTACCTAGTTGTTATTTTCAATTGTTACTTTCGAAGGACAGAAGATGGTACATTTTGTGGTCTGCCTTTTTCAGATAGTATAGATGAAGTACTCAATTGTTTTCGATTGGGACCTGTGAGTGATAACTATGTCATTTTCCCCATTTGTAAAACGTAATAATAATAATAATAATAATAATAATAATAATAATAATAATAATAATAAATAAAAAAATTAAAAAGGCAATTAAAATACACTCGGCTAGTGAGGAAATTCAAGTCCATTTGATATATTAATGAAAATAGTAAAGTGAGAAATTTGTATTTTATTTCATAAAAATATAAAAGTATCGCGACAAAAATATGTATAGATTTAAAAAAAAAAATGGTATCCAACCATCTTGCTCATCAAAGTAAAGCAGGACAGAAGTGAATTAATTGAAACTCAACAGAGCACAAGCTCGGCAATCAAATTCCTATTTAATTCCATCAGCTAACTCCCAGTAGTCAGTATTAGGTATATGAGAAGGCAATAATTATCCAAATGGGAACATAAGACAAAGCATAAATGTTATGTAACTGATTAACGGTGAAAGAGTGCTATCATATGCTGCAAAAAAACCCTATGTTTTGAAATGCCCTAAATACTCCATGACATATTGAAATACTTGCACCGTGCATCAATAAATTTTAAACAACTTCCACCGGTTGATGTTTGCAAGCGTTCTCTTATGGGATATGCCGAAGTGAAAACCCCTAGAAAAATCCCGGAAAGGTGATTCAAATTATGGGAGAAAAATGATAACTTCACAAGATTTAAAACAAAACCATTTAAATACAACTTATTTAAAAGCATCAATCATGAGCGTAATGCACACACTAATTTATTATAAGATTGAAAACTAGTAATAATAAAATGCAGCATGATAACCTTTAGTATACCTTGAATTTAAACGTATAACAGTAACAAAAAAAATCTCCAATTGTTTAATATTCTCAAAACAGCATTTAAAACAAAGGCTCGCATAATAGAATATAAAAGAGTTGGACCCTTTAACTTCCAGAATGTATTAACTTTTGGACCAAGAAATGATAAATGCCTAACGTACGTAAATAAATACATAAAACCTTCCATTATTTATGAAACAAGGTATTAAAGCTTTTCTAGGAATAACAGCATTTTCCAACTTCATTAACCAAGGCAAATTTATTTACAATGCCCTTGAAGAAATCTGTTAAATAATTACAAAATGTTACTTTAAAATATACCCTCACCCACAGTTAAAACTCTAAATATTAAAAAATGTTTACAGATAAAATAATCTTTGCTTATCTTCAAATACCTGGAGTAATGCTTATACACAGTGAAGAAGCTCCAAAGAAACTTTCTCGTTGTAAAGGCCTAAAAGTAGCCCCAGCACCGAAGCTTCTTGGCTGCGTTTTCACAGATAGAAAACAAGGAAGTATGTGGTTTACTAGACACGGAACATGTCATGCACCTCAATTACGTTACCAAGCAAGGTGTTTCAGCCAATAGACGAACGCTCTCAAAATAAATAAAGTAATGTCCATGTAATAGTTAAAGAAGGAAGGAAGGAAGCAGTAAGGAAACGTATCTTAATATATTGATCGGGATAAATGGATGCGTGCAGAAATTCACATAGTTTATTTATATTCATACACTTTTCTAAGAGATTTCTTTTTTGTAGTTATTATTATTATTATTATTATTATTATTATTATTATTTTCTGGCGAGGATCCAGACTTCCAATTGTAAGTTTATAAAAAGTTGTCTATTTTTATTTTCCCCGTCTCTCTATTTTTGTGTTTTTAGTACTGTTACTGTTTCATATATTTTGTTTGCTATATTTATTTTAAATGTTCCTGTTTATGAAGTGATATATATGGATTTTGTAATTACATAATTAACTTCCTCATTAGATTATTGTTTATAAATGTTGTAATACTATATTCCGTTTTCTCTCTAGAATTTTGTTATTAATTTAAACAGTTAAAAATAATTTTATTTACCTCTCATGTAATTTTTAATTTTTACAATATTAGCTGGTTAACAACAGGTATAATAATATTTAAAATTAACTTTTATCCCAATACTTTTCGTAATATTTATCCTTCGATAGCAACAATACGATCGACTGTAAACTTTGGTAAAAATGAATACCCTAAACTCACTTTCACTTCTCTCCCTTCGCACCTGCATTTCTACGTACCTTTCCATTTTATATGTAGAGCTTTTAGTTGGCAGATATTCCTAACTCGGAAATGTTAAACTAGTTTATCACGTAATTCAGAGACCGCCACGAGTGGCCGAGGTCGTTAAGGCGCGGTCTCATTCGTGAGTGGGAGGTCTGCGGTTCGAATACCGCCAGGACCGTCCTCCCTGACTGAGGTTTTTTCAGGTTTTCCTCAGTCCTCATAAATGGCAAATGCCGGGGAGGTAACCTAAAGCTTACGCCTGGAACGTTTCCTTCCTTTAAAAAAAATCCTTTCCCAATATATCATTTCATGTCATGTATCATCGGTGTCACCGCCTGTGGTGCCTCAGTAGTAAAAACGGGCGTTATGCACTAATCAAAAAAAAAAAAAAAAACGTAAATCATAATTAATAATCTATTTACAGTTCACAATATGCAGCTGTATCTATAGTATTCTACGTTTGGTTGAGTTACGGTCGTCTGGGCGCTATAATCGGAAAATAATGCAGCGCGAAAAATATTTCTTTTTATTTTAGTATTATTATTTTTTTACTGAAAGCCGGACAAATACTGCATTTAAAACTGATAATAACAATAAGCACAAATGCATGTTATAAGAATTGTTGAAAATGACGCCCCATTGTCTGCATAAGAAATTGCTGTATTTCACCTAAGTTTTCTTCGGTAAGAATACGGTGTTTGCTGCGAGTGAGAGGTCCAGTCTCTCGTAACTTTTAACAAGTTGGCGAACAGTTAATCTAGCTGGATATTATCTTGCGTAACTCCTTATCACTTCTTTACATAAAACCGTTTTTCAGCACTATATTTATATAATGGCATAACTAACGAAGAACAATTAACGCACAATTTACAAACAATGAAAGCACCGAGTAACACGCGAACGCACTACCACATGCTGAAAAAGCGCCCCTCACACTACTTAAAGCTAATTCCGAATATACATTATAGGCCTTTATGACTGCCTTCTCCCAACAAGCGACCCCGTTCTGCTGGCCAGTAACTCAAATAATCTCACTGCAAATAATTTCCAGTCGTTTGTTTATTTTGAGTTTGACTTGAAAAAGATTATTGTTTGTCTACTTTGAGTCAATTAGGATAACTTCTGCACGAGAGCGACGTTTAATAATTCCGTTTATTGCTCTTCAATAAACGTTATGTTGCTTTGTGAAATCGATTTGAAATTATTTCTGCATATTAACAATATTCAGATCTGCAGGCGCTTTCCTTGCTACTTCCAGAATATATTAAATAGTTCAAATTGTAGGTTATCTGGAATATATTTAAACATTTTTTCCCATGCAAGTACTTGTGGGAATTCTCCCAGGTGTGGTGGTATTGTAGCGTACTGTGAGTTGGGTAAGACAGTAGATACCTAATGGTATTTAATGTCCGTTTTAACTACTGAGGCACCACAGGCGGTAGATACTAGTTGATTTTTATTTTGTTCATTTGTTTTATTTACGGAAGCTCTTTAACATCTCAGGTCATCAGCGTCCCATTCAATTCAGGACGTGAAACGGCCGATAAATTTTGCTCAAAGGTCTCTTCTTTCAGGCTTCCCTTCCGAAGAAAGCCATATTTACGATTTTCACCCCCGATAAAATTAATCGATCCTGGCCGGGTTTGAACCCGCGATCTGCAGTTTACAAGGCAAGTATGGTTACCACTTTACCACCAGGACCGACATGGACACTGATGATACATGAGATGAAATGACATATTGGGAAAGGATTTATTTAAGTAAGGAAGCGTTCCAGGCCTAAGTTTAGGGCACCTTCCCGGCATTTGCCATATATGAGAACTGAGAAAAAAAGTGGAAAAAACTTCAGTCAGGGAGGACGGTCCTGGCGGGATTCGAACCCCAGACCTTCCGCTCACGAGTACGCGTCTTAACGGCCTCGGCTACCCGTGGTGGTTGAGCACCACTACGTTGATATATTTTAATATAAGTACTTGCATGTTAGTACCACCGCGAAATACACAACTGGCCTACAAGGCCTTCTCGATAAGTTCGTGCAAAATAAAAGAAAACAAGATTTTTTGACAAAATATTTTTCTTTTTCAAAATAATCTTCTTTCAAAGCTATACATTTATTCTAGCAATTTTGTAATTTGTTTATCTCATCCATAAAATGCGATTTCTTCTGCTCGGCAAAGTACGCAGTTGTTTCCTCCTTTGATTCCAGTTTCTTTCCTGCTAGTCACTTATGTATGTTGATGAACAAGAAGTAATGTGAAGTAGTAAAATCTATAGAGTAAGGGGATGTACGAGGATTTCATTCCTTAAATCAAATAAGTTTTAGCTTGCGCAGGTGCGTTATCATGTTGATACAGTATTTATTTTATTCGCCAATCGAGAACGATTCTTCTTAATCGCATCGTTAAATTGCTCCAGTAGCATGGCGTAATATTCACCGATTATAGTTTTGCCCTTTCACAAAAAGTTAATTAAAATTACGCCGTAACATTCCAAAAACACAGTAGCCGTTATCTTTCCTCCTTAAGGGGACCTTTTTGCCCTCTTCGGAGCGCTTTCTCCGGTTGCAACCTACTGTTTCGACTTCTCCTTTGTTCACGGCGTATTGAGCGGCGTATTGCCGAAACAAAATTTATATTTATTTTATCATGCACGTTAAACTGAGTGAACTAAGAACTGGCTGGATAAACATTTAATAAAACTGCTTTATGTCGTTTCTTGTGGACTTAATCAGTTGTATTTTATTCTTCTTATCTGTTTCAGGGTCAGGAGGCAGCACAAAACATGACAACCAAAGCAACCATCCGTCCAGAAGATAATAATGACATTAAAAGAAGACAAGCTAGACCTCTTACAGGAAAACATGTTCGTCCAGGCACAGGTGCTAGTCCAGCAACGCTTCTTTCTTTAAGACGCAAAATACAAGCGCGTCGTCAGCAACAACATGAAACCAAATAGTGACATTTTTGGCAATAACAGTGTTTTATGAAGAAATCCTGGTGCTATTATTTATTTCATCTCATAACTAACCATTGGCTGTCAGACTACATTTGTGTGTATTTGCAATTTTCTGTTTAAGATCATGAGCGAAGAAGTGATGAAACTGTACATCAAATGTATACTCTCTCTTATTGTGTAATGATGATGACCATGTGTCTGACAAACCAAGTTGCTCTTAAAACATGAATATCAATTCCTTATGACAAAGAGACTTGTGTCTCCATGCACTCCATTACTACTGAATTCCTTAGTATAGATTTGATACCATTTTCTTAATTTATTATTTTTATAAGCTGATGTTC
Source organism: Metallyticus violacea (assembly GCA_030762175.1). Lineage (NCBI taxonomy): Eukaryota > Metazoa > Arthropoda > Insecta > Mantodea > Metallyticidae > Metallyticus > Metallyticus violacea. The sequence continues at coordinate 120,272,238 of CM060846.1, read as the reverse complement.
TTAAACAATTGATGTTGTTAAGTGACCAAAATCTTTGTTAAATAAAATATTGATGGAGTCAAAAACAAAGACTTTAATAGCTTCCTTGCCCTTTAAAAATTAAAATACATCAGTGTAGCAGATGAGGAATTGACAAGGATATAATTAAACATGCTTTAATAAAATCTTAATAAGTCGTCTATTATTTAGGCTAAAAGAAATAGTAGTAACAGCTACAGCTGGAAGCTGGAGAGATGGCTAGCAACGTATGCAGGGAAAGGGCTTTATTTGCCAAGTAAAACATTACGCACTGCATGTGTACCATCACCTATTCAAATACTTAAGAATTAGTCAACCCCTTTGCGTTAACAAAAACAGAATTTTAATAGTGAACAGTTGGATGTTATGAACACATTCCTCTAACTAGACTTCAGATAGGGGTTCATTAAAAATTCAGATTGCACGTATTTAAGCTTTGCCGTTAACGGCAATAATATTTCCAACATGCGAATAAAGGAATACATTCTAACACCAATGACTTAACGTAAAAAGAATTCATTATCTCAACTTCATTACATAAGACACTTCACCACAGCTTCTCTGAATTCTCCACAATGTTGATAACATAGCCAAGAAAAAGACATAGAAGACATGGTGTCTTCTCTAGCTTGATACCATGCTAAAAATAATGTAACTCATTTTAATGCTTGATAGACGAATCTTCCTTTAATTTAAATGGAACACCTATAACCATATAGCAACTGATTGGTTTCATTGAAATTTGGATTTACTGCACAGAATGAGTACGAGGGAACTTTCACAGTTTTTTTTTTTTTTTTTTTTTTTTTTTTTTTTTGTGGCGAGCAAACCTATGTTGTATTGTAGTGAAATAACCGTCATATAGGGTCATTAAAATATGTGGCTGCCGCATATATGGCAGATTCATTCTTGTCCAAGCGCCACCCCATTGGCCGGTTACGTATTCTGTCTTACTTCTCTTGACATTGAAGTTATCCGTAATCTTAGGATCGCCCAAGATCATGTGACTTACGCCACATGAGACGGGAATGCATTTTTTTATTGATTTATTTACGGACGCTCTTTAACATCTTAGGTCATCAGCGTCCCATTCAACTCAGGGCGTGAAACGGCCGACAAATTTTGCTCAGAGGCCTCTCTTTCAGGCTTGAGGTTCTTTTTCGTGCCGTAAATATACGACACGGGACCCACGGCTTCCGAAGGAAGCCATACTTAGGATTTTTACGCCCGAAAAAATCCATCGGTCCTGGCCGGGTTCGAACCCGCGTTCTTGAGTGTAGGAGGCAAGTATGGTAACCATTACACTACCAGGACCGACCCGGGAAAGCATGCACAGTACATACTAGTCGAGATAAGATTGTTCTGTTGGTGACACATGTGTTTGAACTTATACGGCATTTGACTGAGAAAAAACCGTTACTTTAAAAACATTTCCTCTCATTGTGCTATCCCTTCAAAATGTTTTAATCAAGGCTAGTAAATGAATTTGAAACAAAGGTGAAACTTTCATCTTCGGAATTCCAGAAGATAGGGCTAATAGCAATGTCGTATTATCCTACAAGATTAGTATATTTTCAATATCTTACATCATATACAGAGTGTTTCGGAGCTACAGATACAAACTTTCAGGGATGATGTGAAGAGAAAATGTATCACTTTGAGACAAAAAATCCTGCTCGGGAAACGGCGAAGTCGAAAGTTATAAGCCAAAGTTATAAGCCAGCGAAAGCTATAGGCCAACATTGTTGTGGGGTACCACGTAACAGTGAAATACCAGAATCTACGAATAGTTGTCTGAACGAAGTAATATGTATCATTATCTGTACTTGCTAGCCCGACCAACATGCAAACCTGCATTATGAAGGGTGGGGACAGGAAACTCCATTACTGCAATGCAGATAGCGTGATGTGTATCGGACATGGTCAGTCCGGATGTGAGCCCATGTGTTTGCCAGTTAAGTGTACAATCAATTAGTCTGACTAGTTAAACTTAGTTAAGTGGAGTATACAGTTGCAAAATATGCAATATGGTTTTCATGTACGGACAAGCCATGAGAGTACAATGGGAACAGTAGGGAAGCTGACAGGTTGTATCGGGCCAAGTGCTCTAATATGAGACATTCGACACACACCATGTTTCCACGACTGTTCCAACGGTTAAGGAAAAAGAGCAAGTAGTACCACGATACAACGATCGAGAAGGAGAACGATGCAGTGTACGGACCATGGAAGAAGCGTTTGCTGCGAGCGTTAATCAGCATTCGATCAGTTGCCCATGAAATGGTTCTTTGCGTACAGTATTGTGTGGAAAGTAAGACAGGAACACCTTACATCCTACCATCGTCAGAAAGTGCATGCATGCTTTGACTCCTGCTGACAAGAGGTCCTATGGCCAGCTCGTTCACCTCATCTGACTGCAAATCATTTCTTCTTGTAGGAATTATGTGAAAAATCTTGTGTACGAAATACGAAATACCAATCGAGACTGAAGAGGATCTACTGGCAAGAGTTCCCGCTGCCTGCGACATTGTTCGAACGAACTGGGGCTGTTCCAACAGGTATAACGGACTTTGTGCGACGATGTTATGTCTGCATCAAAGGTGCACTCTTTGAGTATCTGTTGTGAACGTGCACCTTGTGAAAGTTTTACACATAAATAAAACATTTATTACATCTACACACAACGAATTTCGCTTATACATTTCGACTCCGTCGTTTCCGGATCCGCGGTCCTGGTCTACGGTGCGGCGGTTTTATATGGGGGAGCGTGTGTCTGTATCTTCGACGTTCCATACTACCGCTACAATATGCACGGCTAGCTCATAGATTGATGCTTCTGAATGATTTTTTGAATGATTTATTTATGGACGCTCTTTAACAGCTCAGGTCATCAGCGTCCCATTCAACTCAGGGCGTGAAACGGCCGACAAATTTTGCTCAGAGGCCTCTCTTTCAGGCTTGAGGTTCTTTTCGTGCCGTAAATGTACGACACGGGACCCACGGCTTTACTTCCCTTCCGAAGGAAGCCATACTTAGGATTTTCACGCCCCGAAAAAATTCATCGGTCCTGGCCGGGTTCGAACCCGCGATCTTGGGTTTAGGAGGCAAGTATGGTAACCACTACACCACCGGGAACGACTTGATGCTTCTGAGGTGTGTGAATTTAAATATATCAAAATCACAACGGGTAGTAATCTACGAGGTTTATTAATGTCTTGTCATTAATACACAACTATACTTTTTTGATAAAATGAACTCTGAGAATATTATTAGATTATAGGCTGAATAGGAAACAGACGTGACGGAATTTATATTTCTTTTCCAACAACTATGCTTTTGTGGCAATGTTCCTATCGTGGTTGTTAATACCAGCAATTTTATTCCATACTCCACGCGAATTCTATCTTTATTGCTATTAGATCTTTAACACGCCTTATTTTATCTTTGTCCTGGTATAAATCATATAATACATGCCTATACGGATATTGATTCGAACTCGTGACTCTTAGTATTCCAAACGACTGGTGATTTGTAACTTCTTCTCACGAAATATAAATCGCAACTTCTCCCTATGTCATATTAAATTCAACTCCTCTTTACGGAGTACGAACCACGAATTCTTCTCGCAGAATACAAAGCACATTCTCTCCCCCGGGATACAAAATACAACTAACTAAATATTTTGAAATATAAACTGTTGCTTATTTCAATGGAGTGTAATAATACTATTCATTACTATGAATTATTTTCAATATAAATATAACTAAATTGAGACTGAATAAAGCTGTCTGTCTCGTGTTTCATTCGTGGTACACATTATGAATGCTGTTATGTTTGCCATTGGTTGAATTTCTTCATATTTGTTAATCTATTCATATTCTTGGCTATCTATGGTCCTTGGAACCGTAACAGTTATATTATTGAGTATTGTCATAAAGACCAACAAACATTAAGATATGCATTGTAATAGCCCTTATCTGATACAGAAATATACGCAAATAGACTTATTAAATTTATACGATTAAAAACGTATTATCAGTGAATGCTTGGAGTTTTAAATCAAATATTATAGCCTTTATCTAACGTAATAACATACGCAAATGAACTTATTAAATTAAATAGCTAAACTACTATTACCAATAAATGTTTGGGGCTTTACATTGGACATTATAGTCTTTCATAAAAATATATGAAAATGAACTTATTAAATTGATATAATTAAACAACTGCTACCAAAGGGTGTTTAGAGCCTTAAATTGGATATTTTCCGCTTCAACTGATACATTTGCCATTCTACATCATCCCTGAAAGTTTTTATCATCAGCTCGTAAACACCCTTCTTATGTTCCAAAATACAAATAAAGTTAATACTTTTATTGTTGTATTTATATTTATAAGAAAAGCATAAAGTGGTACTGTATTTAAAACTGATAATAGTAGAAACTAAACTGTATTATAAGAGATATTGAAACTGCTGCCTTTCAAAGGACTTCATTATGGGCATCCGTGTAGGAAACACCTCTATTTTATCTAACTTTTCCCAATTGCGGCGGCTGCAATTGTCCAGTAAGTGGCCCCGTTTAAATCACCTCACTGAACATATTACATATATAAATCTAAGTAACATTAAAATGTTCAGGCAAATTACAAAATAAAATCTGTAATTCAGTACAAAATATCGCAAAGTATTTCAGTATTTCATACTTAATATAATTGAACTTTTTCCCCCTTGTTTGGTTACACTATTCTACACAAATACCTTTTATTTTTCATATTCCACCATTCTCGTAATTTTCTCACATACACTTAAGTTTAATCGTGTTATTAATATAATGTGAACTTAACAAATCCCACTCTTGCAGTGTCGGTTCTGGTGATGTAGTGATAACCATACTTGCCTCCTAAACCCAAGATCGCGGGTTCGACCCCGGCCAGGACCGATGGATTTTTTCGGACGTATATCTTCCTTCGGAAGGGAAGTAAAGCTGTGGGTCCCGTGTTGTACATTTACGGCACGATAAAGAACCTCAAGTATGAAAAAAGAGGCCTCTGAGCAAAATTTTCGACCGTTTCACGGCCTGAATTGAATGGGACGCTGATGACCTGGGATGTTGAAGAGCGTCCGTAAATAAAACAAATCAAAATCAAATCAAGCTCTTGCAGCAGATGACCGCCACAGTGTCTGCCTGCAAATTTGGAGGATACGGGTTTGATTTCGTAAGGTCAGCAGCCTGGGTAAGGTTTTTACAGGACTTTTTCCTTATCCTGAAAAGGTGATACCGGATAACTAGTTGTTTTGGACTCCGGGCTCATTTATGCACTCATTTCATCAAACATTTATTCATTAGCCCTTCATTATTATGAATCGTATTACAAAAGAAGGGGAAGAAATCCCAGCCGTGCTGTAGTAACCTGCTGTTTGTTTATGCAGTTGTCAGGTAGGTTTGCTGTGGCGGCATTGCACTTCTTGGTTATATTCCAGCATTATCTAACAGCAGCCTTTGGTTTTTCCTTACCCGTAGTATAAATTCTCGATCGGTAGAGCTACAGTCCCGAATCACTCCCGAGCAATGGCCGAATGTAGAGAGATAATAACATACTCAAGCAAAATAGCATAATGGCTCAGACGGTAAGAGCGTCATGCTATAGTTGGAAAGGTAGTGGGTTCTAGATATAGCTAGATAATAACGACCCAAGCAGAACGGCTTAATAGCTCGAACGCTAAGAGCGTCATGCTGTAGTTGTAAAGGTATTTGGTTCGCATCCTCACATACTGCTGCATTTTTTCTTCCGGAGTTAAAGGAGATTTACCACCATTACAATTATTTTCTTTCTAACAGTACCATGCACATAATGCGTTATAAATTGATATTTACAAAATTATTTTCTGCTGCAATCAAAGGAGATTGCCACCGTTACAGTGATTTATCCACCCCTATCAACTTGTATTTACGAAAAGGAGGTGAACGTAGACTGTCAGGCCGTAGCAAGTCGCAGCAAACCACCGGGTTTACTGGTTTCTAGGATTTACTGGAGGTTAGCGTTAAGGTTAGTGTATATATGTGTGCGTACGTGTGTGTATGTGTGAATTAATTGCCAATTTCAATAAAACAATACGTAATAAAAGGTGAAATACTCATTTTTGTAATAAAGTACAACATATTGCAGCCAGGGAGTAACGGAGAACAACGCACAGGTTACATTACCTTTAACAAAGCAAACCATCTCCCTTTTGGCTCTCTCCGCTGACGCTTGGGACTGCAGCTCTACCGCTCGAGAATTTGTACTGCGGGTAAGGCCAAAGGTCAGTATTTGTGCTGCGTGGAGGAGTTTACTTCACCTGCGTTACCTCGTATAGACAGACGTCTGTGCATTGGCGATTTGTTGTATACTGACCTAAAGTATTGCTTCTCTTACGGACGTGTGCTCAAACTTTTTTGAAGTTCAACGTGGCATGACTAAGGGGATGCGGAGGGTGAGTATGGTTTCTAGTGATCTTGCGAGAGCAATATTTACCATGATCACTTCTGTGTACAGGTGAAGGCAGGAGGCAAGAAGAAAGGGGAAGGAGGACTTCACGATCACCGAAAAAGAAACCGGTAACCCTAAAGGAGGATGCAGCTTTTACTGCAGAGGTAGAGGCCCATCCTTTCCAGTCTCTAAGAGATGTTAATGCATAGAAAGAACTTTCTATTGATAAAAGAACAGCTGCTCGTACGCTCAAGTCTGCAGTAATATATTCTCTCCAAGCAGCTATTAGTAATGTCTCCCTCCTCTATATAAGTAACTGCGAATGGGCTTTGCATTAGTACATCTTAAAACTACCTGCAGTTTTAGGGAGAAAACAATATGGCTGAACGAGAAGGTCTTCAGCACAGATTCACATCGCCAGATACACTGCTGGAGACGCAATGGAACCAAGATGAATCCAAAATGCCAGCAAGTGATAAGAATCTCTGGACGCGTTTCATGCGAAGTTTTGGGCTTGGGCTGGATGAGTGGAGCTGGACTTAGTCGAGACCACCTCCAAAATGATCGCAGTGGAGTATGTAGTCATCCTGAGAGATATAGTTTTCCCTAGCGTGAGACTTTTATATTCGGCCGAAAAAATGTCGTTTATCTGGAGATGGACAACAGCCGTGTGCATACCTGGTTTACAAAAAAAACAAAACAAAACAAATTTTTCCACCTGGATGTATGCAATATGAATGCCCTGAATTCGAATCTGTTTTCAGTTTTACTTTTTCGGACTAGGTTTTTAAACAAAATCACATCAAATGTACTATGTACTTATGTTTTTTTTTTTTACGAAAAATTGTAAGTTTTAAGATATATAGCTAAGACAAAAACTGTTTTTATAGGTTTCCTTTAACTTAAACATTAATGAATATATTGATAAAGGGGAGCTATGTGTCAATTATTATGAAATTGCAAACTGTTTTTACTATTAGTGAGAAGAAAACTTCCTTTTTTTCGAAGCTCTGATGTATTTCACTGTCTCTTTTTAAACACCAGCAGTAATGAACGATCATTGACACATTACAATGGACTTGATAGCGGGTTTCCATTGTTTTAATGTCTCTATAAATCCTTACTTTGATCTCCACTCATTGCACCAAGATTTGCAGGGAAGTAATGAATATAGCTGTTGAGAAAATGCGCGTTGACACTCATTTTGCATCCCAGATTTCTAAAATGTTGTAGCATTTTCTACACAACTTTAATTCATCAGATTTCTTGTTGCCAAAGAAGTTTTCTGTCACTTTTTTGTATGCCAACCATGCTGACTTCTCTAAATCGGACATCGATTGAGAAAAGGTGTCATCCTGCACAAGCTCACGAATCTGGGGACCATCAAAAATATCTGCTGTTAGCTTAGCTTCAGTTTTCTGTGGGAACTTTGCAGCATGAAAGTTAAAACAATCACTTTCCTTATTTAGAGCAGTAACACATTGCTTCATCAGACCCACTTTACCACCATGGGTGACCGAGGTCGTTAAGGCGCGGACTCGTGAGCGGGAGGCCTGGGATTCGAATACCGCCATGACCCCTCCCTGACAGGGTTTTCCAGGGTTTTCGCAGTCCTCATAAGTGACAAATGCCGGAAAGGTACCCTAAACTTAGTCCTGGAACGTTTCCTTCCTATAAAAATGTCCTTTCCCAATATATTATTTCATCTCATGTATCATCAGTGTCCATCGCCTGTGGTGCCTCAGTAGAAAAAACTGGCGTTAAGCACCATTAAAAAAATTAGGCCTAATTTAATATGGAGTCGTGGAAGAATAATATTAGAAGGATAAACCAATAGTTTACTATCCAATTTTTTTTCCAAAAAATAAATCCTTTGTGGCCAGTTCTTTTCTGGTCCAATGCTTTGATTTAGTTAGTCCTATTTTCCCATTCACAAAGGAAACAACGATATTTAGAAATCCCGATTGTTGGCCTAGAAGAATAGAGAGCACTTTTATATCACCACAAACACTCCATTTATATTCCACATATCTCATTTTCTCTAACAGAACTTTCAAAATGTCGTATGCTTATTTTAAATGAACTGGATAACAGGAATAAAAGGTAGTTAATAGCCATTGTGTAACAGAACCGCCTTTAAACTTGTGTTTGAGCTTATGAAAGGTCTGCACTCATGAGGTTCATATGAGGCATTCGTAACATTAAAAATACCAGCTAAGTTCATGTGAGAAGAAGAGTAAGAAATATTTATCTATATATTTATGTAAAATGTAATAGAAATTCCAGGTGCTGAAATTCTTTTTCTTCTTCTTCTTTAAATTTTGAAGCAAGAAGTTCCGAGCCGCTCCTTGGAAGGTACAAATCTCTTACCAGATCATTTAACTCATGTTATGCCTGTGTAAACTGTTGTCTTCATGTTCACCAGTAGGTTGACAGCTTTACATGCTGGATCTCTTAAACTGCTTTCGCCACCAAGAGTTTCAAGGCGGACAGGAATAGACACTTCCTCACTATGTATAATGGGACCAATTACAGATTCCTAATTCATAGGATATTTTAAAGCACTTTCATTCTTTCTCGTTATATCGACAAAATTGTACAAACAAAAAGTCCGTTAAGCAGGAACTGCGTAATCTAAGCGAATTTCTAACCAAGTTTATTCACTTTAAAAATAAATATAAAATCCAAGCTATGGCCTTATTAATTAATTAAATGAAATAAGATATAGCATAAATGTGCGGTATTAGGGGGAAAAATTAAAATTCTTGCAATCTATAATTATTATAAAAGAGAGACCACATTATTAGAATAAGCATTACTATTATTATTACTACTATTTTTGAGATTAAACCACAAAAATTAACCCTATGCTGTTAATTAAATGAAATATATAACCACTGATAAACAAAGCTATACTGTGTGAGTATTTTTAACATTTTTGATGTACCCATGTTTATGAACTGAGCCCTTTATATCATCTATACATTCACTAAAATGGAGGAAATAGAGATAAAAATAAAAATAATTTTTTCGAGTTACATTGCGTACTTGAGAACATGTTCATGTGTTTCAATAAAACAAAAACATTTTACTATTAAGAAATAATTACTACGTATTAAGCAAATATACACCATCAACAATATACAATCAAAAGTGTCATCTATTTTTATTGACTTTGAAATTTAATTTAAATGTTATTATAGTAAAAACATGCAACGTAAACGTTTTCTGAAGGTTATTTAGGAACTCTCTTATATAAAAATATAATTCTAAAACACATACTAGATTCAAATTTCACATTTACTACCTTCACGAAAATGCTGTTGTTAAATATAAAACATGTGCATCGTTATAAACACAGTTTATATGCTTAATTAATTTGTCCTGTTATTTTAAAACAATGGAGTAATAAACGCAAGAACAGTTTTTAAAATTCGGTTTTCAAGTACATCCCTGCTCCTAATGGTCCAATTTTCCTCATTTTCAGAAATTGTTTTCTTATTCTATTTAAATGGCATGTACCGAATCTTGTTGCGAAGAAACAAATATTGGTGCCGCTAGAGGGATTTTTAAAATTTGGGTTTAAGGTAAACTTCCATTCCTAATGGCGCCATTACCCCCGTTTTCAAAAACTATTTTTCTTATTTTTTAAATATTTTATACTAATTTTCGTTGCGAGAGAACAAATATTGGTGCCACTAGAGTTGGGGTTTCAGGTAAACCGCCGTTCCTAATAATTTTATTTCACTGACTTTCAGAAACTGTATTTTCTATTTTATTTCAATGTCATATACTTAGTTTCGTTGAGGAAAAACAAAAATTTCGGCCACTAGAGCGATTTTTAAATTTCGCTTTAACCCCCGCTCTTTACATTTCCGTTTTCCGTTATACCCCCACTACTTTATTTCAATAGCATATACCCAGTTTGTTTTTAAATTTTTAAAATTGCGGCCGCTAGATCAATTTTAAAATTCCGCTTTAATCACCATTGGGATTTTAGGTGTACCCCCTCTCCCAATAGCCATTGCCCTGATTTTCAGAACTTATTTTTAATAACTTATTTTAATGAAATTCCCAAATTTCGTAGAGAAGATATAAAAATTAAGGCCATTAGAGCGATTTTTCATTTTCTATTTGTAACATTTTTCGCTTTAGGTTAACTTTCACCTCCAGAGTTCAATTTTGTTGGTTAAGAAACTTGACGAATCCTTTGTTAATTGGTGATTACTTGCCAAGTTTCGTTGAGAAAAAAACAAAAACCTCGACCGCTAGAGGGTTGAAGATGACATACATACACGCATAAATGTATACTTTTTTTCATTGTCATTTTCAGTCGTTTATAGATAGGATCGACGGAGATTTGAAGACTTTTTAAAAAAAAATCGTTTCATGGGTACAACCGCAATAGTTATCACATTCCTTCGGAATTCGCTAAAATAACAATGAACGAATGAAGCCAAGATTATCATAAATCAACAATGAACAAATGAAGCCAAGATTATCGTAAATCAACAATGAACAAATGAAGCCAAGTTTATCGTATGATGTTCTGTAAACAGACGTGACGCACATTACGTTATGTTACCGTTGCTACAACAAAATGGAGCCAAGATTATCGTTTGAACAGCGGAAAGCAATTTTGAAGTGGTATTGGAAAACGGAGAATGTTGTTGAAGTTCAAAGGCAATGGAGATTCATTTACAGAACAAAACCGCCAACAATTGCATGCATTCGAGACAAATTTAAGACTCATGGTAACGTATACCGTAGGAAATATACACTGGCAGCACTTCGGGAAGAAATGAAAATTGCAAGAGCTGCAATCGCTGAGGACACTTTCGCAAACGTTGCTCAATCAGCAGCTCAACGTACTCAGAAGTGTATCGAAGCTGATGTAGGGCATTTTGAGCAACTGTTGTAACTGTAAAAGTTTAAGATGATTAGTGCTCATCATTCTGTTTGTGTTATTTTGGTTTCGTTATATTAACACAGTTTTTTCTTTGCTTGAAATGTGTGTACATTTTTTGGCACCCTCTGTATTTTTGGTACACGAAGAACACTAGTAATTGTGATCCCCCCTTTTTAAATCTAAATCACCAAGAGACATGCCAAAGTAAGTTTTATATGCCTTTTTATAAAACTCTGTTATATTTCTTCTCTGTTTTCGTGGAGTATGACTACCACATGTATAGCAAAAGGAATCAGGGCTGTTTACACACCGACGACGATCAGACATTTTTCACGCACACATTCAAACTAACTGGAATTCCAAACCCGATTGACTGTAACCAGATTGTTTACAAAACTAAAATCTTTCTTAGGAAGTCTGTTTTACATGGAAAAAAGTCCATCCCTCTCTTTTGTTACTGAGAACAAATTGAAGGGATCTGCCAGTTATAAATAGAAGCAAGAGAGTAGGCTCGGTACGGTAATCCCTCGACTGCCCCCCCCCCCAAAATGTAGATGAAAGGAAACAGAATCCAGGGGTGGAAAGAAAGACATTTTGGAGAAATTTGTGAACAATTTAGTATCTTGTTTACATGCATCTGCTAAATGAACAAATAATAAAAACTAATATTTTGTATGACACCGATTTCTGAAAAACTGCAGCCTGATGAAACAAGACTAAGGCTGATTTGAGAGCTTCCATGTGGTAAGGAATGAAAATATTAACAGATTTCATTCAACCAAAATTGTGTAGACCAGTAATAAATGGGGCAGTGCTTTGCATCTATAAGGAACTATTTTCTAACGAATAAAATGGAACGCTTAAATTGATTTAAAACCCAAAATTGAATTTAATGTATTGTGCCAATCTTTTATTACATTTATTACAAGTAACTGCCTATTCTCATAATGTTTCTGTTGGCAAACGGAACTTTGTATTTCTCCATTGATGGAGTTGAAATCTAATTAGCGAATTGTGTCTGAAGAAATAGAAAACAAAATACAAATAAATGAAATCAATAAAGTTAGCTATTTTCATTCTCTCATTTGGTCAATTCTTTTCTGAAACTTGACACTTTTATTGTTTACAGGCTTCATATAAACATGTATTTTTGGAAAAATTTAAGCATAAAACTCACTAAATTAAAGTCAGTTAAATTGGAACTTGTGTCATCTTTAATGTTGTTCATCCAAGCGAAAAATTACCGATTAACATAAGTGAGTCCAAATAGACCAACCACTGAATAGCAAAGATGTTCTTAGGTGATACATGAAGCAGTTCTATTCCTGCAAACCTAAAACGAGCAGTGGTGTGCTGTTCTGTAGATCAATTAACTTCATCTTAACAAGAGCATCTCAGATTGTAGGAAAATTAGTCACAAAATATCTTAAATTCTGTATTGAGTGACCTAAGTTATTCAATCTCACTTTGAAGCTTAACAAGTTCTTCCAACTCCGTTTATATTTCATGAACAAATAAACTTCAGCAATATCTTCAAAGACAAGCCTCGGGGATGGAAAAAGGTACAAACCATTGTGCTGGATTGATATATCCATAGAGTTTGCCCATAAAGCCCTGTAGATGCGATTATTATTATTATTATTATTATTATTATTATTATTATTAAATTTTCTTTCTTTGTAAATTCCTGTTGGTGTGTCAAGGTTTATGTTCGCAAATCTATTAGGAAAATCAAATACAAATCCAGTTCTCCCTGGAAAACTTGGAAACACAACATTCTGCTCCATCACGAACGTGTCTGTGTATATGAAAAAAAAAAAAAAAAAAAAAAAAACATTGCTCAACTTAGCCATCTCACTTGACTACTGTGTGGTACGTTCAAACAATCCGGTCCGATGTCCATCAAATATATCTGAACTTTTTTTTACGGCGCAGCGATTGCAATCTAATGCGATTCACGATCTATAGACATGAAGTTGTCAAGCTGTCAAACGTAGCTGTATTGGCGCAGGGTGTCTCATGGTGATAAGGCAGTGGATCATGAAGTGATTATTCCGCTATGACTTTGAAAACATTCAGGTTTTCCAAAAATCAATATTTGACCCATCAGTATTGTACTCCGCTGGTTGATATGCAAAACAACTTTTCTCATGGAAAACCAAATGTTGTAGCTGCCTAAAGATGTCATCGCATCAACAATAGTTCTACTTTCAAAGATGCAAGGTCTGGGAGCAACTCAATAATATTCAAATCATCATCTACCTCTTCAAACTACCAATAGTTAAGTCATATCATTTACATCTGAACATTCCTTTAGTGATAATAATATACCAAATTTCAAATTGTAGATTTTAAATGTTCCTTCAAATCTCTATATAGTTCAGCTGTTCTGTGTGTTATTGATCCATGGAACAAGTTCATAGACCAAGGTAGGACAATTCCCTCAGCAAAGTTATTAAATTCTGTAATAATTCTGTGAAAGGTTTAAATGGCTCAAGTTTGACTAGAATGACTGATGGTGCTTCAATACCAAAAATTGAAGGAAGAAATTCTATATATTACTGTTCCTTTATTAAAATCTTTAAAACATTATCCAACGCAAACCTTCATGTGAAATATCAATATTTTGCAAAATTACTTTGTTTAAACGCCCACTGTAAACAAACTACTCGGTCAATTTCTAAGCTGCGACTATTTTCAAAAGCACAAATGTCAATTGTTGTGCAAATAGGATGATAGATCTCAATAGTGCCACCAAGTGGTTGTTTGTAAAAACATAAAATGTAACCCTCATATGGGTACGATGGATGTCGTTTATGCTGACTCCACAAATGCAAAGAATGGGCCTGGCATTACAGCATCTCAATCGCTATCATGATGAAGGACACCATATGTTAGCCCCAATTGTCACACGTGGTGAGTCTGAAGTTCACCATTATCGGCCCAAAAGCGTACATCAATGCATCGCGTGATACCATCCATCGAGAAAGTGACGCCCACAGTCCTTTTGGAATAACAAACGCATGCTGCTCATCGCATTCCAGCCTCAAGAACAAACACTAAAGTCCTACTCCTTCTGTGACGTCCTCAGGAATCTTCGCAAGGCCATTCAACGGGAGCGGCCAGGATCTCTTACTAAAGGAGTGTTGCTCTCTGCATGACAACACGTGTCTTCATACTGACAATGAGACACTGCGAAATTTCAGGTGGGAAGTCCTCGAGGGTCCAAGAGACTTCCATTTGTTCGGCTCTCTTAAACATCTTTCGGGTGGACATTTTCCAGACGATGAAGCTGCAGAAAGGGAAGTCACTGCCTGCTTCCTACAGAAGTCCGAAGAATTTTATGCTGCTGGATTTCAGGGGTTTGTGAAACGATGGGACAAATGCCTCAATGTACAGTAGCTTGTTGAGAAATAAAAGTATGCTTTAAATGAATGCTTTCATTTGTTTAAAGTTCCATATCCATTTGTAACTAACTTAACGACTTTCCCTTATAACATAGAAAGTGATCTGAAGAAACGGAATGCGTCTATGGGGGGTATCTATTAAGAATAAATCAATCTAATCTCCATTGTTTGCTCATGACCAAGTTGTAATAGTTCAGAACCGTGAAAATACAGAATATGTCATGATAAATTTAAAACATATACACACAAATATGTGTACTTAAAATTAATGCCACAAAGAGAGTATTTAATGACTGGAGGAGATGGACAGGATTATATGTGGTTGTGTGTGTGTGTGCACTTGTGTAGGAGATATAAATTCTGTAGATCGTTTTAGATATTTGGAAAATATTATTAATAAATCCGAAACTTGCAAAGAAGATCAAACGGATAGTATTCTGACAAGCAGAGGTGCATTCAGAGTACATATTGGAATGAATGACAACATTCATACTTATGGAGGAGAAGGATAATTTAATGTCCCAAAAATAAAAACAACTGCTTTGTTCAGTAGAAGTGGATGAATTGTGAAGGAGCTGACACGTTTCTAGATCACAGCCAGGAAGAAATAATGAAACAAGAATCCGTTGTGGAAACAGTAGAATGGATAACATTGCAGCAGTAAGGCCACATTCGAAGGTTAAAGCTGAAATAATTGGTTCAGGCTATAAATGAAAAGAAATTAATTAATAATCATCAAGTAATCTGTATATACATTCACAGCTGTAAGATTATTGTTATTTTAGATATTAATAATTGCTAGTTTAAATGTGTTTCCTATAGACAGAGGGCAGTACAAAATGGTTTTAGGAAATTGTGTTGTCCTCTTGAATGCCTGCAACCAGAGCCCAAGACCAAGCGGCTAGTAGGCTGGCTGAATTGAGAAGGGGAAACCTGTTCTTTTGTTTTGTTAACAAATACACCCCTGAACACTTCCTTGAGGGGTGAGGGCTATATGCTTGACCAGCGAAATCAGTCTTTGAGTTAAGTTCTTAAGGAGAGGGTCCATTGCGCAACTCTACTAGGTTTCCCGCGAAAGTGTAGCGCAAGTTTAATCAGCGTAATATCCCCTTTCCCTGTTATCTACGTATAACAGAAGTTCCAGCTAGAGTCGGAGCAGTAAGTCAGCGGAAATCATCGTCAGAGAGGGAAAAATTATTTACCCCTGAGATTTGATACAACTATTCAAATTAACTTCCTTAATTTTATTCTTTCCCTCCACATATTTTACGTACTTTAATTAAACACCTCCATTTTATATATATACATATATAAATTAACAGTAATTATAATAGACTGTTAATTTGTTACATTGTTAATAACTATTAACTGTTAATTGTTAATAGTGTTACTTTATTTAATTGTTAATAATGTTACTTTATTTTTATTTTTATTTTATATTATATTTATGTTATATATATATATATATATATATATATATATATATATATATATATATATATAATACCGTTGCAAGGTATCAAATGAAAGAGGGCCAAAGAAGATTCCATTATGGCCACCAGGAGGATGAAGGAAAGACAGATAGATACTTTAGTGATGGGATAGCCCGGGCAATGGAAGAACGAAGCTTGATTAGAATGATTTGCAGGATAGAAGAGCAACTCCTGAAAAACAGAATTATTTAAAAGTAAAAATCGGAAAACGGATTTCTCTATGCAGATAGGGAATTTCACGCATCCGAAAATATGTAGTAAATAAAGTGAATAATGTAAAAGGATATAAATATATACGCAAGAATAGCGAATATTGCGAAAATTAAAACACTTGAAAGTACAAAAGCAGTGACAAAGGCAAATGTGAGACTGTTTACTGAGCAAGACCACCTGGTAATCAGCTCTTGCCACAAAGCGAAACAAGACCACATAAGATGAACATAAGATAAGAAGTATTAGTGACCAGAGTCAAAGGGAAAAAGAACCTGTGAGTTCACAATTTCCTAAACCGCCAACAATCAGAAGACATTAAAAATGTATATTGTGGAGGGACACCCAAGATATTGCTGTAACAGAAGAAACATATGGAAATTTAAAATTTATTACAGGTCCGTTAATAAATTCTCGTTAAAAAACTATATTCAGCAAGTGGATATTGCAACTTCATTGCTTAAAACCGAGGCAGAGTAACAGGCAAACAAAATGCTAGGCATAACTTGCGATCCACTGACAATCAGCAAAACATGCTCCACTTTGCAATGCTTATATATACGCTGTGTTTCGCCACATAATAGACGAAAAATGTAGTGACCAACACAGCCAAGTGATTACCTCCTTCCGGAAGAAGTGCCAGGAAAATATCTCTAATAACCTGATATCTATATCAGGTTTAATATCTCTTAGATTTGCGCCACTTTCTGATGGTTCACAAACCACCATTGCTCAGCAAAGCAGCTCCTTTAACTTTGTAAAGTGTAAACAAATGTTGCTCTCTGACTGAAGAAGTACTGATGCGTCATTTGCAGCCGCCTCATTTTCCCCATCATAGCGTTCAGAAATTTAATCAAACTCTGCAATGAAGACTTTGGCGTCAGCAGAGTGCAGCGATCTTTAATTTTTGGACAAAGATGTGGCTAACGTAGCGATACAGGCACTCAAGAGCAGAAAAATGCACGTTTTACAGCATAAGCTGAAGGAAGAAAGAAAGGGCTCAAAGCAGTCAATTGTTCTGTAAACAGCGCAGAGCTGCATAGTATATATGGTAGAAAACATATTTTGTAAGCTTAGCCTGCGGGGATAACAGTCAATTCCACAACCTATGAAGCTTGAAGTCATCGATAAATGCAGACCAATTCGTTCACAATAGCTGCAAAGCACAAGCTATACACGGAAGTCGCAATTCACCCTCTACATTATAAACAAGTAGGTGTTTGGTTGCTGAGGAGGAACGGTACTAAATTGCCCATAGAATATATCTTTATTAATATACTATTTATTAAGCTACGGAATTGATTTCCTACGGAAAAAATGCCGAACCGTCACTTATAATGCCAACAGTCCAGGGAGGGGGAGAGAAAGAGAGGGAAAGTGCGCGCAAAAAGCGACAGATGCAAAATACGTCATGTATTATCTGTGCTCTATGTTCTTCTGTTATAAAAACTTGAAATAAATATACGAAAGCTGTTCAGTAAATCCGCGCAAACTTAAAAGCCGGTAGAACTAGATTATTTTTAACGTTACCTTGGTATCTTAGTGCTAATGGAGCAATTAAACGACTCGGTCAAGAAGAATCGTCCTCAACTGGGGAAGAGAAAGGTATCGTTTGATCGCAATAGCGCACTAGCGCACAAGTCTGCGAGCGCTACCTTAAAATTATTGGATATGAGGTATGAAATCCTTCCTCATCCGCCTACTTTCCGCATTTGACTCAGCGGACTCTTTTCTATTACCGAACACGAATAGGTAGCTAGAAGAAAATAAACTCACACCAAATGAAGAGGTTGTCGCCGAAACAAATGAGCATTTTGCAGAGCTATAGAAATGACAATTTACTGATGGGATAAACAATTTAGAATATCGCTGGAATAAGTATGTAGGTTTTTGAAAGAAGATTATTTGGAGAAATGATTTTTTTCAAAAACTGTTACGTAATTTTTATTTTTGAACGAACTTATTGAGCAGTCCTCATAGAGAAATAGTCTAGAGGCCCAAGGATCAGAGCCCATTTATGCGCTACATACTTGTGTAATCAATACTTTATGTTCTCCAAAATGTGTTTCGCAAAATTCTTAGAGTTTTTGTCATTGCTAGCTGGTACCTTAGAAATAATAATAATAATAATAATAATAATAATAATAATAATAATAATAATAATAATAATAATAATACGTGTGTAGCTTAACAACGCTAGAACCACTTATTGTTTAATATGGGAAATTATACATACAGCAATTTTAATCAGTCTTCTTTCTCACCATCTTTGACTGTTTACCCTCCTCCAGTATTGGAATTTCTTTTTTATTTTATTATATACCCCCTCCCCTTCACGCCCTGAGTTTACAAACCAATGCCCGAGTCAGTTTTATCTCTGGACACACACAGAGTACAATGCTGAGGGACTTCCTGAGTGTCAGGGTCGCCTCGAAGGCATCACAAACACAGAAAGACGCACGCGTGCACACACAGTAGGAGTAAAGTGGATGATGAAATGGAAAATGAATCCGCGGCAGAGAAATACTAACCCGCAATTGAAAATGACGAAACATTTTGGTTGGGATAGTCGGCCACAGAATTTGAAGTTGACACTTTCCTTTAAGAGTCCCTAGCGTTAGGGCTCAGTGAACCAGACTCAGTCAGTGTTGCGGCTGAGACTAATATAATAATCGAATCTAGATTAACCCTTACATCCACTAAAAATTAAAGCTAATAGTGCAGTTAACCATGGTATTTGAACTACAAGTAGTGAAAGATTTCGAGTCGCCTCTTAGCGATAAAACCTGTGTAGCGAGATAATTGCAGGTCTCCGGGTATATAGACTCAGATAGGGGAGATTCGCGGTCGAGGTTGTAATCCGTAGTGCGAGCCCGGACCATGACCTTGAATTCTTCCTATTTGCATCTTATTCCAAACCCTTGTCTCGCACGGCTTGTGTAAAAAGATTACATTTAATACGCATGTATTCTTTGTTCCTCTACCGGGTTTCACTCTTTCTCAAATGCTTAACGATCGTTTTTTCTTTATTGACCATTTTTATTTCTTTATCGAAGATATAAGTCGCAAATAATGAAGCTCCATAAAATTTTCAACAATCAGTTTAATGTGTCTACTTTGCTAGTCATTAAAATTGCAACTCCCATAAGAGATGAGATAAACAAGACCCCACATTTTCTCAGCAGGGGCGAGTAAAACTGGCCGGAAAATACGACAGCAATAACAGCAGATGTTTGAATTTGATTGGAAGAATTGTGGCATACCGAGGGTGGGGGATGTCATTCCGAAAAGTGGGTTCTAATGTTGGACGAAATGTGTCCACAGCGAATCGAATATGCGATAAGTGGAACAAGGTGGGGTATCTTAAACTTTGCACCAACGGTACATTATATGCATGTTTTTTTTTTTTCAGCTGGGAACGAAAAAAGATACCAGCTTTAACTCCTTGGTAATCAGTACAGGAAAACTGAGAGATGGCTCAGCAAGTATAAGTTAATTTGCATAGCATTTCCTTCTTTCTAATATCTTTCCCTTCTCTATCCTGCTATTTCCTCTATCTTTTTCTTTCTTTTTATCTTGTCATTCTTGTTTAGTTTATATGAACCAAAATGAACCGAACATCATCTCCGAGCTCACGTAGTCTGCACTAGAAATACTTCATTGATCTGAAAATATTTACAGTAACCTTCGGTGCCGAAGAGCTTTGGTCGCATTTTGGCAATCATTCCATTTATCATCTCGAGGGTCTATGGCAACCGGAACGTCAAATGATATGCAACTAAATCGTTTCGTTATTCTTTCCTAGATTGTTATTTGTATTGGATTTCGTATTATTTTTGTACTTTGTTCTTATCTTTCTCTCACTAGCTGTTTTTAACTTTTCAAAAAAAAAAAAAATAAATAAATAAACATTATTTTGTAAATGTTTTAAATGAAATCTGATGCTTTCTATCCGTAAGCAATACAATAGTATCCTTCAGGAATTTCAGGTGTATTCTCTGAAATTCTGACAAGAAGCGAAATGTAGAAATTTTACCACTCCAACTAAAATTAGAGCTGGAAAATGTCACCTCCAATTACACGGATACTTAGTTCTTTCAAATGCTTCCGAATCCTTGTTGTTGGTTCACAAATGTTTTCCTTAATTGTTAAATACCAGTAACTTTCATAAACCATTTCATTCTGAGGGAAGTTCTTTAATACTTGTATTAATCTAATTATATTAGTTTCGGGCAACAAGTAAACGACTCTTCGCCCTTTAGTATGAAAAAAGGTTCCACCTCCCCGTCTCAACAGAGGTCATTGACGCAAGCTGGCCACACCTAATATATTCAAATAAACCAGACTTGAGAATCTTGTCTCGCCCACTCATTACTTCTGCGATAAAATAAATAATAAAAAGAAATATTCACACAATAACCCTACCCATTTTATGCATATTTTTTCATATTAGGTAACACAGTTGAATGGAATTTTTATCTTGGGATCTGCTTAAGGTGGCATTTCTTTTGTATTCTAGTTTTTCATGAGACAGTTTACAGAATGCGACAGACTCTTACTATAATTAAAATTATTGGACCTTAAGCCATGATATCACACATCAAATAAATACTTAGCTCCACAAAATGATTGATCCCCGAGTACGCTGAAGACTGAGATTGTCACCCTACCAGTATCTCTTTGGAGTGAACCTCGTCCTAGACGTATAGACTAAAAATGTGCTTTGTCATTATAGTAATAATAAGAATTGTTATTATTATCATTATCTCCATCATTATTGTAACAATTGTCACGGAATCAAACAATTTATTTGATTTTGTTTTGAAGCAATATAATATTAACTATTTGTGCATTTTCACGCAGAAGAGACAACCAAAATAAGCAAATCTACAGTTAGTACCTAATGGGAAAATGTTCTAGAATTATTCATGAACAGTAATTTGTACCATTAAAAAAATTTTTAATGTTTTCCAAGTTGTCTTTCTAGTCAAAGAAGAAAAGAAAGTGTTCTCTTATAATTTATGTGAGTATTATGTTTAACATTAGATGTGAGCAAGCTTTGTTTTTCAGAACCTAAGGTTTCCAAAAGAAATCAAATCAAGAGTATTGTGATTCTGCATACGCTGTCTTTGTTGAATGAGACTTGATCATTTTTCAGCCAAGCATTAATCTAATAATGATATTAGTCGGCAAAACGAGCTTTTCGGTATACTTTACATTACATTATTCCAATCAAAACTTATCATTAGTAATGATAATGTAATACTCTTCTATAACTTACTGCTTCTTTAATTTTTAAACGTAAGCCTAAACCTAAGTGGCCTATTGAGTACAGTAACAACATATAATAAGAAGTAGCAATATACAACACACAGCTTTGATGTTTGCTCTCAGGATGAAAATGATGTAGCCAAGTATCTCAGCAGTGATTACCTTAGAAAGGAACTCCGCGTCGTCCTGTAACGTCTTCAACTGCATGCAAACCAGCACGCGAATAATTTTTATCTCTGCTATAGGGAAGAGCATTCTCCGTAGACCTCAACTGAACTTTTTCTGAAAAAAAAAAAAAAGCAAAATTTCAGAGCAGCATGTTGTTCTTCGCGTGTCATCTCCATTTAATTTTAAGCGGAACTGAACATGTCTCTACTTTTACATCTCTCACAGACGGGAATCGGAAATGACAAAAATGAAACTAGTGCCACTTGCACATTACACTTTAAGTTAACAACGTATTATAAAGCTACATTTTAGCGCGAGAAAATGTTTCTTAAAAATGATGATTATTTTTTACTGAACAGCTCTTACATATTGTAGCAGAGCTAAGACATAAAGCATTTTCTTCTGCTTTGCCGATTTAGCAATAATTTCTATGAGATTTGCTGAAAACAGAACAATAAATAGCATGAGCAGTAACAAGGACAATATACATTTCAATCTATTCAAGAGATAAAAGACAGTGCTAGAAAAACATTAAGAATGAAAAACGTTAACGTCATTACAGAGGGGATGGGAAAATTAATAATAACAACAATGAAAATAACTATAAAAGGGTGATAAATTCTACGGCTAATTGGAAAATTAATAATAACAACAATGAAAATAACTATAAAAGGGTGATAAATTCTACGGCTAGGTATAATGGAACACAAGAAGTGTTAAGTAATACATTACGCCTAATCCCATTAAACAACCGCACATCGCAGATGTAACATATATGCATATTAGCGTTAGTTTTATTTTATTGGTT
Organism: Metallyticus violacea; assembly: GCA_030762175.1. Taxonomy (NCBI): domain Eukaryota; kingdom Metazoa; phylum Arthropoda; class Insecta; order Mantodea; family Metallyticidae; genus Metallyticus; species Metallyticus violacea. The sequence continues at coordinate 120,249,483 of CM060846.1, read as the reverse complement.
TATTTAAGAACGCTTTTTAACATCTCTAATCTTTAGCGATCATTCAATTCAGAGCGTGAAGTGGCCGATAAATTTTGCTCATGGGCTTCTTCTTTCAAGCTTGAGGCTCATTTACTTGCAGTAAATCTACGACACAGGAACTACGCTTTACTTCCCTTCCGAAGGAAGCCATACCTTGCATTTTTACGTTATAAGAAATTCATCCGCCCTGGCCGGGATTGAAATCGCGACCTTTGGTGTATGTGGCAGTATGGTTATCACTAGATCACCAGGACCGACTTTGGGTTAGGTTAGATTTCAATTTTGTTACTAGAAAATTGCAGTATTCAAAGCGAAGTATCACCAGGAATTGTAGCAAGGATATATATATATATATATAAAACACCGAGAATGCAATATAAAAAAGTTGACATAAAATTTCACACTAAAAACCGTAAAATTGAACACTAAAACGACACTATATTTCGAGCTTGGCTCTTGGTCACGTGCTAAGCATGAACTGAGGTGTGGCAGGCGGCGTCTGTCTTAGTGAGGCATAAGGGATGTGACGTGGCAACAGAACTGCCAACTCTAGCTGAACAAAGTAGTTTGGCAACCTGGCAGTATTACAAGGAAATATTGAGGCCTGAAGGAATACGGGCTTTATGCAAAACTATTGCTGCCATCTCTACGTCTCTAAGTAAGGTATGTTTGGATGGAGGAGCGGCATCTATGAGAATAAGGGAGAAACAGTTATCGATAGTGGCCTGGTGAAAATTGGCATGTTGTGATACCGGCAATGGGGAACAGGTTTTAACCGAATGCCTGTGATTGTTCATTCTAATAGATACCTTAGTGGACGTTAGTCCAATATAAAAAGCTGGACAAAATTTGCATTTAAGTAAATATATAACATTCGTAGAGGTGCAGTTGAAAAATGAGTGAATTTTAAACTCTGATTTCAGATTCGGACTAACAAAAGACGAGCATGGGGATATCAAGGCACAAGTCTTACATTTAGGGCGGTTGCATGGATATGAGCCAAGTGTAGAGAAGGAGGGCTGAGGATAATCAATATTTCTGCGAAAAATGCTCCTGAGATTGCGAGCCGATCGGAAACATAGCCTTGGTAATGTCTGAAAAAATGATGCAGTTAGCTGATTTTGAGTGAGAATATGGAATTGTCTTTTAGGACAGCTTTGAGTCTTTCAATGCCCGGAAAATATGTCACTGTGAAATTCAATGGGTCAATATCTGCTGGTTTACGAGTCTTAGGAGTATGCTTCTGATAGGAGGCCTGGACTTTGGATTTTACCAGGGAAGGGGAGTAACCCTTGTTAACTAATTTGTCAGTTAATTAGGTGATGTATCTATCCAGAGCTGATCGTTATTGCAGATTCGGTGTCCTCGTAGTGACAAAGAAAAGGGAATGGCCTTTTTTATATGTGATGGATGGCAACTTTCGAAATGTAAGTACTGCTGTAAGTTAGTAGGTTTAACATGAATTGATGTCAAAAATTGCTTATTGACTAACTGAATTTCTACGTCCAGGAAGATAGCTTGAGGCATTTATCTTGTCTCAACATTGTCAAAATAAAAATGCCATTAATGCATTGATGTATTAATTAGGAGATGATGGTAACATGGAAATGAACTGCTCTAGCTTCTTTTTAATATATTTGCAGAAATTTCAACTAAAACGTTCCAGCGAGAATGTTTGTTCCACCTGTAAAAAAACAAAATGTCATTTAGTCGGAAACTAAACAGAGCATTAGTTAAGAACAGAACTACAGCTATACAAATAGAGAGCCAATGTTTTACAATTTGATTCGAGAATGACCAATGTCTTTTAGCTTCAATATCTAATGGTCAACAGCAAACCAACAGTTCTTGCGCTTTGTATTTCTGGCGAGGGCATTAGCAGAAATAAATATATAGTCTTGGAAGCAGAGTTTAACGTGATTGTTTCAGTGTAGAATACACAATATACTATAATCTAACAATAATAATATTTTACTTGCTTTGTAATGTATGTGTTGGCAAACCAAGAATATGTTAAATATCCTACTTTCTTGACTGCGAAATGAATCGTTAGAAAGCATGAAAGAAGTAGTACGTTCACAACCAAAGGTTACAGTTGTCTACCGGAAATAAGATATACGGACAAGCAGGGGATAAAAAATTGTTTCTTGAGGTGTAAAAAATTGTATTGTAAATGAGCTGCGTTGATTATTTTGCTAATTTGAAGGCATTTGATCATATTTGTAACATACAGTGGAGGGAAAATATTTAGTACTTAAAAGAGGAGAAAATGAAGTGAAAAAATCAAGAATTAACGTGCTAGTTAACTGGAAATTTTAACGATTTGTAAAGTATGAGTCATTAAAGAACAACTATGACACTCCAATGTGTTGAAACTTATTATAGTTCAACGTTAAACCATGACGTATGTATATTGAAAATACATTTTGGTAAAAACTGGAAAAAAATGTTCCGAGTTGTAGTAGAGTTGTATTTTGAAATGCACACAAATAATTGCAACTAAGAGGGCTGTTTCATATGACCAGATATGTCTGAAACAGGATCCATGGATACGTGAGGGGTAAACGTATAGAATTAATCTCTTTATCAGGGAATGTACATAATTCCCGGAATCATGTACGTTATAAGCAAGACGGGAGCCTTTACATTATCTTTCCATGATGCATATGTATCTATGTCAACGAGTTAATCCCATTGGCTGTGCTTCGCTGCTGTCGTGTTTTGCCAAAACTGTCTGTTTTCGAAGCATTTCAGTTTGAAGACTTCAACCCACCTTGCCACTGCTTCTTTAATTGTGTAATTCCTCTCGTGGGTTTCAAATACATTCCTATGCTTTTTCTTCACATAACTGACGTTCCTCTTCGAATCTTCAACTTCTTAGCAAGCAATCACTAGACAAACAAGAGACAACGCATGGTGCCAAAGAAATTTTGCGGCGATTGAATTTAGAGATTATGGTTTGGACAAATAGGAAGAAAACGTGCATGCATTTTCCAATTCCTTTGGTGTGGAGAGAGCCTAAATTAAAACTTAAATGAATGTTACTTCTGATTTGTCCATGTTCAGGAATGCAATTCAAAAATAGGAAGCAATTTGTGTATAGAGGTATTCCTTCAGTCATTAGGCCAATTTCACCTGCCTATTCATATTCCTGCGGCAGATTTAGAAAACATGGCGGAATATGATATTCAATGTAATGAAATATCAAAAGATGATAATGGTGAGTTCTTCAACCCTGAAGACGACTTTCTTACTTTCGATTCTCTCAGAGTGAACTTAATAATTTAATAAGAATCTGCAGAAATGCTTAATTCTTGGCTTAAAGTAAGAATCTTCTGGAACCATAAATATGTTTTATGTGGTATAAACACGGAGAAAGAACTAGTTCCTTCGCTCACACAGAACAACTATTTGGTTTCCTGCAATAACTTAAACGAATCAATGCACAACATGAATCTACTCAGCGCAGACAATTTATTGCATCATTCGAGAGAAGCTTCTAACGCCAATTACTGCATAATGGGAATGTGTATGGGCCCATTACTGCAGCCCACCGCCACGGGTGGCCGAGGTCGTTAAGGCATGGACTCGTGAGCGGGAGGTCTGCGGTTCGAATCCCGCCAGGACCGTCCTCCCTGACTGGGTTTTTTTCCAGGTTTTCCGCAGTCTTCATAACTGGCAAATGCCGGGGAGGTACCTAAACTTAGGCCTGGAACGCTTCCTTCCTTAAAAAAAAAAAATCCTTTCCCAATATATCATTTCATTTCATGTATCATCAGTGTCCACCGCCTGTGGTGCCTCAGTAGTAAAAACGGGCGTTAAACACTACTCAAAAAAAAAAATTACTGCAGCCCATCCAGTTCAAATGAAAGAAAAATTCGAGAACTTGAAGATACTGTTAACAAGTATTCAATACGAGGTACCTAATGGCTAATATGTGGTGACTTGAAAGATATAGGGATGCCATTAGCACTACAAGTCGTGTGCAAAAAAATACTGGCTTCCTATGTGATTAAGACAGTCGGGTAAAGTCAAGGTATTGGAGTGTGAAGGTTTTGGCCACAGCAGAGACTTTTTTTTATCCACTTGTAGATCTGGCTTCCATCAGTACGTATGTAATTGAGCTTGTTGAAGCAAACTGATAGGGCTGTACCACTAGATGGACCTTGCTTCAAGTACTTTTCAATAAAATTTCCCTTCATCACACAAGAAAAATTTAAAAATTGGAATTTTTGTTGGTCCTTGAATTCCAAATTGATGAAGGACATAAGGAAACAATAAATGAGAGAGAAAAAGACGCAAGGACGCATCCAGATCAGTTACTGAAATATTCTAGGGAATAAAATGGATCCAGTTACAAGAATATTGTTGAAATAATGTTGAATACTTAAAAACTTTGGGTTACAAAATGAGTGCAAATGTTTACCTTGCACACTCTCATATCTACTATTTTTTTAGGAAAGTTGTTGTGTTACAGAGTAATCACGAAATCATTACTACAGTTCTTTGCAGTATTTAACAATGTGTCGATTCAAAAAAGTCTGAAATTGTGTTTGAATATTTGTGCTTACACAAATTAATATCTTTAAAACCGAAACTCTAACTTTGTTTACAACCTTGACGTTAAGGGTGAAAATGAAAGACATTTCTAGAATCAGCATTAAAAATTGATTCAAGATATCATATTTTTGAGAAATCATCTCAGGAAAGGTATTAAAATTCAGGCTGGTGTAATTGTTGCGCGTAAATTTTGATTTTTGTCGTATTGATAGAAAATCTAATAAAGAATGAGTATTCCGTTACCAGATTCCAGCAGAGTGCAAGGTTTTTATGTTATGTTAATAAAATCACTAATTTGAAGCTACAGCACCAAAAAGAGTTCCAAACCTTTAAAATGTTGCAGGCAGCGAGGGGTTGTAAACAACAAATGCCTGTATTATTTGAAGGGCTAGTGAGGTGTATGCATCCTGTTAGTCTTTCCCGTTTGTTGTTGTTCAGTGTAAGTGTATAGTACATACCGCAATGCAGTTTAGACCTCACGATATTGACAGTTAGATTCAATTTTATTTTCTAATTAACTGTGGGTTGAATTACAAATTTGTATTTACAAATATTCAATGTGGAAAGCTTCTCTGTTTCCGTCCACATTTTCATCCGATACAAGTGACCGTTCTGTACTTTGAGCTTTTAATTTGTTATAATATGATGATAAATCTTTCAATTTTACTTTCTAATTAAACGTGGGTTTAATTGCAGTATGTGTTATCCATTTTAGTAGTTCTAATGTACTTTGTAGCTTCCTTAAAGTTACCGGTTATTTCACATCCATGCTGTTCATTAAAGGATTGTTCTGAATGGATGAAGCAATTTTGCTTAACTGTTATAGAGAATTTATTTTTCATAGAAATGCGTATGCGATATCCAAGTTTTCTTAAATTACAAACATGTATTTACAAATATTCAATGTGGAAAGCTTCTCTATTTCTGTCCTCATTTGCATTCGATACACGTTAAGCTTTAAGCTTTAAGCTTAAGCTTTAATTTGTTACAATTTAATTATCACACCTTGTTACCAAGGATTTTCGTCATGAGTTAGAGTTAGGAGACATACTGAGAGGTAGGGACCCACTGAGGAAAGCCAATGTAATAAGTAAAGAGCATATAAACGCATTCACTAAATTTGTCATAACATCTTAAGAATTCAAGCATATAAATACATAAGGTTCTTTCTTAAAAATAATTAAGCAAAAGGATTTAGATTTATATTTAGATTTTAAACGTAATAATGCTTTAACAGTAAGAACATTTTGCTTAAAAAGGGAAATAAATTGAAAATATTAAAAATAACAGCAAATTCCACAACAAAATAAAATTTGATAGAAATACGAGCGTTAACAATGGCTGATCTCTACATAAACTTGCGAACTTATGGATAAAAACAAATTGAAATAGTTCGCACCCAGCAAAATATTTCAAATTAAAACCCTAGCATTTGGATCACTAAGTAATTAAATGTGGAGTTGGATCTACCCTTAAAACTTTAGTGCATAACTTCGGTGAGAAGGCATCGTTCAGCTGGAAAAATTACCAGAACACTAGCCAATTAACATTGGCGTCCCGCCGACAGATATACTTTCAAGACGATGTTAACCCCACGATGTATCTAAGCCACTCATCTCACTCTTACAAGACAGTAGGCTTAGAAGGAAAGGATGGAGTTACTACACCTTAACGATTAATATGTACATAAGGGCATGTGGTTTAGCCAGTAAAAAGAAAGTAGCCTTTAAATCATGGCGGGGAATGCACTAGAGACGGAGGAAGAATGGGAAAGGAAGGGGGGGGGATAACAAAATCAGTCTCTTTGAACTGATGGTACCAACGGCAGAAGTTATTCTGAGGTGAAGGATTTTTACCAAAATTCGGTAATACGTTATACCGATGTAATAGAAATTGTCTTCAGCACAGATACGCTATTTCTTTGTTGATCGATATGTGCTTTTTGTCTTTTGCAACGATAACATCATTTACTGAGCGTAAGATTGTATGTACAAATACTGATGTAAACTTAGATTTTCCTGTTCATTAATACTTCATGCATTTACGATAATAAATAGCTGTTTATTATCATAAATACGCTAGGTTGTTCAAATTTATTTAGGTCCCATACAGAGTTTCAAACTTATGTACTAGATTTGCAGTGTTGCCTCGTGTTCGAAGAAATAACATGATTTTCAAAATTTATCAAATAATCCTCATTCAACTCAGATCCGTATGTGTGCTTGTCAAATGAGAACGGACTGCTTCAAGCTGAAGTGTAGATAATTAAAACATTCAACAAGTAATTGTTTGCAGTATAGGAGTTTGGATTACCTTATCTACTGTAGTTTTCACCCATTTTCTTTAATTATGTGAACGCCTACTGAGATCGATGTACCATTTCTTAATATTTCAATCAATTTTTCCTCTTCCATTTCCAACTGATTTTCATCTCATTTCCCCCAAAACTTGATATACCAAAATTTTATTTCAAAGTGTTATTTCTAATAGTGCTTTCTCTGTTGCTTTCCTATGACAATTATTTGGAACTTGAACAATTTTAAGTCAATGTTACAAATTAAAATTTGTTTTATTCATAGAAAATCAGTCCATACCACTGAAAAAGTTTCCTTTTTTATTCTGCAAATCTAGTTAATTGAAGGTATTATTTTCTTAAAATATGCTCCTCATATACAAATAATGAAATCTATTAATTTTTCAGTCTCTCCAGCTGCCGCTATTTTAGCTCTAGTTTAGCACGTTTAAATCGGATAATCGCAGTGATAGGAGACAAGAGGGCAGAAAAATTTTAAGAGGTAAATATAGCCTATGAAAACGAGATCTCTTTAAAATACCTCTTATATATCTTCTGACATTAAATGTTTTTTTTTTTTATTCTGGCTAGCTGATATCGCCATCAAGTGTATTTCTTCGTGTGTTTTTTTTTTCAATATATTTAATGAAAAGTTATTTGCTTTGCTTGTTTTCATCAAAAAAGAACAATGAAACAGATTTCAGGCGAAGACCAACCTCAGACAAAAACAGAGAAATCATTTTGATATGGAAAAGATAGTTTCAGTGCTGCAAGCTCAAGCGTCTCATTAATGATACTTTAGCTCTATGCCAATTGTGGTCTTGTTTAAATTTGTGCACAGTTTATTTAAACGCAAAATAGATTTCGCTGCACGAGTCAATGCTCAAAACTAGTTTTCAATGTTAGCATTTGGAATTTTGAGTAGTTCGCTTCACTGGATGCTCACACTTGTGGAGATCAACCGGCCAATGACTATCCTAAAGTTTTCCTAGAATAAAGTGGTTCTCAAGTTATAATTTTTATGTTTGTTGTAAAATAAATCACCCATACAACGTAGAGGAAAATAAAAGAAAGAGAAAAAAAAAACGAACATCTTTAAGTACAAAACAAAACCATACGTTTATTAATCATTACAATAAAGGAGGATATGTTCATTTTGTTTACTGTACTTAATTAAAAAATGCCTTTCTGAGTACTTAGTACGAAAACTCAATGTATCATATGTAATCATTACATTTCAAGATGTTGTCATTCCCACGGTGTAGCGCGATTGATTTCAACAAAGACCTGTATGAGAAGCGACATGCCGTTTGAACATTCACGACATCAAGCACTGTTTCAACTAGACAGGACTGCGTTCGAAGTTCATAATGTAGCCCATTTTTGGGGTTAATCAGTAATCGGTTATCCGGATAATAAACGTGTAATGCTGAACACGTTTATTCATTGAGCACGTAAACGATTATACGTTTTAAATTTGCACTAAAATGGTTACAAATGTCAAGCTGACAGCGTAGTCAAAAAGTACCTCATCGGCTTCTCAGTCCGATGTCTGGGACTCGATTTCAGTTGAGAGCAAGGTATTTTATATCATAAAAATGCAAAATTTCTAAAATATTCTAGAATATTAAAAATGTTCTCGATTTTGGTATAAGAAATGCGTTTCCGATCTGAATAGTATAGAACCAGAGCTAAGAGAAGTTAGCGTAACGGAAGAAGTTGGGTCGGCCACATGGACAACAATGAGAATGCATCGTACAACAAAAATGGGACTGGGAATATGCCAAACGTTAAGGCGACAAAGTCTACTGCTTCAGATGGAACAGTTAACAGTGTCAGTGCCGCCCGTGGCTCTACTGGAGCTATTGGCACTCGTCTGAAGAAGATACACGGGAAATACTTATTCTTTAGCGCAGATATGCTATATTTAAATACTTACATGACGATATATTACCATATTTTAATATGATTACTTTATCAATCAATGTTGCTTTTTCATTTTTTTCCTACTAATAATGTGGGAAAATTCATCAAGGGCTCCGCAACATAAGGTTATATATATATAGCCTAATTGTAATTCCTAATAAGTTACCGTCTAAACTCAGAAGATGGAGAAACCAGTAGGACCATGAACTTTCCCTGACTGCTGAATCTTTGTCCTACCTCGGCAGTTGCCGTGCTGCATGAGTGACAAACAGTCGACTATGAATTTTCTTCAGATTGCACCAATAGACAGTACACTTAATCTAATATAATATTACACACTCAATTTTGAGTACAAAATAGTCAACTATGTAACATTAAATAAATAATATAGTATATAATATACATGCTGATAAACTAAATACCAAATTGTACTTTGTTATTATAATTGTACCACATTCAAAGTACTCTGTTCTACTTTTTAGTGATGAAGAACAAGAATTAGGCAATATTTCATTTTCTGCTTTGCTCTCGTCACCTTAAGCAAAGGAAGAGTAAAAAATCTGCCATGAACAGCAAAGCTGCCGTTCTAAAAAAGAATCTGTTTCGGAAAAAAGACAAAGAAACAGCTGGGCACTCTCAGTCTTTAGGATTTTTATTGTTTTTTAATTTACTTACGCATTTAAGACTTTATTTTTTATTATTTTGACTGATATAACAATAAAAACTCACGATTCTTTTCTCAGGTTGATTGCTGGTAGCAATAGCAGCGTCCAATCCCGTTCTTAAAATAGCAAAAACATAGGACTGGATAACTGCAATTGCTGATTCCAGAATTAGACCTATTATCAACAAAGAACCCAACAACAATGATAATTCTACCGGAATAGGTACACTGAAATTTAATCCACAAAAGAAAACTGTGGGTGCCATATCTGTAAAGAAGATGTAGAGTGGGATATGAGAATGTTTTCTGGCAGTACACGTGAATGCAACACAGCATACGTAGGACAAGCAGGACACTCTCTGAGCGAGAGGCCTCTGAGCAAAATTTGTCGGCCGTTTCACGCCCTGGGTTGAATGGGACGCTGATGACCTGAAATGTTGAAGAGCATCCGTAAATAAACCAATAAAAAAAACTCTCTTAGCACTTAAACAAAACAAAACAAAAATCATAATATGCGCCACAAGCACCAGAACAAACAGCCAAAATCAGTGCTTACAGAACACTACATCTAGAGCAACACCACGTTGACCTTGACAAAGCTGCCATATTAAGAAAAATGAAACATTTAATGAAACATTTTACCAACAGAAATATCGGAGAGGCGCAGAAAAATACAGAAATCAGTAAAATCGCTTAAGATACAATAATACCTCGTAACCCACATTTTTACCAAAGTCTAAATAATATTGATTTCTACTGTTGACAATTTGATGTAATAACAAAACATTGGTTACAACCAATTTTTAATAATCAAATCGGCAATTAAGGGATCTCGTATTCCACATGAATTACAGCAATTGCTCTTAAACCACATTTAAGGCACACTAGCGGTATATTGACTATGTTTGCACTCTTGCATTTCCTCTTAACACACTAGGTGGGATGCGTAGTTTTGCATTCATTTCCAGCCCGCATTATTGCGGCATATATCATTATTATTGTCTCTAAAGAAAAAAGGAAATACCTGTGATTTGTTATGAATTTTAAAGTTTTAGTAATAAAGTAGGACTTACTGTCTTATCAATAGTTATTGTGGCATAAAGATAATAACTATGGAATATTGACAATGTCGTAAATCTGTAATTTTGCACTTTTTATCATTATTGAAAGATCCGCTAGCTTAACAATGCCATAGGTTTCGTAAGCTGAGAATGCAGTGCTTACTGTTGATAGCGGAAATGATTAGCAGTAAAGTATAATTATTTTGTTACTGTTATCATCATGAAATGTACAAGAAGAAGGAGAATGATAGAATCATGTCATAATAAAGACAAATGTATGAACAAAATTAAAACTGTATTCCACTTTACTTAATACCTCTTTCGTGATATTTCGTTACAATAGAAAGGCTCATTTTAGAGCATAATTCATAGAAAAGTGTAATTTTTATGCATAACGTCGATAGTTGAAATAAGAGCAGGCCATTTAAATCAGTACTTGTCCCAAATCCCTTAACTGCAGAATAATTTGCACATATGCTATATAATTTCACATTAACTGTGAAGATTAATTCTTTTTCAGGTATTAGCACGCAAGAATCAGACAAAGGAAGTTCAGCAGTCGGGTGTACTGCCTCTTCTTCAGCGAGAATAATAATCTATTTTATAATCTGGGTGCCAAAAAGTAGGTTGTTATTTTGTGAGTGATGATACTTTGATGCTGTTTTCGACATGACAGGTGATATAACACAATATTTAGTTTTTGAAGAAGATTGTGCAACATCAACTTGGAAAACAGACCCGCATGAATATGAAGGGGTTAATATTGTCGCTAAGACTGTAACTGTACCAGATGATCATATCTTAGAGACTTATCACAATGATGAGGATCCTGACTATGAATTGCAGGAAGAACACATGGTAAACACAACAGATGAATATAAACATGTGAAAGAAGGAAGAAAATGCAAAAGGAAAGGAGAGCCTAAGTTAAGGAAAAGAGAAAACAATAAACGTTTACGAGTGAAGAGTGGATTTAGAAAGAAACAAGGACAGTGGAAAGTATGTATAAATAGCACCTGGAAATGCGAAGCATTTAGGGCCAGTATATAACTCCAAGTGCTGTGAAAAGTATGCATTCAGGACATGTAATGAGATTTCTGGAGAATCTAGAACGATCTTGTTTAACAGGTTTTGGAAGCAAATGAACTGGGAACAGAGAAGGATTTTTTTGGTGGGGAACCCAGGAAAAGTACATCACCTGCTTATAATCTGACGACTGGATGTGCAAAAACGTATTCTTAACTACTTTTTCTCTTGGGGAATTTAAAGTTTCCACGTGGACAAAAAATCAGTTCAGATGGCGTGCATAGTTCTCAGAGAAACAGAAACAGAGCTAAGAAGAGTGCATTTGTTTCTCAGACTGCAATGAATACCATATTCAGTCATTTGATGAATAACCAAAGCAACCTTCTCATTATTGTCGAAAGACTACAAACAGGTTGTACCTGGACTGTAGCATCTGTGACTCAACTCTACAGCATATATGTTAACAGGTGTTCTGAAAACAACGAAAAGATTCTCTCCAAAAGATCAACTGATGAGATCAAACAAAAGAATTGAATTGCCATCTTTAAACCCAAGAAAGATAAATGTAATATGTGCACTCAACTTGAGACAGGGAACCAGGTTGAAGAGCATTATAAAAATCACAGACAAATAGAACAGAGCAAGAAAAGAGAAAGATTGTGACAAGCATTTCGCTGAGGAAAGAACATGTACTATCCTCACTATGGATTTACAGGCAGTAAATGCTAATGCAGTTTATGACAAACCAAAATTGTGCTGTCACAACATCACTGTTATGAACGCGACATCAAAGCATGTTATGTGCTACTGGTTCAGTAAAGTGGACTCTGCTCTTACTGTATCTCCTTTTGCAACCTGTATAAGTGATTATGTCACCAAAAATGTGCTGGAGAGATAGAAAGATTGCTGATATTTAGTGACGGTTGCACATATCACAACAGCAGTGCCACAATGTTCAATTGTTTAGTTTGGCAGCACAGAAAACTGTTACAATAGAACATAAAATTTTAAAGAAAGGGCACAATCGTTTGTAATGCTAATTTGTACATTCATTGATCTAAAGGAAACTTAATGGAAGAGAGATCTATATGCGAAGTGATGATTTAGCCGCCTCAAAAGAAACCAGGAAACACTCTTTCCCATATGAAGTGAAATGGGTAGAGTTTCATGAATTTAACAGCACTTAGCGATATACCTGTAGACTTATTCTAACATTCGTCCTGGAAATAATTATGTTATTGATATGAAGGCTCTGAAATGTACGCCAAATGCCGAAACTTAATAAAAGCCTAGTTTTGATGAAGAATGAAAAGTCATTCTGCAAAGAAAATGCGCCCACAGTCAGCGAAAGCCTGGCCTCAACTGATCCCAAAAAAGAAAAGTGAAATTCCAGAAAATAGAAAGTTCTCCGAAGTCTTACCACATCATTGTCACAGCTATTACAATGTTAAACACGGTAATTAAAATTAAATGTTAAACAGAAGAGAAAGTTTTATATTCCAGTGCTCAATTTTATGTTACGTGGACATAATAATAATTGCTTTTCGTAATTCCTTTGCAATTGAAGAAATTCACTTGTAAAGCACCTGATTAATTATTTTCAAAAATCTCTTTAATTTTTTGAAAAAATGCCATTTCACCCTTTATAACAATGTCCAGTAAGAATTTAACATTTTGTGAAACCATGTAAGCTAAACAAAATTACCATTCATATATTACCAAATAATAAGTTTCCCACCTAGTATTAAAATAAATAACATTATGTTATATTATTAAAAATTAAATTAACTTTAACTTCACTTATCTTATCTTTTCTTTCTTACTTGAATTAAAATGACAATGACGATTTTGGTTTCTCCTGCAAAGTTGGGTGTATGTGGCTTAGGAGGATTTCATCTTAAGTGATGATATGCGCAGAGATCTGGGGATGTATATCAGCAACATTTGAAAACTTCGAGGGAAAAATGTGCAATTAGGTAAAACGGTAGCATTCTACACCACGTACATCTGCAGGTAGTCACCTTAACTACGTGAATATAAAATTATATGAATATTAAAATAACAAAAAAAAAAAAAAAAAAAAAAAAAGTTAGCATAACATTTTAAGTGAGAAGTTGAAAATTAGCCCCTTCTAGAATTGTATTAAGGCGTCAGTTTGGCGAGTACTAAACTTTTTAGGTGCAGAAAGAGCGGAAATAGGAAATAAAACAGACACCCTCTTTCCTGCAAGAATCCCCTAGGTACCGTTAGTTGTAACTTGCACAAAGGACCTTTGATTTTTCACCCTCAAACAATGCTGTTACGCAAACTTCTGGTAAACAAGAAAGGGAAAACCGTTAAGGTATATTTTTCGCGCAAATAGAAGTTATCACCCCAACTATAGCCAGAGGGACCGCGAAAAATATACCAACCAGAAGATTGCGTATTACAAATACATACACTACAGCCAATAGCAACGTAGCATACTATTTTAAAATAGTTGAACTAAAGTTAGAAAGCGTCGTCACAAACCGACCGACCGCCAAGATATAAAACTTTCCGATTACGGCAGTCTGGGGGCAGTTTGTGACAGTTTTGGAGGCATTTGAGTTGGAGGCAGTGTGAAGGCAGTTGAGTCGTGAAAGTTTTGAGGGCAGTGGAGTCGTGTACAATTCTGTGTGCAGCTTGCGAGTTGGGAACTGTGGTGGTAATCAAAATTCCTTATTGTAATAGAACCATATTCAAAATCAACTTTAACCCTGAGTGTAGAACGGACGTTTAATAAAACTTTTTCTTACAACGAACTGATTGTTTTTTCAAGCTTGTCTACGGGACATAGACATGTTCAAATTCTCTTCTACCCGTGAATTGGTTTTTCTTACCTTCTAAAAATCCCCATTTTGGTGTCTCATATAGCCGGAGCAGACGGAATGAATGAATAGTGTTTAACGCCCGTTTTTGCTACAGAGGCACCACAGGCGATGGACACTGATGATACATGAGATGAAATGATATAATGGGAAAGGATTTTGTGGAAGGAATCGTTCCAGGCCTAAGTTTTGTGTACCTCCCCGGCATTTGCCATTTAGCCATTTACGAGGATTGAGGAAAACCTGGAAAAAACCTCAGTCAGGAAGGACGGTCCTGGCGGTATTCGAACCCAGACCTCCTGCACGAGTCCAAGACTTAACGACCTCGGCCACCCGTGGCGGTGGAGCAGACAGAGGCAAGGAATGAGAGGAACAATAAGAAGATTTCCACAGCCAGCCGACAACTTCTCGTCTACTTCATCTCATCACCTATAAATTAATCATCATCGCATAGGGCACATAACAAATTAAATTGCCACCGCATAGGACGCCCAACGTGTCCACTCCTTAATTTCCTCCGCATATGGCACCCAACTTGTCAGGGTTCGAGTGATGGGGGGAAAAAATTGAATAGGAAGGAAACTATAAAAATCTTAGGTCAACCAAAGGAAAACTCGTGGAAACCAGGATCGACATCAAGCGCTACAACTCCGCAGAGGACCGGGATCGACGCCAGGAGCCTACAACGTGGACGAGAGGAAAAAAAAAACCAAGACATCCCAACGCGCCCAGGTAGAGACCATTCCATTTTTTTTTTTTTTTTTTTTTTGTATTCTTAATACCATAGCAAATCAATTTTCCTTTTGACACACCATTTTTGTAGGTTAATATAAGGCTGTACAAATTGATTTATGGTATTGAGGAGCCATAAAACACGTAACATGATAGAAACTAATAACGCAAATCAACCTATAGTGTTCGCAGAGTATCTAGAAGTACCGGTAGAAAGGGAAAATTTGAAAGAAGTAGATATCCGAACTGATAGGGACAGAACCAATAATACAGGAAACGATAACCTCTTACTTGAAATGATGAGAAAGTTAGAAATGAGGGAAAAGGAGAGAGATGGAAAGTTAGAAGAAAGGGAAAAGAAGAAAGATAGAAAGTTAGAAGAGAGGGAAAAGGAGAGAGATAGAAAGATAGAAGAGAGGGAAAAGTAGAAAGATAGGAAGTTAGAAAAGAGGGAAAAGGAGAGAGAAAAGGAGAGAGTGAGGGAGAACCAGGAGAGAGATAGAAAGTTAGGGGAGAGGGAAAAGGAGAGAGAAATGAAGAGAGAGGAATAATGGACCGAAAATTTAAACAATTAGAAGAATCTATTAGTTCAAAACTAGAAAGGAGAATCGAAGAAATTAAGGAATCCCAGATAGAAGTGGCAACAAAGCTCAAAGAAGGACAAGAAAGTTTGAACCAAGATGTAGGGGAGATTAAAAATGACATCATCAATGTCCGAAAGGAATATGCTAATTTAGAAAACAGAATAGGGCAATGTGAAGAAGTTATGGACGAATTAAGTTCCGTTATTACTTCAAAATGCTCTGGAATCGAGGAAAAAATGAAAGCTGAGCTGAGAAAAGTAAAATCAGTAATGCAAGCTATTGACAAAAGCCAGGGAGAAATGAACAGGAAACTATCAGAGTTAAAAGAGGATAGAATTACTCACGAAAGCTTAGAGCAAAATTCACCAGTTTCAGTTTCCCATAACATGCGTTTCGAAACCCAGGCAAGTACAGGTGACCGACCTTTTTACGAGCACAATGACATACAATCAGCCGTGTCAGACAGTGGGATCGCAACAGGTAACAGTTCCGTGCAAAACCGACATGCACAAAACCCCAACTTACAAAATGTTTGTAAGGAATTCCTTTCCCAATTATACGACAAGCATGCCATATCACCCATGGTCTTCCCAAGTGGTAAATGAATTCAGTCCACCAGAATTCTTCTGAGAGCGTGGAGGTAATCCGATTTTTTTTACGAGATTTAGAACAATACTTTAAAATCAAACATGTACCGGAGGAAATGAAAATTATTATCCTCAAGAGATTATTGAAGGGACAAGCTTTCAGCTGGTACCAGTTAACATTAGCTGACTGCCCTTCTTACGAGCATTTTATAATTTTGTTTCTAGCTCGTTATTGGAATTCGGCACACCAAAATGTGATTAGGCTGGAATTATCAAACAGTAGATTCGACCCGCACTTAGGTGTTACTATGGTCGACTATTTCTTATCATTGGCAAAACGCAGCAAAATGCTAGAACCGCCAATGAATGATAAAGAACTAATGAGCCTGGTATCCCATCATTTCCCGGAAAACATCCGGAACCACCTCATATTAGCGAGACCCAATTCTCTCGTGGAAATGATCGAGTTGCTTTCAGCTTTTGATGTACGTAGAAACAGTCAACCGAATTACTTCAGGGAGGAATGCCCTTACGTACCAAGAAATGGTAATTACCGAGGGCGAAGAGAAAGGGAACACTTTCGCGGGGAAGGGGCACATTATGGATCAAACATCAACCAACATGCAGCACCCAGACCAAGAGGACCGAAGGTAAATCTGCTGCAGACGACAAGGAGACGGTTGGACGATAGGAATACGCCTTACAGAACACGCCCGTACCAATATAGAAGGAACAATAATGAAGCCCCGAGAGGATCGCAATTCGAACCCAGAACCTGTATTCAGCGAGGACCATCTCAACCGGTGTGGAGGAACAATTACAGACGCCAATCTCCGGGAAGGAGAACGCCGCCAAGACCAAGCGAACATGAGAATGCTAGAACGTCCAACTCCACGAATTCGCAGGACATAATTAACAGCGCACCCAGAAACATCAGGATGCCGGAAAACCAGGATTCCAGCACAGTACGGGTTGCCTAGGGCTGGACAATTCATCGGGATTAACCGGAGTTTCCCCGGATAATGGCCGGAAAGACCCAATTAATTAATTTAGAAAACGGAGTTATCAAACACCGAACATTGAGCCAGACAAAATTTTCGATACCCCGAAAATCAAAATTTGTATTGACGATTTTCCCTTAATTACTCTAGTAGACACTGGTGCTTCAAATAATGTATGTACCCTTACTCTGTTTGAAAAACTAAGAGAGAACAACAAAACCTTCAGTGCTTACCCGTTTGTAGTGCATATTGTTCAGTCCTGTTAGGAAACAAAAAGAACGAATTAAATTCCAGGTTTTATGTAAAGTAAAGATAGAAGGCACAATTTTGGACATTATGTTTCTGGTAGTACCTAGGCTAAAAAAGACATTATTTTGGAATGCGACACTTTCTTCACCAGACAAGTCCTCTTTGACTTTAATAAAAGAATTTTGAAAATGGAGGATGAATCTATTTCCGTCTTTGTAGACGAAGACCATGTGTTGAATATAATGCCGTCACAGAAGGAGCGTGAGTTCAGAAAAGTAGTTTTTTTCGTCGAAAAAATTGACGCAGGTGTCGAAAATTCACTTATAGTTATTAAAAATGATATAAGTCGGGAGGTGAAGGAAAGGGAAGTATATTGTTGTGAACCTTTTGGAAAACGCCATGACTGCCAAGAATTCATTAAATGCCTGAGAATTAATCCACGCGACATCCTAAAATCAACACCGGACGTGGAAATAAACAATTTGAGATTATGCACACCGAATAAGCTACTAGAGCAAGTCAGGAATAAAGTGAACTAAGCCTATGGATTAAACCACACACAAAAACAAAAGCTCGAGGAAATTTTAATTACAAATTTAGATGTTTTTTCAGGGTCATCTGGAAAATGCAAATTGTATACACATCGTTTTAGAGTAAAGGGCTTAACTCCATATGTGTATAAACCGAGACCAATTCCTATCGCATTGCGCGATAAGGCTGATCAGGTCATTGTCGACATGTTGAAGGACGGAGTTATCGAAATATCTGAATCTAGCTTTATCAATCCATTATGCTGGGTGGAGAAGACAGACGGCAACCTCCGATTAACTCTTGATGCGAGGCGTTTGAACCGTTGTACTGACCCAGACCCCTTTCGACCAGAAGCGATTAATTATTTGCTGACTAGATTATCACATGGAAAATTCTTTTCAAATTTGGATCTGACTACCTCATTTCTACAGATACCCCTCCATGAAGACGTGAGATCTTTTACAGCATTCCTGCACAAAGGACGCTGCTATCAATTTACCAGATGTGCTTTCGGCCTAGTCACCAGCAGCGGAGCCTTGCTTAGGGCAATGTACTCTATTTTTAAAGAGGCTACCAAAGAATATGCCGCCCAATACGTCGATATTTTTTTTATTTTTGATGACGACTTCGACGAACACTTCAAGCACTTTGGCTACATCCTAACTAAATAAAGGGGAGCAGGAATGACCATTAAGTGGGAAAAGACTATGTTTTTCAAACCAGAAACAAAATTTTTAGGCTTCATTATATCGCCTCAGGGTGTTAAACCTGACCCTTCGAAAGTCGAGGGGATAATGAACATCCAGAGACCAAATAACATCAAACAATTTCGCAGATTCTTTGGGATACTACAGTATCAGGCCCGGCTTTTGATAAATTATTCAGAAGTAGCAGCACCCCTTAGAGAGCTTTTGAAGAAAGAAACCAGGTGGCGATGGACACCGGTAGAACAGGCAGCGTTCGACAAAATAAAGCAACTTTTTAAGGACGCGATCTTATTGGAGAGCCAAGGCTTGACCTACCTTATACTATTTACACTGGCGCCTCAAATAAAGGGTTTGGTGCAGTGTTGACACAGGAACACGAAGTTACATCTGTACACGTAATCGCCACAGCATCCCGAGGTTGTACTCGCACGGAAACACAAGCATGCGTCACCGAAATGGAAATCGCAGGAATTTACTTTGCTTTGCAAAAATTTAAGACCTATATTTTTAATAGTCCGATAATCCTCAAGGCCGATCATGTTAGCTTATCATTTATTAAGCAATGCAAATTGACTAGCTCTCGCATATCCAGATACATTCACGAGATCATGTCTCACAACGTCAAAATTGAACATGTATCAGGAAAGGATAATATTTTTAGTGACATGTTGTCGAGATTGAAACGCCGTGACAATTTGCCCGAATCTATTAGGAATCCAAATTTTGAAATTACCATTATGAAGGTAGGAAACAACTTAGAGAAAGCCCTAAAGAAGGATTTTGGCCAACTTTCAAAATTACAAGATGAAGATCCGGAATTAAGAAAACTACGAGAAAAGTCATCCGAACTATCCACACATACGGGTGAAAATTATGCAACGTACAATGGCATATTATATAAATTGCATGACAAAGACGACAAAAAGTGGAAACCTGTTATTCCGCGGGTGATGGCCTATAGGTTGATTCTCGCATACCACCATGCTATGCTACACTCCGGGACAGAGAGAGTATGCTTAAATATTGCAGAGAATTTTTATGTCAAATATTTGGCGCGAAAGAATAGAAAGATACTAGCAGCATGCGAGCTTTGCCAAAAAGCCAAACCCTTCAACATCAAATACGATGTCGAACTAGGGACGATTATTAGAGATCGTCCTAACGCGCTCATCACCATCGATACCCATGGTGAGATGCCACGTAGTAAGTTCGGACATCGGTATGTACTTATTTTGTATGACGTGTTTTCTAAATTTATTAAAATATATCCGATGAAAAACATTACCAGCAAAGCATGCCTAGCAAAAATAGTTAAATCATATATTCCTGAATACGGCAAGATGGAAGCGATATGGAGCGACAACGCGACAATTTTTAGAAGTAGCATATTTAGAAAAACACTGCAAGACTTAAACATTAAACTTCTAAATAGTTAAAGAAGTAGGAACATTCCTCCATCTATTATGCCACCGAAGGCATACCAATTGGGTCGACTATTGTCCGAGGATTGAACAACTCCTCAACGACTCGATCAATCCAATTACGAAATGCCCATCGATAAATGGCCTTAACTAAACAAGTCCCTTTACCAATTATACTTAACCTTCCGCAAGCAGTCAGACCGAGTGAAGAATCGGAAAATGTTGAAGAACGGTATAAACAACTACTCACACGCATACGTGACGAAGCACAAAAGAGGAAGGAAAAGGCGACCAGACATAAGCATAAATGGACGCCAAAAGTGAACGACCTAGTTTTGGTAAGAGACAACAAGCTATCCAAACATTTAAAATTACGGAGTCATCAACTAGAACTAATCTTTAAAGGACAATTTTCCGTTAATCAGATATTAGGTGACCACACATATGAACTAATTGAGCGTAGAGAGAACAAAATTATCGGTAGATACCATAAGAGAATGCTACGACCATATCGCTCTCATGATACAACACAGCGAAGTTGACTTTCTAACCTTACAAATAAAAGGAAACGACCTAGGAGGGAACAGTGTTATTTATTTTGATGTACCCAAACCAGGTATACGACCCCACCGAACGAAAGTGAAGGTGACAGGGAAGTAGAGCTATTAAGGAATGACACTTGCTGGTAGCAGTAGTTCATCAAACCCTTTGTAGATAGAAAAGAACATATATTGCATTGTATTAAAAAATTAGTATTCCTTTTTTCCATTCTTTGTTTTAGCATAAATATATCACATATTGTAAATGGTAAGTGTAAATAAGGAAAATATGGTTAAGTAAAGTGCAAAGTTGGTGTTAATAAAGAAAAAAAAACTGAAGTAAAATGAAAATGATAAAGTGCTAGAGTACTCCTTATAAGTAAATTCACGTTTTAAGACATGGAAGGTGATGGTGAACTCGTTGTAAAAATAAATAAATAAATAAAAAATAGAAAAATAAAAATAAAAATAAAATAAAATATAAAGGAACTAGTAAATCCACGCAAGAAAATATATAGTGCCGCGCATGTGACCGACAAAAGAAGTGAACAATGTGGTTTTGACAAAAGATATGTATATAGTTATGTGCACTGAACTCTAGATATAAGTACATGAACAAAAGTAGGTCTGAAAAATGCTTGTCATAGCACAATATGTTTAAAAAAACAATATTTCAGAATGATATAGTTCATTCATTTAAAAAAATAATAAGAATAAGTATAACAGGTAATCATAGTATTTAATTCTAACAACTTTCATAATTTATGTACAAACAGCTACATGATATGTGTACCAATTCAATTTTAGCTACTAAGGTTTTGGAACATTTTGAGATATGTTTAAATAGTATCATGATCGCAGACTTGTTTATGTTTCGCGGGTATGTTCATACGAAATTTCTTTATCCTGCCAATAAAGGAACTTTCGTATGAAGGGGCATATGAAGCGGTAGATTTCTACACCGCGTACATCTCCAGGTATTCACCTTAACTAGGTGAATATAAAATTATATGAATATTAAAATAATAAAAAAAATGGTTAGCATAACATTTTAAGTGAGAAGTTGAAAATTGGCCCCTTCTAGAATTATACTAGGCCGTCAGTTTGGCGAGTACCAAACCCTTTTAAGTGCAGAAAGAGCGGAAATAGGCAATAAAACAGACACTCTCTTTCCTGCAAGAATCCCTGTGACCATGAAACTAGCTAGGTACCGTTAGTTGTAACTCGCATAAAGGAACTTTGATTTTTCACCCTCAAGGAATGCTATTACGCAAACTTCTGGGAAACAAGAAACGGAAAACCGTTAAGGTATATTCTTCGCGCAAATAGAAGCTATCACCCCAACTATAGCCAGAGGGACCGCGAAAAATACACCAACCAGAAGATTGCGTATTACAAATACATACACTACAGCCAATAGCAACGTAGCATACTATTTTAAAATAGTTGAACTAAAGTTAGAAAGCGTCGTCACAAACCGACCGACCGCCAAGATATAAAACTTTCCGATTACGGTAGTCTGGGGGCAGTTTGTGAAAGTTTTGGAGGCATTTGAGTTGGAGGCAGTTTGAAGGCAGTTGAGTCGTGAGAGTTTTGAGGGCAGTGGAGTCGTGTACAATTCTGTGTGCAGCTTGCGAGTTGAGAATTGTGGTGGTAATCAAAGTTCCTTATTGTAATAGAACCATATTCAAAATCAACTTTAACCCTGAGTGTAGAACGGACGTTTAATAAAACTTTTTCCTACAACGAACTGATTGTTTTTTTTTTTTCAAACTTGTCTACAGGACATAGACATGTTCAAATTTTCTTTTACCCGTGAATTGGTTTTTCTTACCTTCCAAAAATCTCCATTTTGATGTCTCATATAGCCGGAACAGTCAGAGGCAAGGAACAAGAGGAACAATAAGAAGATTTCCACAGCCAGCCGACAACTTTTCATCTACTTCATCTCATCACCTATAAATTAATCATCATCGCAAAGGGCACACAACAAATTAAATTGCTACCGCATAGGACGCCCAACGTGTCCACTCCTTAATTTCCTCCGCATACATTACACCCACCCAATCCCTTCAAGGAAGCAGCTACCCACCTCCCATGTCTTTACTTTACAATCTGTTATATAAGGCATATTCACTGCTCTAAGAACGATTCCGGGAAGACGAAATACCAAATTTACTGCTTAAAAACCTGACGCGTAAAGGATTTGTTTTATAAATGGTGTTTAACGCCCGTTTTACTACCTAGGCATCACAGGCGATGAACACAGATGATAGGCGAGATGAAATGATATACTGGGAAAGGATTTATTTAAGGAAGGTAACGTTCCAGATTTAAGCTTAGGGCACTACCCCGCCATTTTCCATTCATGAGGACGGAGAAAACCTGGAAAAATCCTCGTCAGGGCGAAGGTCCGGTGGGAATTGAACCCCAGACTTCCCGCTCACGAGTCCGCGCCTTAACGATTTCGTCCACCTGTGGCGGTCCCGCGGAAAGCCTTAAATACATTAGCCAGGTTTGCCAATTTCTATCTAAATAAGGATATTTCCCACGTGAATGAAAATATTTATAAGCATTGTCGTGATGTTGTGGGTTTCCATTGGGGTATCCGATGAAAGGGTCCGGTTTTCGTCGTCTATTGTTGCTGCGTGGGTGCAGAAGGTATGCTAGCTTTCATCAATTACTTTATCTCAGGA
Source organism: Metallyticus violacea (assembly GCA_030762175.1). Classification (NCBI taxonomy): domain Eukaryota; kingdom Metazoa; phylum Arthropoda; class Insecta; order Mantodea; family Metallyticidae; genus Metallyticus; species Metallyticus violacea. The sequence continues at coordinate 120,226,036 of CM060846.1, read as the reverse complement.
GTCTCCGCCGTTTTCGTCGTCTTCTTACAACGGAAAGAAGACAAGAATTATGCTCAAAATATTAACACACGAAAGCATGCGGCGGGAAGTGCATTTATTGACTTATTGTTCTCTTTAAAAAGGAGCTACTGCTCGTCTCGGGAAATGAATGCCAGCAACCCTTGGGCTACTAATTAATTGACTCGTCGCGCCGGCAAGCTAAGTACTTTTGATGACCTATTTCACCAATTTTAATTTTTTCCGCAATGAGAGCGCGTTTCTTACGGAGCCCAAGTGATATCCCCTTTCCACCTTCCCTCGCATGACTTCTATAAGATGCTAGTAGAGAAAACAGCGGGCTCCGCCTACCGTTGCCATGACAACCGAGCTCAAATTTGCCTGCAAGCAGGAACTCACCTTTGTCGGTCTTGACGGTCTAGTGGTAACCATATTTGCCTCGTAGACCCAAGATCACCGGTTCAATCCCAGCCAGGGTCGAGGGATTTTTATGGGCGTAAAAATCTTAAGTATGGGTTCCTTCGGAATGGGAGTGAAGCTGTGAGTGGATTTAAATGTCGTGAATTTACGACATGTAAAATAACCTCTAGTTTGAAAGAAGAGGCCGCTGAGAAAATTTATTTGTTTCACGCCCTTGTTTGAATGGGATGCTGATGACCTGAGATATTTTAAACCAAATAAATAAAACAGTTGATAATATAATTTACAAAATTGACTTTCCTACTATTATCCTACTAGGATTTACATATATGTTGTTTATCTTGGAAAACAAATATTTCTGTCTTTAATTAACTAAATAATGAAAAAACAATGGGACAAAGCAACACCAGTTTGCATAAAGGGGTCAAATTTTTGAGTTCAACATGCTGTGTAAATACAAATAATTTTTATTTATATTGCAGACTACAGGTTAAATACATGAATTTCAGTCATTGTCATAGATCATTTAGTTCTTACAAGTTATTTTCTAGACAAGTAAAATCAAAACAAAAGTAAAATAACATGGAAAATAAATGAATCGTTCATTTCAGAAAGCAGTCAAGTGTCAAGTTTGCCAATTTCGGTTTAAAAAAAACTGTCTAGCATCAAACTGTTTTGGTAGTGGCTTTAATATCTTTTGCTCAAAGTAGTACATATTTCAAAACTTTTATCTAAATACACTTATTTTACGCTTTTTAACTTTGCTTTAAAAAAACCGAAATGTTTTGCACTTAACTGGTTTCTGCAATAAACGAGTGGTGCAAATGTAATTTTATGGCATAATTTTCGAATTGTTTAGGACTTTCATAAAACCCATGCTTCTGGAAAAAGAATAATTAGTAGTTAGGTTTAAACTACATTGCTAATACAGGGATAATTAAAAGGATGAAATCAGCAATGCCTACTCATCATGACAGGAGCTATTCAATCCTCATAAACAAACTCCACAGCACATTTTGCCTCTGTAGTAGACCATTGTAAAATGCTGCCATTAAAGTGCTCATATACCACCAGATTTTAGAATATTTAGGTCTTGCATCTTCTTAATATTGATGGGAACTTAAAACAATAACGAAGAAGTTTAGGGCTCAGAACGAAACATGAATGAAGTGTCCAAAAATACTTGGATTACAATTTATTTTAGATTTTTTTTATATAAAATTGAATGAGAGAATATTGCTACATGTAAGCCTAAGTAATATTTTTGTAAGTAAGCATAATAAATTATATTTATAAACTTAAATATGCAGAAGGGTAGGGCATCTAGGTGGGTAAGTCAAGAGCATGATGTTTTCAGCAGCGTAAAAGTGGATTGAATGATTCCAGGAGTGTTCTCGTTGTAACAAAACTGTTTATATGTCAATATCTTGAAACTCTCATTTTAGTCTTTAGGAACACCTCTATAGAAGTTTTGTCTGAGTTTGTAAGCTTTTTGCGTGAATGAGTCCACCGTGTTTATAAGTTTCATATATTCCTCTGGAGTGTAAATACAATCAAATTTCTTCAGCAGATGCTTTATAGCCCCAAAGTTTTGCACACGGCAAATGCGAACAGGGAAGTTGTGGGCGATACTGTTAAATCGCCCTTTAACACAAAGGCTCATTAAATATCTAACAACTGTGTGGTTCTTTTTTTGTACTGATGGACCAACACTATAAAGGATCAGTGTTTTTTTTTTTTAACCCACATTGGGTAACAAAAACACGAAATGAACTCACAGTTTACTTCAGATACCAGCCAAGTAATGTCGCTTCGCTAGTTTCGAACTTAAACCATAAAATTCAAAGTCCAACCCATTTTTTTCTTATTTTGACTCTTGACTGGCTTTTGAATTAAACGATTCAAATTAAGATGCTAGATGCAGCTACTGGCAGAATATCTGAAACGAGCTCCGTTAAATAATGCCAAACAGCTAGGAAGATCGAATTTCTGCATGAAACTGGCCATGAAAGTCTATGCATTACATGGATAATAGAAAATAAATTTACTACTAAAATGAGCATGTACATTATTTTGCTTTATGCAAAAATTCTTCTATTCTATATAAGCATTTGTTAATTAAACCTTTTTTTAAATTCTGTTTTGAAGTTATTCCTTTGCTTCAGTTTTAGGAGGTTGGTAATTTGTAAGAGAGTATACCCCCTTTTATAAATTGGTCCTTTTCAGTCATTTTTCTATTTACATTTACTCTATGCAAATCAATTTCCCCTTATTGCTGTGTTAAACACGCCTGCTATAGTAAGAGAAAGTATATTGTTATTTTTTATTAATAGGATACTTGAGTCCAAAAAATGTGGGATTTTAAAATAAAAGTGAATTATAACAAATATAATATGGGTCTTTTGAACCTATCAGCAGGACAACCAGTGTTTAATAAGGAAGAGTAATGTTTGATGACAGAGGTTACTGCTGTTTTCAATGAGGATTTCCATTGGCAAATTACAATGCTACAGTTAATTAAATGCTAATAGGACAAAACAAAAAACGTTTTTTTCCCCTAATCTTTCAGGTTGTGAATGGGCTAGATCATTTGTGATGATTACAATTGTTTTAGGGCGCAAACCTGTTACGGTCATTAGCACTCAAACACAATAAAACGGTGCCAATAATAAAAATAAGCAAATCATTCACACTAAAATACTGCGCATAAAACAAGCGACAAAGGCAAGTCGGCAAATACAATAAACATTCCTTTAATAAATAACAAGGGTAATAAATTTCAACAATGTACAAAGTACTGTTAATAAAATACACTAACAACAGCTGGAAACATAACGGGCTTAAAATGTACTAAAAACCATCACATATAAAAATTTTTGTCAAGAGAGGAGGGCAAACCCTGTGAAATTCTAAAACCCGCTAGATGGTGGCATTCAATTAAAATGTGACGCACTGTAATCGGGTGTTCACTTGGACACACAGGAGCTGGTTCATCTTTAAAAGGGTGACGGTGATTAAACCGACAATGCCCAATCCGCCAACGTGCTAAAATTACTTCTTCGCGACGGACTGCGCGAGACGTTAACCAATTAAAAAGGACAAATTTGCATTCCCGAAACTTATTATTGCGGAGTAAATTCCATTCTTCTCACCAGCGCGAGAGAACACTTCCACGTAAAAATTGCTTAAAGTCCTCCGAGTATAACGTTGCTGAAATGCAGCAGGGTTTAAAAGGGCGGATTTCGCTGGAATATCTGTGGCCTCACTGTCTGAAATTTCCACATGACCAGGAACCCATAGCAGTGTTACGCTGACGCCCGCGTCAACTAGCACAAACATGTATCCTGGATTTTCAGTACAAGAGGATGGGTAATGTACAGATTACGAATGCTCAGCAGAGCACTCAGGGAATCGGAACAAATTACAGTCCCCCAGTCGCTGTTTCGATACAAATAAAAGCACCTGATAAATAGCGTAAAGTTCCACAATAAAAACAGAAGTCGCAGAGTTAAAACCAAAAAATAAAACAAGCTCCATTGAAAACAAAGGCACGTTCAACACCTGTGTCCGTTTTCGAGCCGTCGGTATAAATAAAATTGCATCTCGCAAATAATGAGACTATGGCGCTAAAATGTAGATTATGACTGCATTGTTTATGGCTGAGTGCGACCTTCAGTTCTTCGTCGCCCGTTATGTTTCCAACTGTTGCTAGTGTATTTTATTAACAGTACTTTGTACATAGTTGAAATTTATTGCAAGAGCGATGACGCCGAAAATTGGACTGGACGATGGCCAAAAGGTGCTGCGATTCTGACCACCACATAAGCCACTCATTAATCATGCGTTTCATCACTTTTCATACGCAACTGTCGAGGAAAATCAGACAGTAACTGGAAGGAAGGTGTGGTGAGGTCTTTTCCAAGTTTTGGAATAGGAATTCCGGTAGCAACTCGCCAATCGCACGGAAACGGCAATCACACCAAATACATTAAAAATCTGAAACAAAAAATGCTGCATCATAGCAATATGGATACCATACCGGAGCGCAATGCCGAGATTTTAGAAAGCAAATACTCCAATTCTCTGGTTGAAAATGGGACATTATAGCACCCCAGATTGTCGGAGGCGAAGGAAAATCCCCTCGATTCCACTTTCACCTTAATTTTTTAATGGTGTTTAACGCCCGTTTTTACTACAGAGGCACCACAGGCGGTGAACACTGATGATACATGAGATGAAATGATATATTGGGAAAGGATTTTTTTAAGGAAAGAAATGCTCTAGGTCTAAGTTTAGGGTGCCTCCCCGACATTTGCCATTTATGAGGACTGAGGAAAACCTGGATAAAACCTCAGTCAGGGAGGACGGTCCAGGTGGGACTGGAAACCCAGACCTCTCGCTCACGAGTCCGCGCCCTTATGACCTTGGCCACCCGTGGCGGTACACCTTAATTGTGCGAAACACAAGAGGATAATTATCGGAGCTCGAAATATCAACGAAAGTACGCCCTTATGTACGTGCAATGTCTATAGGAGTATCAATTACACAGTATTGTACCTTGAAACCGGAGGTTTGCCTGCAACGTGGCGGAGCTTATCCCACAAATAGACGGCGTCGAGCGGTTAAAAGAAGAGGCGAAAGCAATCCATGACGCCTTTTTGCTATCCTTTAGTACTCGAAGGCATTTGGCGCGCAGTTGTTTATAACGAATCATATTTTCCAACGTAGGGTGGCGAGAAAAACTCTCAAAGCACCGCGGCGTGCACGCAATGCGTCCCCGCATTCATTGGTCCACAAAGGAACCGGAAAACGTTGGGAAGATGACCGGGGAATAGCCTGATCTGCTGCAGTAATGAGCACTTAATCGAGGTGTTCGATCATGGCGTCAATAGAGTTAAAGTAATACATTGAATATATGGCGAGTGAACTGAAGAGGTGTCAATTTGCCTTGCTGATAAGCCATTTCGGCGCACACTGGGAATGTACGTGGGAAGACACGACATGAATCTGGCACATGAAAATGATCACAGTATAAATCATAGAGAACATTCCAGGTAAGATTTACAGAAAGAGGGGTGAATCAGAAAGAAAAATTTGTGAGAAACTGTGTGAGAAAAGTGGACTAACCTGTAATCAGCAAAGTAAGATTGTGGCGATTTATAAATCCGCTACCATCTACCCCTCCCACAATCCGCGGAAGAACCCCATATGGGAGGTGAGCCTTAAAGTCCTCCAAAAGTAAATGGAAAAGAAGATGATCTAGTTCAGCTGCCGTGATAGTAGCAGATGGAGGTGTGTAATTATTACAGGCAGTACAATTAAGGCCGGAAAAGTAAAGAAAAACAGCCTGAAAAGTAAACAAAACCAGTTGCAGCCTGTATAGCAGGCAGTAGATTCAGTGGAGAACTGTACACGTCATCTCTGATGAACAGCAAAACTCCGCCATGCGCAGGAGTGCCTTCTTCCGGTGGAAGACAGAATCTCACCGAAGAGTAACAGCCACGGAGGAATGAGTCCTGTGGTAAGCTTGGTCTCCTGGAGACACACAAGTGGAGTGTCAGTCGACCGTAAAAGCAACTCCAGTTCAGGTCTTCGACTACGGAGTCCATATACATTCAACGATTGGATAGCCATATAAAAGTCTGGAATAAGGAAATAGACCAATTTACTTTTTGGTAGGTACAAGACGAATTTTCTTTAAATGCGTGGTAATAGGTGGTTTAGGAAGAGCAGACACGTCCTGCCCCATGACATTCTGTAAGGTAGGGCTTTCTCACTGAAAATGGTCAACTTATTCCAACGCCTGCAATCGGTTGGAGATGGAAATAGGTTGCGAGGGCGACCACCTAGAGGGTTTACTATTTGCACCATTAAAGGAGTTTGGCCTCCGAGGAGGAGAAGGGCTCGAATTCTTCTTTTCAAGAGCAGTAGGCGTTTTCACAAATTCAATCATGCTATATGAAGTTTTAAATTTAAAGGCCGGAGCATTAAAAACTACCGGTTTGGGTTTCTCGGTAGAGCGCTTGGGGGAACTTGGTGCACTAGGGACCCGAATAAAAGCCAAGTTGCAGATATGCGTGCTGCCGTCACGCTTCTGGATTGCAGAAGAGGCTACAGGGCTGTATGTACCAGTCTTAAGTATCAGGCTGGCGAGCTTGAAACCATTTCCGGACCTCAATATAGGATAACTTTTCCTTCACCCGGAGCTCCTGAATACAACGCTCTTCGCGATAGCGAGGACAGTCGCGGGACGAAGCTGGATGATACCCGCGGCGGTTTACGCAGACGGGAACGGATGGACATGCTCCTTCATTTTCTTTGCCACAGGTTGCACATACAGAATTACAAGACTTGTGAGTGTGGCCCAAATGTTGACACTTAAAACATCGCAAGGGACTGGGAATGTAAGGGCGCACCTCCATAAACTTGTATCCAGCTTTAATTCGCTGTGGTAATTCAATCCGGTGAAAGGTGTGTTATCCTTACAAGCAAGGCTGAAATCACTATGCTTCTCGAGAATTGTGTGAAATCTCTTGCTGGTAGTGCAACGCCCGACTGGCTGGGTAGTCCCGAGATGCAGTGGAGGGAGCCTAGAGAGCCGAAGGTGGTGACTTGCACAGTCATAGCTAGATAATAAGGCCTCGCAAGCAGTGGCACGATAGCTCAGTTGGTTAGAGCGTCATGCTATAGTTGTGAAGATAGTGGTTTCGAACCCTACCGTTCCGATGCTTTTATTTTCTGCTGGATAGAGATTTCCACATTTACAATGATTTACTCGATAACATAGTATCAGGCACAGAATGACCTATAAACTGACGTTGATTATTTTTCCCCTGCTGCAATCAAAGGAGATATGCTAGTATTACAGTTATTTACCCGCTCCTATCAAGTTATACTTACGAAAAGGAGGCGAGCATAGGCCGTCAAGCCTAATATTTTACCCGCATAACAATGCACTATTAATTAATTTTTCGTAGGGCAACAAATGGGCTAAATGCCTTTAAAAAAATTTCATTCAACTTGAGGCACAAGTGCGTGGAGTGAACTCCGCTGTCGCTTGGCACTGTCCAGCCGCTCGGGCGTTGCTCTAGCAGCAGGAGATTCCACACGATTTTAGTGGGAGCCTAGCTTTCAACCCTGTTTGAATGGGCAAGTTTAAAGTGAGAAAGAAAGTACAATCGGCTGTACTTCACCTTCTTTCCTCGCGTGTACACGATAAGCTGATTTGACCCCTTGTTCCTTCAGACAACCATGAATTTCCGTGTTAGACATGCCGTCAAATACAGTGGTGGTAATAAATCCGCGAGAAGAATTTAGAGTTCTATGCTGCTGAACACGAATCGGATATCCGTGGAGTATTGCAGTCTTAACCAATTTGTTTTTTTGTGGCATTCCAAGTGTCTCCACCAAGAGAGATCCATTTTGAAGTGTGCAGAGGATTTTATTAGTCCAGAAATGTTATCAATATCCCTCTGAATGATAAAGGGGTTTACCCGGCTAAGTGACTGACCTTCTAAGTAACTAGGAAATGACACTCCTGTTACTTCTTTTACGTCCACTCGTTTTCTTTTAATTTGTAGGTAGGATTATCATTCACCATAGCAATTGTCTCCATTGACAGGCTGGTTCCTGGGCGCCATCCCGGCTTAGGCGAGTTGTTATGGTCTGAACAAAAGTCACCTATTAGTTTCCGCGGAGGTACAATATAAATCTGTATTTGCATGTATGTATTTCTTCCTTATCATCACTATTTTAAAAATGAATAAATATGGGCTGTTTTAGAAAATGCAAAAATACCAAATTTTATTCCAAATACATAGTCAAAATATGTGCACACAGCACAATTACTAATATATTCCTAAGTATGAAGAAAAACGTTTTAGTAACACTAAAAGATTTTTATAGGAGAACTCTCTATAAAGGCCTGGAAAATTATTGAAGTGAAGTGTTTTCCATGACGGTCTGTATTACAGACCTTGAGGTCCTGCTACAAGTTCACAACATTTACACTGTTTACACAACGCTTACACTGTTCTACAGTATTAAATTGATGCGCCTGCTTCTTCTGCCCATTATGTTTAACGCCTCATCCGCATTGATATCCTGATTCCTATGTACATACATTAAAGCAAGATTACTTAAACATGCATCACTGGTTCTATTTCTCGTGTAAGTCTTGAGCCATTTGAATGTTGAAAATGATCTTTCGGCACTGGTTGTTGAGACATGGAGTGTGACTAAAATTTTAAAGAGACAGTAAATTTTGGGGTATAATTCTGCAGGACATGCTGCCAAAGAATTTAGGGCATCATTTGGTCTTATGTTTTTCTGTGAATTTCCATTTTTGACATCACACCCCGTATTCTGCCCGTTTCAGTTATCACTGATATTATCACCTGAACACAAAGAAAGCTTATTTAATTTATCAGCTGCAGTTCCTTAAACAGTTCTGGGCAAACAAAATATCAAAGCACACAATACATCTTTGTTCTGTTCAAAACGTGTTTTGAGATTTGAAATCAATTCATTAGTGCATGGAATAAAGACACATATTCTGAAGTACTCTTCTGCTGTATCTGCTGATTGTCCTTCTTCGTCTGCTTCCCTGCTAGTTTTTGAATTTGGATTTCAGAATCGAAAAGAGCTTTCATTGTGTTCACTGGCATACTCCAAAGTGGAGCTAAGATCGTATTCAGGGTTTTGCAAATACGTTGAAAGGCGGACCTTGAAAGACAGGAGTTTCTTGCATGTCAAGTGAGATGAGAAACGAATGTTTCTCTACGGCGGCCAGTAATTGTGCATTGTGTTTTGCATAAGAGTTGTAAAGGCAGAGGACAGAACTAAATTCAGTCTGTGACTAGCACAATGGACAAATAAAACTTTTGGTAAAGAGCTCTTTTACTTTAACTTGAACCCAATTCAATTTTCCAGCCATAGATGATACACCATCGTACCAATACCCAATCAGGTTGCTCATATTTAGACCTAAGCTGATGTACAGTTCTATGACTGTCTTACCGCCACGGGTGGCAGAGGTCGTTAAGGCACGGACTCGTGAGCGGGAGGTCCGCGTTTCGAATCCCGCCAGGACCGTCCTCCTTGACTGAGGTTTTTCCAGGTTTTCCTCAGTCCTCATAAATGACAAAGCCGAGGAGGTACCCTAAACTTAGGCCTGGAACGATTCCTTCCTTAAAAATAAATATCCTTTCCTTATATATCATTTCATCTCATATATCATCAGTGTCCATCGCCTGTGGTGCCACTGTAGCAAAAACAGGCGTTAAACACAATTCATTCATGACTGTCTTAATGTTGTTACCGGTCAAGGCATAAAACCCAAAAGTCTACTCTCAAAAAATAGCAGGAGTTCACATATCGTAAACAAAGCGAGAGCTGCTCCGTTCCTGAAATATCTAAGGTTTCACCTGTAACGATACCGCCACGGGTTGCCCAGGTCGTTAAGGCACGGAGTCGTGAACGTGAGATCTGGGGTTTGATTCCCACCACGACCGTCTTCCCTGACTGTTTTTTTTCCTTCGGGTTTTCCTCAGTCCTCAAAATGGCAAATGCCGGGGAAGTGCCCCAAACTTAGGCCCGGTACGTTTCCTTCCTTAAAAAATATTCTTTCCCAATTTCTTTCTTCTCATATATCATCAATGTACATCACCTGTAGTGCCTCAGTAGTAAAAACGGGCGTTAAGCACTATTAAAAATTTCTGCAATTACACTAAAATATTTCGTCCCATTTACCTCACTGATAAGCTTTCGTTGTATTATTTCCCCACATATATCCAGAACTTCATTCTGAATTATAGGGCTAATGTACGTTGCATTCCCCGCCCCCGCATTAGCCACCTGTCTTTCTAGGGTTTTGTCACCAGCATAAGAACGAAAACATAAGACAGTCCGAAATTTTTAGTCTTTGATAAGCATTCTCTCTCTCTCTTTCCAAATTTCTTTTCGCCTCTGGCTGTTGATGTGAGATGCAACATATTCTTCTCGACCATTCTTTATTGTCAAAAACCGCTCAAATAATAGGACAGTCTTTATGATAACCATTTGCTCGATGATTGTTAAATGCTTCTATAGCATTCTTTCATTTACAGAATGACTTCGACCGCCACGGGTAGTCGAGGTCGTTACGGCGCAGACTCGTGAGAGAGGCCTGGGGCTAGAATCCCACCAGGACCGTCTTCTTGATTGAGGTTTTTTCTAGGTTTTGCTCAGTCCTCATAAATGGCAAATACCGGGGAGGTACCCTAAACTTGGACCTGGTACGTTTCCTTAACACGCACACATGCATGTATCATCAGTGTCCGCCGCCGGTGTTTCAGTAGTAAAATCGGGCGTTAAACACTAATAAAAGAAAAGGCTTTGTCACCAAACATTCTAAATGGTGATGACCACATTGACCTACGCCTTGCTTACAGAAGATAACGGCAGAGAGCACTATCTTGCGCTTATGAACATGTTGGCCACCCTCATCTATCCAGCCACTTATTTTGAAATGTGAGTCTCTTGGCCGCATGAAAACGTACAGGAAAGACAAATGATTTATCAGGCTTCAAATCGGTTGTCAGCATGTCATACCTAACATTTCTATAAATGTTAAAATAGTTTGTCTGTTGTACCAATAGGCCGTTGTCACTATCGGTACTAATCTGCGGGAAACTGCCCAATTCCTTATTACACACACTAATATTAAACGTTTCAACGTAAACTTTGACCCCATCACCATCAGAATTAACTTTATTCAAAAGGCTAGTCTTCCACACTTTCCTCGTAGGTTTGAAAACACTATCGATATTGGCGTTCCTCTACATATCTCTAAAACCACATTTTAAATTTGTCACAGCACAAAAACAACTTCACAGCATGATAAATATTTGCTTACTGGCACGCTTTTAAAATTTAAGTTATAAGACTCGCAAAACAAATTGACCGCTCCATCCTTAGCAGGTCGCTTGTGAACGACAGAGTTCTAGCTCCTACTTATTCCTCAGTTTAAAGAGCTGAGTTTTGAATGACAGCGGTGTGTGTATAGTTGGTAGCAAAAGAAAGTGTTGCAGTAACAGTTTCATTTGATTATTCCAGTGTTTTAGTAATAATTTCCTTTTATATGTTTTTTCTTAAGTGGGCCAAATTGTGTAGAGTTCTCACCCCTTGATCAAATATTGGGAGAAATTAGGCCCGGACACATTTGACCATTTTCATAATCATCTTCATCATCATTATTCATTGTGTTAGATGAATGAGTGAAAGTATAATATCATTGTTTAGTTAGCACAAGAGGAAAAATTATTTAATTTGGCTAACAATTCAGAAACTTCACCTTTATATCATCTTGGCCATAAAAATATAATTAAATTTATATTTTAACGCTTTCTTTAAAAAGCTATTGGCTTGTAGGTGATAAGTAGATTTTTTGTAAGTTACTTACCACCAACAAGTCAATACTATATTTAAAAAAAATTTCAAATAATACAACTTTTCATTAGCATCTAGGAACAGATACAGCGTTGGCAAATTATTGAAGTTAAATAAAGGAGATTCCAAACCCAAAGAAGAAAAATCAGGTACATACCAGATCAATTCAAAACACAATGAAAATATATACATACAAGACCAAGACAAATATGGGCATCAGATTGAAGGAACACGGGAGAAATATCCGATTACAAACAGATAGAAATATCAGCTGTAGCAGCACATTTTTGGAATGAAAATCATGAAATAGAAAAAGACATCTCTTTATTAAAAGCTGTTTAACATCCCAAGGAACTTGAAATATGGGAAAACATTTTCATAAAGAAAAATGAACATAAAAATCAAGAATATTGATATTCTGGAAGCAGACAATATTTTGTACAAGTTTTTCAACAAACCAACAGTCACCACAATCACCTACCTTTTCAAAGCTAGTATGATCCATCATTATTGTTATTTAACAATTGACAATGTGAGCAAAGGTCTCACGAAACATGTCCTGAATTTTTAAATTAGGAGTGTTTTATCATTGTATCAATATTTTAAATGTTTTTAACTTAGACTGCTTCCTTGTTCATTGGAAGTGTGGCCATGGAAGTGTTTTTTTACATTTTAAAATAATTTATCTACTGGAGATTTTATATTCATTTTCACTGTGTTGATTACTGAATATATTAAAATTGGGGGGAGGGGGAAGAAAAATAAAAAAAATATAAAATAAAAGAACGATATGCATTTGTTTGAAGAAACACATCAAGTATATTACATATAAACAGAGAAAGTTTGCTGAGGTAGCTTATTTTGGGCATAAAATTGTGAAATAGAGAAAGCAGCACAAGGACGCAGAGAACTAACCCATGGGAGAAAATCATTATGCAAAAATATAAGTATAGCTATGTTAATGCGCATCTATAATTGGGAGACAAAAAACCTAATTTCAAGTTTGTCAAATGTCCACCAGAGCAAAATGAACAACCCAAAGGGAATACTAAGAATCTTTTGGTAGTCAACAGAAGGTTGATGATGGGGAATACGGTCTGTAAAACATGCTTTACATATGAACTTGTGAAGCCACAAGTGTTTGACTCAACTCAATCATACAAGAATTATTGAATTAACTATTAAAATAAATAAAAATGCACATAACAATTATGTTACTAAAGGAAGTGCACATGAACACTAGGAACATTTACTGTACAGGCTATGAACTGTCATCCATCAACCCTCACAGTTAACCGAGATGGAATGAGAATGTATACCTATGGCTCAGAAACCATGGGCAAATCCTGAGCAATTGTTTATTTTGTTTTCTTTTACTCTAAATGAATTATATTTATTTGTTGCTTAGTGTTTTACACCAGCTCTTATTGCATTAGCTCCAAAGACTGTCTGGATAATTTGTTCCTTTTTTCATTATAAACTTATTACCTATTATTGTAAATATATATTATGGTTTCATACATATTCTTTTCTAAAAAAATAACTTTATATATCCTAAACTTAGGTATTCATTTTTTTTTACACTAAACTCCACTTACATAAAAGTAAGACACGTTTCAGCAGAATCTCTCCCATCTTCAGTTGCTCACCAAAATGCTGTTACTCAAAATGATGGCTGGACACCCGGTTGTTTCTGTGGTGGCCTCTGTTGGTTCAAGTAGGAAATTGCTGAGTTCATCCATAGGAGGAAACTTGAAATTTATTAGGTTTTCTCTCTTTTTTAATTTAACATTTTTTTCCCAAGTGGATAACTCCAATGGGTTGTGAAGATGTTTCATCAGTTTAATTTACGGTTTTATTTCATGGTTTGTGGTCGAAAAGTGAGCTGCTACTGCTGATTTATCCACCTGCTTAAACAGAATATTCCTAAAATGTTCTTTCCTCCGAATTTCCAAATTTCTCTGTTTTGCCTATGTAGCTCTGCTCACAATCTGCACATTTTATTTCGTAAATTCCTGATTTCTGCTCTGTTGATATGGAGTCTTTTACTGTGAAACCTAATAAATTCTTAATGTTGTATCTGTTCTTTGGGGCTATCATTATCCCATGTTCTTTGAAAATTTTCTTGAACTTGTTGTGGTAAATTGGATGGTAGGTGAAACTTTTGAATTTGTATTCTTTTTTTGTGTTTTTCAGTGTGGAAACTTCCCTTATCCCTTTTTGTCTTTTAGATTTATTGATAATTTTTATCACTGTCTTTGTTGAAACCATTGATTATAGTTGTCTTTATTATTTGTGTGTATTCTATTTTGTACTCTGCTTCTGTGAGTGGACTATTCATCAATCTGTGTGCCAAACTGTGAAATACTGCATACTTATGTGGAATGGGGTTATAACTCTCATTTTTTATGTAGTTTTCATATTAATTGATATCATTGTATGTATCGAAGGCCAATTTACATTTTAGTTTTCTTATGTTTTTCTTTTCTTTAAATTCCAAAATTCAAACAATCTCCATTTCTTATAATTTTTAAATCTAGAAATGGTAGCCAACCATTTCTTTCTTCTTCTAGGGTAAATTATATAGATTCAAGTTGCAAATTAAAAAGTTTCAGGGCAATTAAACTGCTGAAACATTTTCACAACCCACTGGAGTTATCCACTTGGGAAAAAAATTTTATATTAAAAAATAGAAAAAACCTAATGAATTTCGAGTTTCCTCCTATGGATGAACTCAGCAATTTCCTACTTCAACCAACAGAGGCCACCACAGAAACATCCGAGTGTCCAGCCATCGTTTCGAGTAATGGCGGTTCGGTGAGCAACTGAAGATGGGAGAGATTATCCCGAAACGAGTCTTACTTTTACGTAAGTAAGTGGAGTTTAGTGTAAAAAAATGAATACCTAAGTTTAGGATATATTACCACTCCATTGTCAACAGCTTCGTAAGTAGAATATTTAGCTTTATATATATTTGGTCTAATTTTTTTTAGTTACATTTGTATGATGAATATAAAAAAAAATTCGCATTAGGATTCAAACCGATCCATTTGCAGTCTTGGCAAGCAAGCAACCATGAACTTACCAATTCAGCCATGCTAACACCACACCACAAAATCTTAGGAGTACTTAGAGAGTATGTTTCCTCCACCTTCATATTTCTAATTCAAGGTGTGAAGCATTCGTTTAAAATATATCATAACAGATCACAGCTTTATTATTTCATTATTTCACATGTATTATAATACTAGGCAAAATATGTTTTTGTAATAGGGGTGCCACTCATCCAGATTTTATTAGATCATGTCCAAAGTCCAGAAAAAATGGCTAGACTTTTTCAGGTATTGTGGTAGATATAATCTGAAGACATTGAAGGAATAACAATGAAGATACAATTTTGCTAATTTTTAAATTATTATGCCATTTGTAAATTAACTTATTAAGTTACTTTGAGTATATTGATTGGGGTTGACACTCAAGAGTCCAGTAAATTTCACAGTTAAAATCATCTGAGAAGATAGAAGACTGATGAGAATCTTGCTATTTGATGAAAAAATGATGAATGTCCATTTTTTCTGTCTTGAGAAAAAGGGTTTAATGCTTAGGAATCAGTTTCTTGTTTTATGAAAGTGTTTGATGTTCCATTGAAAATTATTGAAAATATATTTTTTATGATTATTATTACCAAACTGTTCCAATATTTCAATGTCCTGCCAGGTCAGTATGCATACAGTATGCATTCCTCCAACAAAATATGTAGTCATTAGTATCCACACTTTTTGACTTCAGAAGGTGGCAACTCTACTTTGGAAATGTCTTTTTCTTTAACATAAAGGTTGCATAAGGCCCATTTTCCTTGTAAATTTGCTACCATATACAGAGAATTCAGCATCAGGCTTGATCCAAGAAAGCATGACTTGAACCCTCTATAGATGGCAAAATGAGCAATATCAACCTTATGACATTAGTATTGCATCTTTAAGAATTATTAGGGGCTAACGGATCAGCCTATGTAATGCTTCTTAATGAACTGGAAAACAGGATAAGATCATGTCTAACTCATGATTATATGCTTTATATATATTTAATTTGGAGAAAAATCTTTTCAATCATACAGGAAATAATAAGGCACACTAAATGGATTTGTATTGTTACGTTTACTTATCACTTTTAAAAAATATACAGAAGAGTAACAGTTTGTTAATATTGGGTAAACAAAGTCACTTGTACTATTTTCACAATGGAGACACATTTCCACATTTAACAACTATAGGCCAGCACTTCAAAGTCATTAAAAAAATGATAAAGACAGAGATTGATAAAGACAGCCCAAAGACTATGCTCTTAAAGGTAAAATATTGGTTACTGGAGAATGTGGGCTTAAGTTACATTTTACATATAGGTGAGTTATAATACTTTCAACTGACTCCTGCTGCTGACTGCTTGGCAAGAACCAAGCAACAATATACACAAACCGCTATGGAGTCCCCATCATTACATACTGCTCTAATGCAGGGTTTTTGCAGAACATAAGAATTTGCAACATACTTAAGGTATAAAGTCTATAACATGAAGCACACATGTTGAATCTTAAGACCAAAATTATTTATCTATGGGTAAAATATGAATTAGGCTCATGAAAAATTTATCTTCACAGAAAACCCTACTTGTGTGACTCAGTTGGTAAGGGCATTGGTCCAAAACCAGCTACAAAATTGGAAAGTACAAATCTGAATCTTGCTTGGGTGAAGTTACCAGAATTGGGTTTCCTAGAATTTTCCCTCACCCTGATGAGTGAATGACGGGTAACTTTTGGCACTCATGAACTCTAGGGCTTCTGAGGGTCCATTCATTCATTGAATATTTTGAAGATATAATGCAATTGACATGGTATATTTACAACATTTATACATAGAAAATACTAAAGAAAGCAAGAATAAAGTCATCATGCTTCCCTCATCACTCATGAAGATAAGTGAAAATTCTACCTTCACATTATACAGTTTACAGGTGGGAATACAATGGTGTTCACTGTTTACAAACATTACTCGTAAATTCAGAATTGGATATCAACCCAAAATTGATATGTTACTGAAAAAATAAATCCTGTAGCACAGGAAGCATTTATAGAAAAGAAAGAGAGATTTATTTATGGATGCTCTTTAACATCTAAGGTCATCAACATCCTATTCAATTTAGGGCATGAAATGGCCAATTAGTTTTGCCCCGAGGCCTATTCTTTCAGGCTTGAGATTCTTTTACATGCCATAAGTGTACAACATGAGACCCTCAGCTTTGCTTCCCTTCTGAAGGAAACCATTCTTAGGATTTTTATGCCTGGTAAAATCCATCAACTTTGGCTGGGATTGAACCCATGATCTTGGGTCTATGGGAGAGGAAAGAAAAAAAATATACATTGGTATATACATTAAAGGAATACATATAACACAACTTATGTTGTACTTTTCCTTAATATTATTTTTCCACTTTTGTACTACCATCCATATTCATTTGAGGCCAAAAAAGAAATAAAGAGGAGGGAATGAAAGAAAATAAATGCTATCAATTTACGGAACGGAAAGTTCAAGTCATGGTTGATTTGAAAAAGTGGAGGGAGGAAGCCAGTACAGTGCAATGTAAAAACTGGCATTCTATATGTATAATTTTTTTTCAGTGCTGCATGAGCCCATACGTTCCCTAAATACAGGTTGGTTGGCAATGGAACACATATTTGCAAGTTGCTTTGTACAGACATGTTAGCTCGTGTACTCCTTTGAATTATGTCTAAAATGCTTGTGCATAAAATTAGTTATTTAAACAATTGAAATGCCAGCTGAAAAATTTACTCTACAACAACAAATATTTATGTGTGATACATAAAACAAATTCATATGGACAAGTATGTATGCAATTAATAGACAGATTTCCTGGAATTTGACCTCCAAATAGAGGTACAGTTAGAAACCTTGTCAATAGATTTAAAGAAACAGGATTGCTGAACTCTAAAATTCGTAGGCCTAAATGTAAAGGTTCTAGCAGAAGAAAAACTGGGCTATATTGGGGGCATCACTTGAATGTTCTAATAAATCTTTATGTCATCTACCACAAGAAGTAGACATTTCAAACACTTCAGTCGGTCCTGGTGGTTTAGTGGTAACCATACTTTCCTTCTAAACCCAAGATCGTGGGTTCAAACCCGGCCAGTATCGATGAATTTTTTCCGGCGTAAAAACATAAGTACGGCTTCCTTCAGAAGAGAAGTAAAGCCGTGGGTTCCATGTCATACATTTACGGCATGAAAAAGAACCTCAAGCCTGAAAGTAGAGGCCTCTGAGCAGAATTTGTTGGCCGTTTTATGCCCTGATTTGAATGGGGCGCTGATGGCCTGAGATAGAGTGTCTGTAAATAAACAAATCAAACACTTCAGTCCATATGGCTACTAAACTTTTAAAATTGAAACCTTACAGAATTACTATAGTTCACAAATAATTCACAAAATTCCTCTGCATGATGAAAAGATTGGTGCTTGATGTGCCATGAATGCAAATTGAATTATAGGACCTATATTTTTGCAATTTGGAGAGGAATGATATGCATATACTTGCACATTTTTTTGAACAAATAACTGATCATCATGAAAGACAATATGCATATTTTCAACAAGATTATACCACAACCCATATTTTCCATGATTCTTTGGAGGTATAAGGAAGGTTTTTGAAGACAGAATTATTTATGAATGGTCATGACCCCACAGGTTTCCCAGATCTTACCACGTGCAACTATTATTTGTGCAGAACCCTAAAAATAGTGTGTAGAAATAACCCACACACTGTAGATGAACTGAAAGACAATATAAGAGCAAAAATTAAAAGGCTTACAAAATAAGAACTTCTGCATGTAAATGCAAATTTCATCAAAAGATGTTTGGAATGCGTGAATGCTGGGCACAATTTGTGCAACTACTGGACCAAGTTAGTGAAATAAATTGGGAAATTACGGATCTAGAATGCCGCTGATTACTTTGCACTCTACCAGCTTCCTCCCTCCCACTTTCTCAGATCAAGCATGAAGCGAACTATTTGCATTAAATTAAATTTGCCACAGGAAATTTAAAAGTACAATGAAGGTGACTGACCTCTTTAACAGTTTTATTGAACAATGAACCCCAGAATGAGTTCAAGTGTCGGCTTAAAGGAACCATTTATATTTCTACCTTCACATCAATTTGCCTCATTTTCCCTTTATTTACTTCCACATAAAATAAAGAATATTTATACGTGCATATGTAAATAACATATTTACATTTTAGTTACATATATGTTAGTAATTGAATATACTGCATTGTTTCTGATAAATTTTATGTAAATATCTTAAGCTTATATATAAAACTTACTAACCTCTTACAACTTCCTTTTTAAAAACAATTTGTAACCACAAATTAATCTGTTAAGAGAATTATTTTCTAAATGGCACATTTACAGAATTCTTCCTCTTGGTAAAGAAATTTCAGCTATTGGAACAAGAAATAACTGATTTTATCAAAACCAATTTGATTCTAATTAGAAAAGTGTTATTAAAAATACATGAAGCTTCTTTCTATTTTAAAATTTGATGTTTCAGAAGCTGCTGCTTATGCCACCAACAATTTCCATATTGAAAGCTTTTCACCATTATTAATTGATTTAATTGGAATATAGGAACTTTGTTGAGGCTACTATTTACAAACTTAATGACAGTTTTTGTTGCAACTGCTTCACTTGCACAAAAACAACAGCGCTTGCTTATCTAGTAATAACCACAATACCTTTAGACCTCCATGCATACTTTGCTTGCAATTCCCAAAGTCATGCAATTAAGCAAAATGTACAGTTTCATGAGTCTTTTTCTTTTGGAATGAGGAATATATGTAACTATTATGATGGCCTTTAGTGTTTTGAATTAATAAACAATGCTCATTCTTCTGGCTCATCAATATCACCAATGCTCCAAACAAGTCACTGACATCATTACAGTATACAGAATTATTTGAGGAAAAGAAAAGAGTTTTAGAATCACACTGGCATTGTTAAATAAAGTCACTTTACCACTTTTATCAAGCAAATTCCCTTCTTGCAATTATGAAGCCAGAAATTCTGCATCTATGAAAAATTTAAGTCCCTAATGAGGTCATTAGTTCATGTTGAGTAGTGAGATTGTATTATTTTTACACACTGGTGATAAATGAAATGAAATGATAAATTGGGAAAGGATTTTTTTTTTAAAGGAAATATTCCAGGCCTAAGTTTTGTAGATACCTCCCCAGCATTTGCCATTTATGAGGTCTTAGGAAAATCTGAGAAAAATCTTAGTTAGGGAGGATGGTCCTGGCAGAAATTGAACACCAGACCTCCTACTCATGATTCTGCATCTTAACAACCTTGGCCACTGTGGCAATGAGTGGCAAGCTGAGGTGATGTTGATTTTGATGGCACATACTTTGGATAATGCAGTTGCTCATTTTTTAATTAAAAAAAAATGAGCAATTGCATTAAATACAATTATAACCAAACACCACATTAATTTGCAGTTTTCAACAATTTTATTTCCACACTAGCCCAAGTCCCATCAAAGTAACAGAACATGCATATGGAAAAAATGGTATATTAAGAGCATACTAAACAGCAACATAAAATACATAATTTCAATACAAAGTATGGCATGCATCTATAATATAAAATATCAAAAATGATTTTTAATTAGCTAGTGAGTCAATTTAATACTCTTATGCTCCACTCCAACTCATTAGCTAATTAAGAATAAACTAATTGCTTCAGCTAATTAAGAATAAATTGATTGCTTCATTGTATTAATTTTGATATGAAATTAATTTTAATTTCACAAAAATTATGATTGAACTTATGCAGCAAAAACTATAACAACTTTACTATAAATAAGATATAAGCTATACAAGATTCATTTGAAGTTTGTAGCATCTACAAGTTCTTAAAGCACTGAAGTGCCACTGCCATTATTACACAGTTTATCATAAAAATGATTGTGAACTACGTCTGAAATATGTCAAAATTTTTAAAAATGTAGATTGTTTAAAACCATGATAAAATATCATGATTTGACACCATTCTACTGTTGTGATCTCTTAAATGAAATACATTTATCCTGTTTAGCTCTAAGCTATCAGTTATTCTACTAGTCTAAATATAACTGGTAAGAAGTAAATATAAAAATCTACAAGTTCATTATTAAGTTAGAAATAAATTTTTGTTAAAAAAATGTGGCATTTCTGGTTTCTGAGCATTAAATTTTTGTTTGTTTTTGTACAGCCCTACTGCACATATATCTACAGCATATGATGAAACTATTTTAAATACATTTTAAGAGAACATCAATAAACCAATTAAACCTGTTTAGTTCACATTATTATTGTCTTCAAATTACAAATTATTAAAGTAGGCACCTCTATCTACTGAAAAGAAACTGATAAAATTTTAAATAAAACTAATCACAGATGTGCCTGGAATACAAATGCCCATGAATTAAAGTAATATTATAATAATAATAATAATAATAATAATAATAATAATAATAATAATAATAATAATAATAATAATAATAATAATGGTCTATATAAGAACCAATTATTACTAGGCTCTTTTGGGTGATGACCATAGTTTAAAGTACTGCAGTTCAGACATTTGCCATGTAATCTGCTGTACTTCCTTGCAACTAATTTCAATGTTTCTCTTGAGTTATATATCTAGCCAGAATAGTGACAAAGTTCCCACAGCACATCTATACAAATCAGTAGATAGAATCAACAGAAGTAGCTCTTTTGATATATAATATGTATACATTTGTGATCAGCTTATATATCAAGATGAGGCTTCATACAGAACTTAGGAATAATATTGGAAGCAATTTAAAACTTAGCTAAATAGTTAATCAGTTGATCTAAAATATAAGTGCAGAAAACCTTTGTTAAACAACCTATTCATAATCTGTAAATTTTTGTTAACAAGATAATGAAATTTAGGTTTGGATGCACGCAATATTAACAATATTCAATTATTGACTAGTCTTTTCCAAAAGTTTACCAATATCATGGACTCAATAGCATTAACCAGAGAACAACTGCATATTTGTGAGTGAGCAGCAATAGAGCTAAATTACATAGAGCACAGATTCCGGAATTTAAATTTTAAATTCACTAATCACATTCCACAAATTGAAACTCTGATCTGCTATATCAGAAGACATAACATTTTTATCTAAATTACATAGAGCACAGTTTCCGGAATTTAAAATTTAAATTCACTAATCACATTCCGCAAATTGAAACTCTGATCTGCTATATCAGAAGACATAACATTTTTATAATATAAAACATTTTAGATCATATTTAAAAATTTACAGTCATTTATTGAATGCTGACTTTCAGATATAACTTTTACTTCAAATGTACAGCTAAATTTAATACATATGACATTTTTAAAGTTCTTGGAGACTTAAACAGCAGTTAGAAATTATTTCATGCTATATATAAAACTAACATGTTCATTTGTCACTATTAAGTATACTCAAAATCAAATAAACTGATGGAAAATATTGTAGTCTTACATTAAATATACCACAATCACAAAATTCAATATACAATAAAGCCTTAATGCACTACTTTTAGGAGGGGATGAAGATACTTAGAATGTCACTGAACTTTTGCCCTTTGTGGTGTTATGAATGGCTGTTGTCTTTAAAATGCCAAATCTACAAATCAATACAGATGATATTTACCCACCAAGTGGAAAATAAAAACCACCATACTGACACTGCAGCTTTTCCCATCTAAAAAACAGATAATTATGAAAATAGAAGAGCACTAACTACTGATATGAAAATGGCAGATATGTGATCTGCACCTTTAGCTAATTGCATTAAGAATGCATGGCATATGTGCATGTGTATGGCTTTTTGAATTCAGCAAATGTCATTGTGTTTTCATTCCTTACAAAATACCATAAATTAATGTTCCTTAAATGATGACAGGAAAATCTGTTGCAAAAGGACTGTGATTTTCAATGACCAATGTGATAAAATGACCAAGGAGTCATGTAGCAGAAAAAGTCAAATTTCAGAATCAAACAAAACCAATTAAAATTTAAACAAGTCAGTAACTGTACTGAGGTTTTATTCTAACAGTTAATTCTGATTTGTGAATGTTATTGTTCCTTTTCTTCTACATGTGTCTTCTGCAACTTCTTCACATGCAAATGGTTGTTGCTATATGAATATTTTGCTCAAGATAATTTTAAAGTTTATAAAAACTTTTAGTTTTCTTATGTTTTCAGTTTGCCTTTTTTTCTAACTGACTTTTTATTCTTCCTGCCTAAGCTGATTAAGTTGCAGTTTATGTGTTATGAAGTCTTCCCATAATTAATCTCCTGAAAATCCCTTGCTCTTATGAACATTTCTCTCATTGTGCAACCAGCTGCATAGGGGTGTTTCTGAAGATGCCAGAGGATTACTGTAACCAAAATAATGTCTATACACTGAAAATTGTTGTCCACCAAAATTTCCTTTTATCCTCAAAATTCTATTTGTATTAGAATAGCCAAGTGTACCATTCACCAAAACATTACTATCACCATTCTGTCAAGAATATTTTGAAGACTTGAGCAACTTTGTGGATCATTTTTCCTTGGTGTGCAAGAATTAAGACAGTTACATGATTTTCTTGAGTAAAAATGTGTATAGGCACAAGACTATTTAAATTACCACCGCAACAAAATTGAGGTAATCTCTACAGTTTCTTATTATAGATTCCTACTGTTACAGCATGCTCATCTCCATCTTCAAGCAACTTGATGACTGGTACAAGAAACTAATATCTATGAGGGCCAGTGGCTCTGTCCTGGTGGTGTTTTTTCTTTATAAATTGGAAATTTGTATTACATTCTCCTGTAATGTCAAAATTCATAAGATGATCTCTATGCTTATGAATGTAAATCTTCTCCCGTGTGTCCAATTCTGTATGTCCGTGTGCTTCTTTAAGTAACTTTATTTCTCCTTTTATATCATGATTATCTTTCCAAAGATATTAGGCACACCATTTTTTGAAAGACAATCACGATATAAAAAATAATAAAGTTACTTAAAGAAGCACATGGATGTACAGAAATGGATACATGGGAGAAGATTTACATTCATAAACATAGAGATCATCTTATGAATTTCAACATTACAGGAGAATGTAATAGAAATTTCCAGTTTATAAAGAAAAAAACACCACTAGCACGGAGCCACTATTCCTCATAGATGTTGGTTTATCATACCAGTCGTCAAGTTGGTTTTTTTAAGACGGAGAAGATGTCTCTTTGAAACTGGTCCCACCATATTTAAAAGTAATTGGAGCATAAGAGGGTGTTAGATGACAGATTAGATATAATTTGCATTTAACAAGCTTCACTGTGTGAGTTCCAACAGAATTTTTTGAAAATGTCTTATTTTTCAAAAGTTCTTAAATGACTTATAAGTATGTCTAACATAAATGTAGTAATTTTAATTGATGACTATTAAAACAGCATCCAGAAAAATACATAAAACTGCACTGTGAGCAAAATGCTCATGTGCAACCACTTGCAGAACTTTCTTTCTAGCAAGATAATTAAACATTCGGCAAGTCATTGAGCAAGTTAAATATTTCATTTTCCTTAACAATACCTTTCAATCTCCTTTATATCTTAATTAAAATGTTCACCACTATCTTCAAAAGTATCAAACTTTTCAAGAATTGTTACTACTGAGTAAGTAAAAACTTAATTTTCAACTAAATATTGCATTTGAGGTCTTCATATGCAGCATTTTGCTTACAATCTTTTGGCAATCTGGATCCTTTCATTACTTATAAACTTGACAATGTCAGCTCTAAAAACTATGCATATTTTTTTTTCTGTTGAATTTGCTGTATTTTCAAATGCAGCACCACACAAAAATTCCATAATATTAAATACTGTAAAATACACCTCCTTTTAATTTACTTCAGTTTTCACAAATGCAATAGCAATTTTTTAATTTAAAGTCTCAAGTAACTCTTCCACTTATCCAAGCTCAACCTGCTGTTCTGCTTGGGTCAATATGACCCGCAATAAATATTGGTTTGTATTTATTTCTCAAATAAAATATTTTTAAGAAACTCAATAATTTTATTTATCTTGCAAAATCAGTTGTTTCATTTTAACATTTTTATCATTATTTACACATTTTAGTCTCAAGCTGTGATAGTTACATACATAAAGTTTGAGTCAATATGACCCAACAAAAAGCTTGATTACTCTTACATACAATATTAGTATTTATGTGCAATTTTATGCTATGAATTCTTATATTTTTCATTTTATATTGTAATAAATTGATTTAACAAGTTCAAGATGGGTAAGTGGAGTAATGACTATGAGCATGCAGCTCAAATACAGTATTAATAGTGATAAATATAATGATGCAATATGTGAAGATGGTGTTAAATCATGCCCCATTAGTAAAGAGGGTTAAATGTAGGCAGCATGAGGGACCAAGCCAATGCTGAGAAACAAACAAGTAATTTGTGCATAAATGGACCGGTGATACGTGGTGTGTGCAAAAAGGAAATGGCGTCGCTTCATAGAGTTATCAACATTTTGAACAAGGACTTGAGAGAAGCACAGAAGGAAATATCAAGACTCCAAGGTGAAAACAATGCTTTGAAAACAGTGCAAGATATGATAAACAAGGACAAAGAAGAAATTGGTAAAATTGAAACATTGGAAAAAGAGATTGCTGAAGTAAAAGAGGCAAACACTATCCTACAAGCAAAGATTGCAAGTATGGATGCTGGATACATCGAAATGCTACGCAAACACAAAAGATACTTGGATCCAATTTAAAATAATCTAGCTCAGCATATAAAAATGGCAACAATAGGACAGAAGTTAAAAACAGATTTAATGTGTTGGTAGAAAACAACCAGGAGAGTTCAAATAGTACGATAATCGGCGTGATCCTGGAGACTAATACTGTCAAAAAAAATATATCACTGGATGTCTTGGTACTAGGACACTCCATGATAAAATTTGCATGACAACTGTGCAAAAACAGAGGCCATGATATGAGATGTTTCTCAGGGATTCAGCTAAGCGAATTTAAACACCAAATCGAAAGTCTTAAATTTAAGGAAAGTAATCCTGACATCGTAGTCGTGAATGAGGGATCCAACAATATAAAACCAGACATATATGCTGAAGAAATTATAGGAGATACCATGAAAATTATAAACTATGTACAATCAGAGTTACCTATTGTCAAGGTAAATCAGTAGTGTGCTAAGGCAGTGTGATACCACAAACAAAAGGGTAATGGGAATCAATACAGAGCTAAAGTGGCTGTGTTCCACTAAACAGTGCACTTTCATAGATGGAAACTTTTGGCTGGCAGGTAATGAGCTTGGCAGAGATGGTGTTCATTTCAATTGCAGGGGGTCTTACAAAGTAGGAATGCTGCTGAGCAATGTAATTAGTTCTTTACTAAAGGGAAACTAATAAACTGGGTGGTAGATCACACTTTAGTGACTAAAAGTAATGATAGAAGTGTACAAAAGTTTAACTACATATTGAGAACAGGAACCAGTGTTATAGAAGTGAACGACTCAAGGGACCAACACATTGAAGAACTGGACTCAAGCCTTCTACAAAAGAGAAATGAGGTGATGGTCATTGCTACTTCCATGGATCAAATGACTAACTGTGTGGATGGAACAGAACAAACAAAACTTTTGGAAGTAAGTGCTCCTGCAAGGAAGTCTAAAAAAGGATCTTATCTAACGATTTTTCATCAAAATGTACAGTCTAATAAAAAAAAAATTAAACTATAATGAAATCTTACTAGATAAAGATCTCTAAAGACCTGAGAGAGGTATTAATAATGTGCATCTGAGAACATTGGTTAAAAAGTGATAAAATTAACTACATACAGATACCAAATTATATATTAGCAAGTGCTTATTGCAGAACTAATAAAATTGGGGGTGGGGTATGCATATTTGTTAAAATAGGTATTCATTTCATAAATATAAGTACATGCCAAACATTCTGTTGAGGTGACTTTGAAGTAGCAGCTGTGGGCTTGATAGAACTAGGTATTATTGTGATCGCTTTATATCGTGCTCCAGATAGTAATATTAAAATCTTTCTAAATAACTAGAGGAAATATTGAATATACTTGTGAAAGCCAATAAAAAGTTTATTCTTTGTGGTGATCTAAATATTGACTTTCTAAGACAGTAATGAAAAACAAGATCTTGATCACCTTCTTAAAAGCTATAACTTAATCCATGTCATAACATTCCCTACAAAAATAACTACCCATTCAAAAACAGCAGATGACCAAATTATAATCAATGAAAATTGTGAATACAAAGTGCAGGTGATAAACACAGAATTTAGAGATCATTAAGCTCAAATAATTCAAATTGAAACTAATAAAGTCAGGACATTTACATCAACACTAATTAAAAAACAAATAATTAATACTGACAGTATTTTGTATATGAATTATCTCTTATGTAAAAAAGACTGGCTTAATATGTGTAATGCAGTTAATACTAATGAGAAATTTAAATTGTTTGTTAATAGTTTTATGTTCTGCTTTAACACTGCTTTCCCTCTCAAAACATTAAGAATATGCCATGTAGAGAGAGAGAGAGAGAGAGAGAGAGAGAGAAATTGGATAACTCTGGGTATAAGAAAGTCATGTGAACATAAAAAGTTATTGTATGAATTAAGTAGGGTTATTAAAACGTCAGAATTTGATGAATACTTACAGAATTATAAAAGCATATTAAATAAAGTAATAAGACTAAGCAAAAATTAATAACAATGGCAATGATATTACAAACTCTAATAATAGGACTAAAGCTATATGGCAAATAGTAAACCAAACGAATAATAAAATGTAACATACACGAGGTAATATAGAACTTATAATGATAGAAAAATTACGGATGCAACTCAAGTTGCTATATGTTTTAATATTTACTTCACGGGTATAATTAAAGAATTGGTTCAAAACAATAAGGGACATTTTGACACCCCAGTAAAGAATAGTACTACCAATAACACATTCTATATATCTTTATGAAGTTACAACTGAGGAAATGTTTAATATAATAAATGAACTGAATAATATATATTCTGCAGGTGCTGATGACATACCAGATATAATTATAAAAAAGTGCAGTGTTTACATAATGAGACCACTTGTTCATCATCTGTGTAACGCATTCATAGCTAGGGGTACATTCCCTGACATATTGAAAACATCAAAAGTTATATACCTCTACACCAAAAAGGGAAAAAGAATGAGACAATCAAACTATTGTCCAATCTCTATTCCTTCCATATTCTCTAAGATATTGGAAAAAATAATGTATAGCAGACTTCTTTCATTTTTTGAAGAAAAAAAAAATATAAATATATAATTACTAATTCACAGCATGGATTTCAACACAAAAAATCTCCTGAGACTGGAATATACACATTCTTAAAGTGTTGTAACTGCCTTAGATAATAAAGATAAAGACATTGGCATATTCTTAGATTTAAGTAAAGCTTTTGATACCATTAATCATCAAATTTTGTTAATGAAATCTTTTGATTATGGCATTAGAGTACTAGCATATAATTATTTGAATCCTATCTCACAAACTGGAATGAAATAACAAAAATTATACATATAGACCCTAAAACTAATACACTTTCAGCAGGTCTGATCTAATTTACTTGATATAACTTATGGAGTCCCTCAAGGCTTGATTTTTATTTATTTATTTTGTATATAAATGATCTAACAAATAATATTCAAGGTCATAACATTTTACTATTTGCTGATGATACTAATTTACTGATAACAGAGATGAAATGTTCAATAACTCATTAAGACAGACCTGTAATGATTTGGTGTCATGGATAGCTAATAACAACCTGGTTTAAACACTGATTAAACATTTAATACTTAAATGTAAATTGGAACTTGCACAGTGAAGCCAATCATATTAATTGATATCATTGTATGATTCAGTTGAACTACACACTCTTAAAGCTTCACTTACTTTTCATAAATGTATGGAACCGGTTTCGAGAACATTTTGTTCCCATCTTCAGCCAGGCTAAAGTTCAACTGTCGGATCATTCGTTGAGCTGTGGGAATGTATATTCTGCTCTGGTGGTGGTGTGATAAACTTGTAGTTTATGTTTTCATCCCCGACAATGTCGAAGTTCATTATGCTGTCTTTGTATTTGTAGATGTAGATTTTCTCTCAGGTTGCTAATTCCGTAGGTCCTGGTACTGATTTTAATAATTTTGTTTTATTTGTTATGTCATGGTTTTGTGTCCAAAAATGATATGCTACTGCTGATTTCTCTATTTGCTTGTACTTTATGTTCCTGAAATGTTCCTTTAACCGTGTGCCTATGTTTCTCTTTGTTTTCCCTATGTAGATTTTTTCACATTCTGCACAATTTATTTTGTAAATACCTGATTTTTCTTCTTGTGGAATACTGTCATTAACATTATCTATCAGCAAATTTTGAACATTAAATCTATTAATCGGTGCCAACCTGATATTAAAATCTTTAAGAATATTCTGAAATTTTTTTGTGGCCCATGGATGATATGTGAATTTTTTAAAAATAAGTTTACCTTTTGTTGCTGAAAGTGTTGTGGTTTCTTTGATATGTTTTTGTCTCTTGAATTTCTGCACCTTTTTATGTACTAGTTCTTTTTTAAAACCATTTTTAACTGCTGTTTCTTCTATTTGTTTGTATTCTTTAAAATATTCTTCTTTGCTAATTTGTAGGTTAACTAGCCGGTGAGTTATACTGTTAATTACTGCAGGTTTGTGTGCTGTAGGGTTAAAACTGTCAGCTTTGATGTGATTATCTGCATGTGTATTCTTTCTGTATATTCCAAATTTAAGTTTTTCTTGGCATTTCATTATTTTAACATCCAGGAATGGCAGCATGTTATCTGTTTCTATTTCGTATGTAAATGATATGTTTTTATCTTGAATATTTAGAAGTTTTAAGGCATTGTCAATGAGTTTTTTGTTAACTATGGCAAATATATCATCCACATATCTGTACCATACCTTAAATATGAATGGAAACGCTGTGTTGATGTGTGTTTCAAATCTACTCATGAAGAGGTTAGCTAGAAATGGAGATAAGGGATGCCCATTGTAAGTCCTGCTTGTTGTTTATAAAATTTTCCTTTAAAAGTGAAAAAGGCTTGGTTTATGCAAATTTCTGTCAGTTTGATGTATTCTTTTATGTGTATATCATCAATTCCACTTGTCAGAATTGTCCCATTGTCGGGGATGAAAACATAAACTACAAGTTTATCACACTGCCACCAGAGCAGAATATACATTCCCACAGCTCAACGAATGATCCGACAGTTGAACTTTAGCCCGACTGAAGATGGGAACAAAATGTTCTCGAAACCGGTTCCATACATTTATGAAAAGTAAGTGAAGCTTTAAGAGTGTGTAGTTCAACTGAATCATACAATGATATCAATTAATATGATTGGCTTCACTGTGCAAGTTCCAATTTACATTTAAGTAATAAATAGGCCTTCGAGCCGTAGGAACACCGACCCGCATTAATTCGTTTTGCGACGACGATAAGATGGAATACACAAACAATAACCTAAATAACTTCAACTGCAATTTTAATAACTTAAAAAAGGACATTAAAGAGTATATAAAATTAAAAGAAAAAAGACGACTCATTTCTGCAGATATTCATTTTTTAAACCGCTGCCTTAAACATAAAGTGTGTCCAAAGTTCGTCCGAAAAACCGTTAAACGTAACCACAACAATCGCGAGCAGTTAGCTGCCGAGAAAAAAGTTATTCAAATAGAAAAGTCAAAACATTATACTAAAATGGCAAATATTTATCTTAAACTATACAAAAAACACTTACAGATTTCAAAGAGGTTAGGTTGCATAATATGGGATAATTTAATTAGAACAGCCTTAGAACATATACAATTTCAAGTAAACAAAAAAGTAAGCAATCAAAAAAGAAAATTTAGTAAGCTTTATCAAAAACCAAAGAAAACTCCAAACCCTAAGCAGAATTATATAGAAAATCTATCTAATAAAAATTTCAAAACAGAAGAATTAGCATTTCTAAATAAAGGCTTAAAAACTTGTGTACAATACTCCACTAAAATAGAGGATTATTTGGTAGATTTGGAAGTGGCCATTGAAGGTTTGAAGAACAAAGAAAAAGAAATAGAATTAAATCAGAAAAAGTTTTTAAGGGCATTGTTAAAAACAATACAGCAGTACACAACACTTATAAGAATACAATAAAATCCTTAAATGAAAAAGATGTTTATACTAAAGCAGACAAAGGAAACAGAGTAGTAATTTTGGATAAAAAAGATTATAATAATAGAATGCAGAATTTATTAAATAAAAAAGAATATGTTCAGATCCCATTAGACCCATTGAAAAGGTGTGTTAATTCCATCAATGAGGTTCTGAAAACATGTACAGTCATTCCAAAAGAAACAATATTAAAAATAAAACAGACCAACCCTAAAATAGCTAAGTTATATGGTTTACCTAAAATTCACAAGACTGGAAATGGTATGCGCCCCATCATTAACAACATCAATACTCCCTCTTACTATTTAGCAAAATGGTTAGCTAATAGATTCAAGGCATTACCAAAATTTCAAACCAGGAGCATAAATAATTCATATCAGTTAATAGAAAAAATTAAAGACATAAAATTGCACCCCTCTGACGCTCTTATATCTTTCGATGTAGAATCTCTGTTTCCTAGCATACCAAAGGAAAAACTCCTGATTAATCTATATGATTGGCTAAAAACAAGTGGAATTAATGATATACACATAAAAGAATACATCAAACTGACAGAAATTTGCATAAACCAAGCCTTTTTCACTTTTAAAGGAAAATTTTATAAACAACAAGCAGGACTTACAATGGGCATCCCTTATCTCCATTTCTAGCTAACCTCTTCATGAGTAGATTTGAAACACACATCAACACAGCGTTTCCATTCATATTTAAGGTATGGTACAGATATGTGGATGATATATTTGCCATAGTTAACAAAAAACTCATTGACAATGCCTTAAAACTTCTAAATATTCAAGATAAAAACATATCATTTACATACGAAATAGAAACAGATAACATGCTGCCATTCCTGGATGTTAAAATAATGAAATGCCAAGAAAAACTTAAATTTGGAATATACAGAAAGAATACACATGCAGATAATCACATCAAAGCTGACAGTTTTAACCCTACAGCACACAAACCTGCAGTAATTAACAGTATAACTCACCGGCTAGTTAACCTACAAATTAGCAAAGAAGAATATTTTAAAGAATACAAACAAATAGAAGAAACAGCAGTTAAAAATGGTTTTAAAAAAGAACTAGTACATAAAAAGGTGCAGAAATTCAAGAGACAAAAACATATCAAAGAAACCACAACACTTTCAGCAACAAAAGGTAAACTTATTTTTAAAAAATTCACATATCATCCATGGGCCACAAAAAAATTTCAGAATATTCTTAAAGATTTTAATATCAGGTTGGCACCGATTAATAGATTTAATGTTCAAAATTTGCTGATAGATAATGTTAATGACAGTATTCCACAAGAAGAAAAATCAGGTATTTACAAAATAAATTGTGCAGAATGTGAAAAAATCTACATAGGGAAAACAAAGAGAAACATAGGCACACGGTTAAAGGAACATTTCAGGAACATAAAGTACAAGCAAATAGAGAAATCAGCAGTAGCATATCATTTTTGGACACAAAACCATGACATAACAAATAAAACAAAATTATTAAAATCAGTACCAGGACCTACGGAATTAGCAACCTGAGAGAAAATCTACATCTACAAATACAAAGACAGCATAATGAACTTCGACATTGTCGGGGATGAAAACATAAACTACAAGTTTATCACACCACCACCAGAGCAGAATATACATTCCCACAGCTCAACGAATGATCCGACAGTTGAACTTTAGCCTGGCTGAAGATGGGAACAAAATGTTCTCGAAACCGGTTCCATACATTTATGAAAAGTAAGTGAAGCTTTAAGAGTGTGTAGTTCAACTGAATCATACAATGATATCAATTAACTGATTAAACAGTTTGTGTTAAACTTCATATTACTGATCGCTCAAACAACAACAACAATAATATTCCTGAAGTAATATTGAATAATAAACTAATTTCATACAAAACTGAAACAAACTCTTGGCCTGTGGATTCAGAATAACTTAAAATGAAAATCACATATTAAATACCTTCTAAGCAAATTAAACAGGGATATACATGTCTTAAGAATTTTAAGTCAAAATGTCAGCCTTCATATATATTAATAGCTTATTATGCTCATATGCATTCAGTAATGAAATATGGAATAATATTTTGGGGAAATTTGCCAGAAGCTAAAGATGTATTTATTAAACAAAAACAAGCCATTTTTATTATATAAGGTAAGTTATGTTCATGTAAACCTCTATTCAGTAAACTTGGTATACTTATTTGGCATGTACTTATATATTAAGAGATAGTCTTATTCACAAAAAAGAATAGATTTACTTTCCAAAATAACGGAAATATACACATTATATTATAAATAACAAGGACATTCACATAACCTCTACCAGAACTACAATGTGTAAGAATGGAGTATTACATGCCAGTATAATGATAAACCATTCCCTTTCCAATGTCATTAAAATATATATAAAACTATAATATATTTAAATCTAGGACAGAGGCTTTCTTGCAGAAGCACTGCTTTTACACAGTAAAGGAATATCTTCAATTTAATGAATGTCCACATACATAAGTCATGTGCTAACTAATCTTATATCATTACCTTTCTTTTTCACAGTTATATTTAATCGATTATATATTTTAAATGAACTTCAGTTAAGTATGTTTGATATCTAAATTGTATAATTTGAACTATTGATATATCCTGTATCAAGGCACTGTGTACATAATTGATTTAAGAGACTTAATAAATTGAAATAAATTGAATTGTATCAGTTGCATATTATTGCAAAAATGAGTCTGTGCCTTATTATTTTGGCATGAACTGTTGTTTAACACTAAATTCTTTTTATCTTCCTTGAATTTCATTGTTGTTGCTCAGTATGAGTGCAGGCACCATGGCAAATTGATGATTGAGTGAAACTGAGATGGAAGCACCTGTCAATGCATCTGACAGTGAAGAGTATTGTTTCTGAATGTGAAGAATATTTGAGTTTCGCCTTTGAAAGTGATACTTCTAATGATTATTTATAAGTCAACATCCTGTCAGCAATGAAGAGGGAGTTCCTTCAAAAGATCAAAATATAACATGGCAGTTATATCCATCTCTAAAATGCAGGTGGCTTTTTGTGTTCAATTTCATCAAGAATACACCAGGAACTGCAAAGTATGCAGTCACTAAACTAACTGACATAAAAAGTTCATTTGAAACAGTATTTGGTGCCATACTTGAAAATGAATTCGATCACTAAAGCCGTATGATAGGTGACCTGTAGGATGCCAGCATTGAGCACATGCCATCCTGCAATACTGCCATCTATTTGTAAGATGGAGGTAGAGGAAGCAGAGGTACAGCAGAAAGTCAAGGCTCGCCAAAGACTGTAGTGCCAAATGAGAAGAAGACTTGAAAATGAATTAATAGAAAAGAAACATTTGAAGGGAAAGCAAGTTTGTGGTCAACAGTAGATAAATATTAATAATATTGTAATAATGAGTTTCAAGCTTATTTTCGGCTCTTATTTCTAGCCAAAGTTTAGTGATCTCATGGACAGTTAACCCAAAACTTATGAAATAAAGAAACTGGCTGAAACATATTTCAGACAACACTGTCTTTTGAAAGATTTTCTAAGATATCATGCATTCTGTGGTTTGATAAAAAGTCTACTAAGGGATAGAGAAAGTGTGACTGTTGATGAACTAGTAGGATATTCTTAATTAGCTAGTAGGATTTTGAGGTTGATATTCCTTCAAGCAACACATCCTAAGTAAACCAGCAAAATATGGGATAAACATATGGATGCTTTATGACAGTGAAACTTCCTTTGTACTGAAAGCACAAGTTTATACAGGAAAAGGACTTGTAGCAGCACTGGAAAGAAATCGGTAAATGAGAGTAGTTTTTGATCTTATAAGTGAACTAAGAGGTTAGAATGTAATTTGCAACATCTTATAATTTGGGATAGGTACTTCTGAATATAAAATTGATGTCCTTGGGAACCATGTGGAAATAAGTTAGAGCTTCCACAGTAAATGACAAACACAGTGGTAGACAGTTCTTCATTTTATTTTATAGATGACACTGCTGTGATCAATTTTGTTGAAATAAATATGTTATATTTATGAGTATGGTGCATCATGCTGAGAAAATAAGCAACAGGAAGGATAAGAAATTACAATGATTTTAGATTATAATGCAACTAAAGAAGCTCTAGATACAATTGATCAAGTAACAGTATCTATACCTGTAAATGAAAAACAAATTGACCGCCACAATGCACATGTATTGCAGACTTCCAAACTACAATGCAAGAACAATGTCAAGAAGGAAATATTCTCAGAATTTCTAATAAAGGAACAGTATCAACAGCACACTTACCAAGGACTGAAGAATCATTGATAATTGTGAAGAATATTCAACAACCTGAAATCATAGCAACAGTTTCAGTCTACAACTTCAGGAAAATCAAATGTGCACACTGTAAATTCTGTCCATCAAGTAATATTAACAAAACTAATATCTTAAGTGGAAACTGCAAATTCATTATTTATAAAACTCATATCACATACTTGTGTCCAAAGTGCAAACAATGGGAAGCAATTAAACATTTTTAAAAATTGTAAAAACTTTAAAAAATTTTTCATATGGAACTAACACAGTGAAACTCACACGAATTAAATCTGTCGCCTAACACTCTTCATGCTTCACTGACCTTAAAAATATTTGGTACCGGTTTCAAAGATATGTTATCTCCATCTTCGGCTGTGGACGACTGGTATAAAAGCCTGTTTTTACATAGTATCAGAAGCAATGTTCTGCTCTGGTGAAACTCTAATGAACTTAAAATTTATATTTTCTTCCTTCGGAATGTCAAAATTCATCAAATGATCCTTATGTTTGTAGATGTAAATCTTTTCCCAAATATCCAATTCTACCGGTCCCTGTACAGCTCTCAATAATTCAACTTTTTCCTTTATATCATGATTTTCGACCCAAAAGTGACATGCCACTGCTAATTTTTCTATTTGTTTGTATTTTAAATTTCTCATATTTCTTTTAGATGTATCCCACATTCCTCTTAGGTTTTCCTTAGTAGATCTTATCATATTCAGCACATGAAATCTTGTAAATCCCAGCTTTTTTCTCCTTTGGGGTATTATCTGTAGTATTATCTTTTAAAACGTTGTTTAAACTAAATCTATTAATGGGAGCCAATTTTATATTAACATCTTTAAATATTTTTTGAAATTTATACATCACTGTTGGATTATATGTAAAATTTTTAAAGGACATTTTTTCTTTAATTGTTGATAATGTAGTGAAATTTTCAATTCTTTTCTTTCTCTGGAATTTTTTTATCTTACTATGTATTAAATCTTCATTAAAACCATTTAAAATTGCTGTTTCTTTTATTTTTTTATATTCTATGTTATATTCTTCTTTACTGATTGGCAAATTGATCAATCTGCACATCAAACTATTAAAAATTGCATGTTTGTGAGCTATAGGATTAAAACCATTTTCTTTGATATAATTATCTGCATGTGTGTCCTTTCTATATATGCCAAATTTCAAGTTTTCTTTACTCTTTATAATTTTAATATCCAAAAAAAAAGGCAGCATATTGTCTGTTTCTATTTCATGTGTGAATTTTATATCTCTATCTTGAATATTCAAAATCTTTAGTGCATCCTCAATTAACTTTTTATTAACTATGGCAAAAATATCATCCACATATCTGTACCAACACTTAAAGAAGTATGTAAAGGCTGAAGTAATATGTGTTTCAAAATTACTCATGTAAAGATTTGCCAGGAAAGGAGATAGAGGACTGCCCATGGTCAAGCCTGTTTGTTGTTTATAAAACTGTTTATCAAATGTAAAATATGACTGATTAATACAAATGCTTTGATTCCTACTTCTTTTAACAATTTTTGTAAAACGATTAAAAATTTTTCTCTAGGTATGCTGGGGAACAATGAGATCACTTCAAACGACACTAGTGTATCTGTAGGTAATAATCTAATAACCTTTATTGCTTCAATTAATTGGATAGAATTATTTATGCTTCTACTTTTGAACTTTGGCAATTTATTGAATCTGTCTGATAACCGTTTTGCTAGCAAATATGTGGGGGTGTTAATATTGTTCATGATTGGTCTTATGCCCATTATTGGTTTGTGAAATTTTGGCAAGCCATATATATTGGCTATTTTACAATTATTTGTAATTAATTTATATTTATTTGTACCTGGAATAATTGTGCTTTTTCTTAGACCTCAATAAAGGTCTAAAAACCTGTGTAGAATTTTCAAATAATGTGAAGAACATGTTGCAGATCTTGAAATAGCTATGAATAACTTAACAAACCAAGACAAGCATAGAATTAGGATAAATTCTGAAAATGTCTTAAAAGAAATGAAAAAATAAACCTATCGGAATTAACTACTACAAAAATATTATCAGGAATCTTAACTCAAAAGGAGTAGTATATAAAAAAGAGATAAGGAAAATAAAATAGTAATCCTAGGTAAGAAAAATATACCACTAGTATGTTAAACTTATTAAATAAAAAAGAATTTGCCAAAGCCAAATCAGATCCATTGAATGGATACTTGAAAATAGTTAATAAAGCCATAAGAAAAAGGACAATTATTCCAGGTACATGTAAATATAAATTAATTGCAAATAATCCTAAAATAGTCAGTATATATGTCTTGCCAAAAATTCACAAACCAATAATGAGCATGAGACTAATCATAAACAATATTAACACCCTCACATATTTGCTAGCAAAATGGTTATCAGACAGATTCAATGAATTACCAAAGTTCAAAAGTAGAAGCATAAATAATTCTGTCCAATTAATTGAAGCAATAAAGGATATTAGATTATTACCTACAGATACACTAGTGTTGTTTAATGTGATCTCATTGTTCCCCAGCATACCTAGAGAAAAACTTTTAATCATTTTACAAAAATGGTTAAAAGAAGTAGGAATCAATGAAACGCACAGAAAAGAGTACATACATTTGACAAGCATTTGTATTAATCAGTCATATTTTACATTTGATAAACAGTTTTATAAACAACAAACAGGCTTGACCATGGGCAGTTCTCTATCTCCTTTCCTGGCAAATCTTTACATGAGTAATTTTGAAACACATATTACATCAGCCTTTACACACTTCTTTAAGTGTTGGTACAGATATGTGGATGATATTTTTGCCATAGTTAATAAAAAGTTAATTGAGGATGCACTAAAGATTTTGAATATTCAAGATAGAGATATAAAATTCACACATGAAATAGAAACAGACAATATGCTGCCTTTTTTTTTGGATATTAAAATTATAAAGAGTAAAGAAAACTTGAAATTTGGCATATATAGAAAGGACACACATGCAGATAATTATATCAAAGAAAATGGTTTTAATCCTATAGCTCAAAAACATGCAATTTTTAATAGTTTGATGTGCAGATTGATCAATTTGCCAATCAGTAAAGAAGAATATAACATAGAATATAAAAAAATAAAAGAAACAGCAATTTTAAATGGTTTTAATGAAGATTTAATACATAGTAAGATTAAAAAATTCCAGAGAAAGAAAAGAATTGAAAATTTCACTACATTATCAACAATTAAAGAAAAAATGTCCTTTAAAAAATTTACATATAATCCAACAGTGATGTATAAATTTCAAAAAATATTTAAAGATGTTAATATAAAACTGGCTCCCATTAATAAATTTAGTTTAAACAACGTTTTAAAAGACAATACTACAGATAATACCCCAAAGGAGAAAAAATCTGGGATTTACAAGATTTCATGTGCTGAATATGATAAGATCTACTAAGGAAAACCTAAGAGGAATGTGGGGATACGTCTAAAAGAAAATATGAGAAATTTAAAATACAAACAAATAGAAAAATTAGCAGTGGCATATCACTTTTGGGTCGAAAATCATGATATAAAGGAAAAAGTTGAATTATTGAGAGCTGTACAAGGACCGGTAGAATTGGATATTTGGGAAAAGATTTACATCTACAAACATAAGGACCATTTGATGAATTTTGACATTCCGAAGGAAGAAAATATAAATTTTAAGTTCATAAAAGTTTCACCAGAGCGGAATATTGCTTCTGATACTACGTAACAACAGCCTTATACACCAGTCGTCCACGGCCGAAGATGGAGATAACATATCTTTGAAACCGGTACCAAATATTTTTAAGGTTAGTGAAGGATGAGGAGTGTTAAACGACAGATTTAATAAATGGGAAGCAATGCTTTTATAAAGCTTAGAATGCTCATTTATGTGCTCTCATATAACACGAGCAAAATATTATTGTATTCTACTGCATAGTTTCATTGATATAATAATTGTGTAGCAGTATATTATGCTTGATAGTGCAATTTTGTAAACTTTACTTAGTATTATGATTCATTACCAATAATGGCATGTCCCATATCATGTATATTATTTTATAGGCACAGTAAATAAATAGAATTCTAATAAATATAAAAACCTGAAGCAAATAAATGTCCCATATAGTAAAAATAAATTAATCAGCAATAAAACAAGAAAAAAGAGCAATAATAAAATAAAAATGTTTGTAAATAAATACAAATATTAATAATTGTGTTATATGCCACTCATTTATATACTTTGAATACGGTTCTGCATATTTTGTACCAATTACAGTTCATCGGGTCATACTGACCTGAACATGATATGCATATAGTAAATTCAAGCAGTGCAGTAAGATTAAATGAGGTAGAAATATCAAAGAATGACAAGAATTATATGCAAATTTTTCAAACTGATGATCAGCTTCTCTTGAGATGAAACATTTCTTTTTTTCCACACAATGAAACAATCTCCATTCCTTTTCATTATATTCTGAGAGTTCAAACTTTACCACCAATTTAATACACAAGAGAAAAATAACACGAACATTCTTTTTTTCTACTTTGTATTATAAGTAGGAGATCTCTGGGCTGAGATGCTTCTTTCAGCACATTCAGCTTAGAAAAATACAGCTGAATCTTTAGGAAGGTCAAAATATAATTTGTGATAAGCCATTCAATGTATAGTGAATAAAAATTTAGGTTTCCTAAGATGGGGTCTGCATAAAAATTGCTTAGTTTTTCCCCACTACTGAAAACTTAAGTTATACGTTCTGGAAAAGTATGAAACAATTTAAAATAATGATTAAAATTACATTGGAGGAGAGAGCACATTTGAACAATTTGAATGTTCTACTTCCACATATACTTTTCATTAAGTTTCCAATACACATTAAATTTCAGTTCTTATGTACTGACTGCAATTTTCCCTCCATTTCATTGTTTGGTGTAAACTCAGTGGATGACTGTGAGATAAAGTGCTTAGAAACTTTACTTTTTCTGAATTTTACAAGGATATTCTGATGATGTGAAAGTTCTAAGAGGTGATTTTAATTATGTAATATTAAGGCCGAACAAATGCACCTAAGTTTATTATAGGACTAAGTTTTTCCTTCTTGTTTCTTTTAATGAGAGATTGTACTTGGTACGGTTATGTGAGGTGCATTTGTGCAGTCCCTTGGGGACACATCTGTTAAAAACCGCCCCACTACATTATTAAACAACTATGTGAAAACTATTTTTAAAATTTTACAGAAATGAAGTTATTGATGATATAATTTTTTTTAGGGTAGAG
Source organism: Metallyticus violacea (assembly GCA_030762175.1). NCBI lineage: Eukaryota > Metazoa > Arthropoda > Insecta > Mantodea > Metallyticidae > Metallyticus > Metallyticus violacea. Next base: position 120,185,115 of record CM060846.1, on the reverse strand, counting down.
AATGTTTCAGAAATACATAAAGTAAATAAATAGTCTACAATATCCAATGATATTAATCAGTAAGCAGCATGACAAAAAATTTTTAATTAAGAGCTGCAGCTTCCAAGTATGATATGAATTTGATAATATTTCCACCTCATTAACATCTTTAGCCATTGGATGTGGGTATGGTGGGCTATTCAAAGGAAAAATATTTGTGGTGCAAAATTACTTGATGATTGCTAATCCTGGAAAAATCATTATACATGATTTCTAACAAAATATATGGCTTACTTATCTTCATCTGCAGTAAACAATATAACATGTGCAGTTCAGAAATCTGTTTGACTTGCATTTAGTGATGAAGATTTTGAACCACTGTTGGTAACTGACAGGGACAAACCTATAGACCTACATAATCTAACTGCTGGTCCAACTAAGGAAAGAGCTGAAAAATCAGAATGACATGATAAAAATGGGGAGGGAAAAAAAAGAAAGAAAAAAAAAAAAACCAGTCTTAGCACAGTTGCTTCTTTCCTCCCAAAATTTGTGGCCTTATCCCGAAGCTATTTTAAGATGTCTGCAAAGACCAGGAAAGAATGTTAAGTTGCATTATTTGACAGGCATAAAAATAAAAATAGAAGAAGAACTTTGACACAAGCTAAAAGGAAAAACTAAGAGCAAAAAGGCCTAAGCTATCTCTCAAAGGAAAAAAAGACCTCCATGTTTCCTAGTATCAGTTTCTTCTACTAGTGACAGCGATGAGGAATTTTCTGGTGAAAACAGTTCAGATAAAGGAACTCTACAAGATTTCAGAACCATAAAAGAAATGACACCAAAGAAATTGTTGCTGATGACTTTGTGTTGATGTAATGCATGCAACAAAGAAAAGCAATGTTCTCTATATTAGACACCAAGAGGGAGTAGTTAGGCTCATATGAGTCATATTTATAAAAAGTATTTTGCTAAATATGGAAATTTACATATCCTGAAACTGAAGACTCCTGGGAAATAGAGAAAAGTGATATTGTCACCAAACTGCTTCAGTCAGAGAATTTAGGAGGAACTGTTTACACTATGACAATGAAAACATTAATGTGGACATAATTAAATAGCTTCAGGATATTTTTGTTGATAAATTACTTCTATAATAGATCATTTGGACAATGTTCAAAAGTGCAAAATTCCAGTATAAAGGTATATCATACATGAAGCAGTGTTCAACATGTTACAATAATAATTTTTGATTGAATTTATATAGGTTTTTCAATTATGTGAAAATTCTGCAAGTAAAAAATGTTATGTGTTTAACTAGAAATGTTAATTGGAACTGGTACAGTGAAGCTAATTATATAATTCAAATCATTGTATGATTGAGTACAACTACACCCTCTCGTTGCTCCACTTACTTAATAATATGTGGAACCGGTTTCACGAACCTTTTGTCCCCATCAATAGCTAACAGTCAACTGCTGGATAATTCGTTAATGTTCATAATCAATTATGTTAAGCATTTGTTTATTAAGGAATGTCTAATTTTCCTATGTTATTTACAGTTTAAAAATTAATGTTGAATGAGAATAAAACAACGAGCCACCTTCTCCTCCTATTAATGGTAAATTATGCATAAACAATTAAACTGACCCATGAAAAAAATCACCTTTGACCTAATCTAGTATATACACATAAATTTAATTAATGCTAACACAAATTAACAAATCTCCTTCATAATTAAAATGAATATACTAATTAAACCACTATATAAAATAATAATATATAATAGGATTCAACACAATACATAGCCCATAAAATATCAAATTTTGAGGCATGTTGTGAATTTTTATTCATATAAATGTTATGACCAAATACTTGTTATGATAAATGTTAATACTCTGAAGTAATAAATACCACATTATGTTTTATGTTTCTTTCTTTATATGTATTAACTATGAACAGTGTGGCAATATTGTTTATAGTTTATATGCCAAGGCATTGGCTACCTATATAAATAGTCAAGCCTTTCATAATCAAGTGACTCTGATGGTACTGGATAGGTTTACAAGTAAGGGAAGGATAGTCAGTTTATTATTCAGGAAGACATTTAACAGTAACGTTATTTTAAATTATTATATTTGGTTGCACTTTAGTCATTGGAACTTCTCTAGCTTTTTTGTATTCTGGATATGTTTAGAATACACTTGCATTCATCCTCAGCTGAATTTTCCAACTGTTATTTTTCATTACTATCTCTGTCTTCCTATTGAAGCTGCCTGATGAAGTTTCTGAGTAAATCATTCTCTAATGGGTGTTATTTAGGAAAACTTATAACAGCTAAGCTATTTTAAATTGTATTTGCTTGTATTTTTGACTTTGGAACTTCACTAACTTTTTATATTCTGCAATGATGAATTTGAAATCCCATTGTATGATCTAATCAGGCATCTGTGAGAGGCAGAGGGAGATAGCATCAAGGAAACAAGTTAGAGAAAGTAGCTGAGAATGAACATTGTAAGTGACTTCTAAACTTAAAAAAATGACGGTAACAACATTGATGATGATATGATATACATAGACTTGTGACAAATTTCTGATACTGGCAAATATTAGGTTACAAAACAGGTACAAAAGAAAAAACTACACACAAAAGCAAATAATAATACTATATAAAATACAATTTGTAATCTGTTCAATGAATACAAACATCTGTTTATTAAATATTTCTTAAACTGATATTAAAATTGAGATTCTTTATATTTTTTAACTGTTGGTTATTTATTATATTAAAAAGTACCCATTATATATCTGCAATACAAAAAAGTCACAGTGAAATTCCAGTGACAAAATCAAACCAATATTACTACAAAAAGATATTTAAAAAAATTATGAAATACTTAAAGTATTAAAAATAGATGAAGGAAGTTAAAGATGGTTTCAATACTGAAGAGAATTGGAAATGGAAGGAACTGTGGGTTGCTCAGGTGAAAGATATATTAAGAAAATTGGGACGGGTGTGTTATGAGTTTTAAAAGAATATAGTAGAAAAGGATTATGGAAATAGATATCACTTAGAATTGAAGATATTGACAGGTAAGTACTACTTGGTAGCTTGAGGGTTAAGAAAACTTCTTATCAAGCTATGAAACATGAGTGGGATAGAAAAAATACATAACATTTGTGTGAAAGAATGGGTAAAAAAGGTTTAGCAAGAGTGAGAACAGGAGTTAGTAGAAATTAAGATGCTTGTCCAGTGTTTGTGAGAAATGATAATAGTTTGTTTATTTTTTAATACTATGAATAAATTACGGGGTGAAGTCAAAAGATAATAGTTAAAAAAACAGGATAATATTAGGGAAGAAATATTGTGCAGAAAATAGGGGAGAGATTAATATGAAAATGATCAGGAAACATTTGAAAAAAATGAAAGAAAAATGGAAAAGAAAACTTAGATATGTTTCACATACCAACTTACCACAACAAATTTAAGAAGATATTCAAAGAACATGGAATTATGTTAGCCCCAAAGAACAAATATAATATAAAAAATTTAGTACATTGCACAATGAAAGATACCATCCCTACAGAGCAAAAAGCAGGAATATATGAGATTAAATGTGCAGATTGTGAGCACAGCTACATTGGAAAAATGAAAAGAAATTTAGCAATTCGAAGAAAAGAACATTTTAGGAACATTAGATTGAAACAGATAGACAAATCAGCAATAGCAGCTCATTTTTGGAACAAAAATCACGAAATAAAACCAGAAATTAAATTACTGAAACAACTTCACAACCCAATAGAACTATCCACATGGGAGAGAATTTTCATTTTAAAAAATAAGAGCAACTTAATGAATTTTGATTTTCCGCCGCTGGATGAACTAGTTTCTACAAGTTTCTACTAGAACCACAAGATACCACCACAGGAGCAAACGGGCGTCCATCCCCCGTTTCGAACAACGGCATTCAGTCAACAACAGCCGATGATGGGAGGAACCTCTCCCGAAACTAGTCCAAAGTTTTAAATAAGTAAGTGGAGTTAGTGTAAACAACTGAACACATTAATGTAGTATATGTTACCACTCCGTTGTCTACAGCTTCGTAAGTACAATTTTTACTTTGGTTCCCGAAACATTATCCTTAACTTAAAGATAGTAAGTGAAGTGTGTAAAATAGTTACACACATTGTACTAGTTTAAATATATTTATGAGTTGTGTGAATGCCTCAATTTCATAATTAGATTATGAAAACAGTAGTGGGAGATAGGCTGGGTGGTAATTAGGATGGGCCTTATGCCTTCCCGGATAGCTTAGGACCCACTAGTATTAATAACTGTTTATCTTGGTATTAGATATTTTGCTTTATTTATATTTTGTATTGTGTTGTGTAGTTTTAGCTGGCATTCTCTATGCATAATTTAAGATAAATTCATTCATTAAAACGTAAACAGTTGTGCTTGTGACCCACTTACTGTTTGAAGTAATGAGTGCGACTGACAGTACCAGCTTGTCACTTCACTATCACAACATTCTGACACAAAGAAAAAAGATAGATTTTCCCTTTGCTTGGAATGCAGCAAATGCCGAGTCCCAGTTTCTAGCTTATTGTTTCATTCAACCGAGTAAGCATTATCTTGTATATAACACAGAGAGAATATATTCTACTCCAAAGTACAGTCAAGTTTTGTCTACAAATATATTAGTGACATTGTTCAACCAAGCTGGCACATAACCCACAAATTTACATTACAGAACTTCCCATTATACTCCCTTACACTATCTGGCATTATATATGCATTTCTCAGATAAATATAAATAATTCTTTCTTCCATACCTATCTTGCAGCCAGAAAGTTAAACAGGAAAATATTGGAAACTGACATACAGAGCAGAACATCTGAATAATTTTAAATATTGAAAGCTGGGAATTTAAAATGCAGTAACAAAATAAGTGCCCTGAACCGATAAGAATTTTATTTAGATGTCAGAATTAATTTTCATTTGAAATATTTGATCTCAGAAGTTTTGGGAGGTCAATAGCTTCTATAACATTGCCAATATATTACTAATTTTTAACCGAGCATAAAAATTTCTTTTCATTGATTATATTATTTTGCATTTAAACGATACTTACTGAAGGATTGTGACCCCATCACATATGCCTCCCATTCACATTTGGACATTAATTTTATATGTGCTCTTTAGTAAATAATACTGAGAGAACCTATTGTACCGCCACAGATGGCTGAGGTCGTTAAGGTGTGGACTCGTGAGCAGGAGGTCTGGAGTTTGAATCCCGCCAGAACCATCCTCCCTATCTGAGGTTTTATCCAGGTTTTCCTCAGTCCTCATAAATGGCAAATGCTGGGGAGGTACCCTAAACTTAGGCCTGGAACGCTTCCTTCCTTAAAATTTCATTTCATCTCATGTATCTGTTCACCACCTGTGGTGTCTCAGTAGTAATAATGGATGTTAAACACCATTAAAAAAAAATGAGAGAGAGAACAAAACAAAATAACTTTAGTTTTGTTTTCAACATGGCTTACTTTACCTAATTTCTGGGAAAATCCCTATAGCATTCTAACAAAGGGTTAAGTACAGCTATTTTTACCCAACTATGTATATACCAATCACTATGTGTGATTGTGGTCAATAATGTGGTCAGTAACTTGGAAGCACCTGAGTCAGAAGTGTAATGCATAAGCAAGTACTGGTAGGCCATTTAAAATGAGAGATTAATGCATTTCTTTGATGTTAAAGTTTAAATAAAAAGTATTGTATGTCTCCAAACATTTTGGTGGGATAGCAGTCTCTAACATGTTTTACATTCAGTAACAATATCCAGTATATGTGGATTATATCTTTCCATTCAAATGCCGATCAAGTCTGGCTACATCCAATTTTTACTATTCATAATCAGTGATAATAGGATGATATTTTATTAGTATTAATTAATATATTTTAACACCATGTAACTTGGAATGAGCCACCTGCCTTTAATGGGACCAAGTTATCCCAGGAAATGTGGCAGTTAAGTAGTTTTCTTTTCCTTTCCTTTATTGATACGTACAAAATAATAATGATGACTGAAAAGCTTTTATGTTAATCCTTATTGCCTGTATGCTGTCTGTTTTACGAATACATGTATTTATTTTCACATTCAGCTGATATTTTGTTTTCCTTATTTTTGGTAAATAATAAACAAAAGCCCCTTTAAGAAAGCATCTGCATCTATTTTCATTCTGTTTAGTATTAGTAATTATGATTTGTGCTTTCCTTTCAATGAGATTGGACTGGAAGATAAAGGTGACTAAAGCCCAAGTAAGCTGTTATCATATCCTAAACTTAGGTATTAATTTTTTTTACACTAAACTCCACTTACTTACATAAAAGTAAGACACGTTTATGGAGAATCTCTCCCATCTTCAGTTGCTCACCGAACCGCCGTTACTCGAAACAATGGCTAGACACCCGGATGATTCTGTGGTGGCCTCTGTTGGTTCAAGTAGGAAATTGCCGAGTTCATCCATAGGAGGAAACTCGAAATGCATTAGGTTTTTTTAATTTTTTAATATAACATTTTTTTCCCAAGTGGACAACTCCAATGGGTTGTGAAGATGTTTCACCAGTTTAATTTCCAGGTTTTTAGTCCAAAAATGAGCTGCTACTGCTGGTTTATCCACCTGCTTATAAAAAATATTCCTAAAATGTTCTTTCTTCCGAATTTCCAAATTTCTCTTTGTTTTGCCTATGTGGCTCTGCTCACAATCTGCACATTTTATTTTGTAAATTACTGATTTCTGTTCTGTTGATATGGAGTCTATTACTGTGCAACCTAATAAGTTCTTAATGCTGTATCTGTTCTTTGGGGCTAACATTATCCTATGTTCTTTGAAAATTTTCTTGAACTTCTTGTGGTAAATTGGATGGTAGGTGAAACTTTTGAATTTGTATTCTTCTTTTGTGTTTTTCGGTGTGGAAACTTCCCTTATCCCTTTTTGTCTTTTAGTTTCATTGATAATTTTTATCACTGTCTTTGTTGAAACCATTGATTATAGCTGTCTTGATTATTTGTTCGTATTCCATTTTGTACTCTGCTTCCGTGAGTGGAATATTCATTAATCTCTGTGCCAAACTGTGAAATACTGCATACTTATGTGGAATGGAGTTATAACTCTCATTTTTTATGTAGTTTTCTTATGTTTTTCTTTTCTTTAAATTGAAAAATTCAAACAATCTCCATTTCTTATAATTTTTAAATCTAGAAATGGTAGCCAACCATTTCTTTCTTCTTCTATGGTGAATTGTATAGATTCATGTTGCAAATTAAGAAGTTTCAGGGCATCTATTGACTGTTTCTCCAGTATTATTGCAAAAATGTCATCCAGATAACAAACTGTTATCAGTTCGGTTTAGATTAATATGTTCTTTAGCATATCTGATCATAGCCTTATGTGATCTATTATGCTTATACATGACATGATTCAAGTTTGGCTAGAGAACCCTTTCTGTAGCAAACGTTAATCAATGTTAATGTATGAGTAACAATAGGAAGTTCTGTATGTGGATTTCATATTGCTTTTAGCAAACATTCCAACACACTACAGCCAACTATCATAGAGTCAAAAAAGTAAAGAATATTATCAGGCAACAGTGGTAATATAATGATGTTGTACAGAAGCAATTCTCTGATTATTATTGAAATTCAAACATAATAAAGTATTAATTAAAATTGAATTTCACTAATGGAAGAGAGAGAGAGAGAGAGAGAGAGAGAGAGAGCAACAACACCACCAGTCATGTTGAATTAAAAGTAAAACTTCTAAAATATGTCAATTATTTAAACTCTCTTGACGTTTGACATTAAAACTTTTTTTATTAATGTGAAACGTCAAGAGAGTTTAAATATATTGACATGATTTTTGAAGTTTTACTTGTAATTCAACAAGATTATGATAGTTTCACTATTTGGATTCCTGCATTGATTTATAATTGAACACCAGTCATATTAATACCCTTGGTACTACCAATACACTTTTTTCACTACATTATGTAAATTCCTTCCCACTCCTGAAAAGCACAATTGCTTCACATTGTGGATTGCTATTCATTCACAGTATACTTCTTCAAAATGCATTGAATAACTAAATATTTACTGCATAAATAAAACTACATCACTAGTTTTAAAATTAAAGTTATTTGTTCTTTGCTTTAAATTTTATTTCATTTAATAAGCAAGGAAATAAAATTAACTCTATACTTATAGAAAGGTTTCTTATTCATTCTGTTCCCCCTTCCCAGTTATTCATTTATCCACTCAATTATGCTATTTCAGTCTTCTACCACCTTCCCAAGTTCATGTTAATTGAGCTAGCGCCTGTCTCGATAACGTCGTTCTCTATCCCTATCTCGATCTCGCCGCTCTGTTGTTCGACGAAGGAATTCTTCCACAGAACGATCATACTGCAACAAAAGAAAAAAATATTGGAATATTGCTTTTACTTATGTATGAAATGGTGCATATACTCTGTGTCATAAATATTTAAAAAAATGGTTTCCCCACATTAAATAGCGACATTTCTTAGAGATTCCAGGTTCCAATTTAGATGATGATTGATGATTATTGCTTAAAGGGCGCAAAACTACGAGGTCATTAGCGCCCAGACACACCGAAATCTGCGCAACAGTAGCACTTTGTGCAATAATAGAAAACCCGCTTTTAATAACTGGGGTTAAGTTTTCATCAACAGAGCAGATCAAGACGCAGCTACAGGAGCTCAGATATTAAGTGTTATAATGGCCTAAAAATATAACAAGGAAACCCCTCAAAACAAAGAACAAGGATAAAATTGACTACAAAAGGACAAAAGTCCTAAAATATTCGGAAATTACCGTCATGGGTAAAACCAATAAAATTCACACCATGCACCAAAAGTCACAAACACGGATAAAGCGGAGCACTCGTTCCACCGCTACCACATCATCGGCAAGTAGCTCCTCAATAGAGGAGGACAAACCCAGGGAAAGTCTAAAAGTTGCCAGATGAGGGCATTCCAGTAAAATGTGACGCACCGTGAAGGGGTGGTCACATAGTGGGCAATCTGGAGCTGGTTGACCATTAAAAAGGTGACGGTGACTAAATCGGCAGTGCCCTATTCGAAGACGAGCTAAAATCACTTCCTCGCGACGGACTGCGCGAGAAGAAGTCGACCAATGAAAAGGGGTGGATTTAATTTCTCGAAGCTTATTGTGGGGAATGATATCCCACTCATCGCGCCAGCGCGAGAGAATTCCTCGACGTATACAATGTTTAAAATCCCCTACATAAAAGCGTTGCTCGTACTCTGCAGGATCTAAAATGGCGGATTTAGCTGCGACATCCGCGGCCTCATTTCCCGGGAGTCCCACGTGTCCAGGTACCCATAGCAGAGTGACTCTGACACCAACGGCCAGAAGCGAAGACACTGCATCCTGAACTTTCTGCACAAGAGGATGGTAGGTGTACAGGCATTTAAGAGACAAAAGGGCACTCAGAGAATCGGAACAGATGACACTGTTCCCCAGTCCGTGGTCAGAAATAAATAAAATAGCCCGATATATAGCATAGAGCTCCGCCATAAAAATAGATGTCGCAACGTTAAGACCATATGTAAAACTAGCTCCATTAAAAACAAAGGCACATCCTACACCTGTGTCGGATTTAGAACCGTCGGTATATATAAAATTACATCCAGCAAAGTAAGAGACAATCTCGTTAAAATGACTAAGAATGAATGGTGCTGCAGTCGAGGACTTAGGACAGGCCGTAAGCCCAAGATGAACGGGGGCCTCTGCTAAGAGCCAAGGGGGAGAGGAAGTTTCCCCGGCCAAGAAAAAAGCAGGTAAGTCCAGGTCCATCGTCCTTAACAGCTCCCGGAAACGAAAGCCAGCGGGCTTAGGAGTAAAAGACCGAGCGGCGTAAAATGGGGCGAGAGACACATTGAAAAACGGTCCATTCGCAGGATGACGAGGTTGCGTAGCCAGTCGACAACCATACGTAGAAAGTAAAAGATCCCTACGATAAAACAACGGAGGTTCCCCAGCCTCCGCACATAAACTCGACACAGGGCTGGTGGGGAACGCACCAACAGCGACACGGATACCCCGGTGGTGAATGGGGTTAAGACGACGAAGAACGGAAGGTCGCGCTGAGCCATATACTATACAGCCATAATCCAGTTTGGACCGGATTAGAGATCGATAAAAGCGTAAAAGAACAGTCCGGTCGGCTCCCCAGGATGTGCCACTTAAAACCCGTAAAATACACAGAGAACGTTCATACCGGCCTCTGAGCTGTGCTACATGCGAAGACCAGCTTAATGTTCTGTCAAAGATTAAGCCCAGAAATCTAACTTCGTCCGCGAAAACAAGAGCTTCTGGGCCAAGGTGGAGAGATGGTGAAGGATACACCTTATGACGCCAGAAGTTCATGCAGACGGTCTTCTCTGCGGAGAAACGGAACCCATTACGTACGCTCCAAAGGTAGAGGCGGTCCAGACAGCATTGGAGGCGGCGTTCCAAAAGACAGGTTCTCCTGGAGGAAAGATAAATCGCAAAATCGTCTACGAATAACGACGATTGGATTCCCGGTGGTAAGCACTCAGCTATGGAATTGATGGCGATGGCAAACAGTGTACAACTAAGTACCGAGCCCTGCGGTACACCGTTCTCTTGAGTAAAACGAGAAGATAAAACTGACCCCACGCGAACGTTAAAAACCCGGTCCATCATAAACTCCCGAATAAAAACAGACATCCGACCACATATATGCCAATCATTAAGCGTACGAAGGATACCGCCCCTCCAGCAGGTATCGTAAGCCTTCTCCAAATCAAAAAATACCGCAACAGTTTGGCACTTTCTCACAAATCCATCCATTATATGGGTGGACAGAGACACAAGATGGTCGATGGAACATCGATGACGACGGAAACCGCACTGGATGTTCGTCAGTAGGTGCCGCGACTCCAACCACCACATAAGCCGCCCGTTAATGATTCGTTCCATCACCTTGCACACGCAACTGGTGAGGGAAATGGGACGGTAACTGGAAGGAAGGTGTGGGTCCTTTCCAGGCTTAAGGATAGGAATGACTGTCGCCACTCGCCAAGCACATGGAAATGTGCCATCACACCAAATGCGGTTAAAAATTTTCAGTAAAAAATGCATACCCGCAGTTGATAAATGCTGCAGCATAGCAACATGGATGCCATCTGGTCCTGGAGCGCAATGCCGAGATGCAGATAACGCATGTTCCAATTCCCTGGACGAAAATGGGACATTGTAGCACTGTTGGTTGTCTGAGGCAAAGCTAAACCCTCTAGGATCAACTCGCTCCTGAATAGAGCGAAAGGCAGGGGGGTATTGGGCAGAGCTCGAGATCTCAGCGAAATTGCGACCTAAGGTATTTGCTACATCCTTGGGGGTAGTAAGTACACAATGTGATACCTTGAGTCCAGATATGGGCGTAAATCCAGGTTTGCCCGCAACTCGGCGCAGTCGGTTCCAAACAACAGATGAAGGTGTAAAACGGTTAAAAGATTTGGCGAAGGCAATCCAGGACGCCCTCTTGCTGTCTTTAATAACTCGGCGGCATTTCGCGCGCAGTTGTTTGTAACGGATGAAATTCTCTAACGTAGGGTGGCGACGAAAGACCCGCAAAGCACCTCGACGTGCACGCAATGCGTCCCGGCATTCGTCGGTCCACCAAGGAACCGGAATTCGTCTCGGGTGGAAAGACGACCGGGGAATAGCCTGATTTGCGGCTGCAACAATGATCGTGTTTAGGTGTTCGACCATGGCATCAATGGAGGGAAAGGGACACCCGGAAAATACAGCCAGAGAACGGAAGAGACTCCAATTTGCTTTTTCTAGAAGCCACTTCATTGTGCGCTGAGGGCGAACTTGGGAAGACAGGATACGAATAGCACAGGGGAAATGGTCGCTAGAGTACAAATCAGAAAGAACGTGCCAGGCAAAGTGTACGGAAAGCGAAGCCGAACAGACAGACAAGTCCAGATGGGAAAAACTGTGTGTGCTGTCGGAGAGAAAAGTGGGCTCACCTGTATTCAGTAAAATAAGATTGTGGCGATCCAAAAAATCAGCCACCAAGCTACCCCTCGCACACTCTACAGAGGATCCCCAAGAGGGATGGTGCGCATTGAAGTCCCCCAAAAGCAGTATAGGGGGTGGTAGCTGGTATAGAAGGTTGTCCAGATCAACCACGGAGACAGGAACAGATGGAGGCAGGTAAATGCTGCAGACTGTGAAACTAAGGCCAGAAAAGGAAACCGTAGTTGCAACCGCCTGTAGATTAGATTGGAGAGACAGGGGGGAAGTATGCACGTCATCCCTGACTAATATTAAAACTCCGCCATGCGCGGGAACGCCGTCTTCGGCGGGAAGATCGAATCTTACCGAAGAGTAACCCCGAATATTGAAAGCATCCTGAGGACGAAGTTTGGTCTCCTGGAGGCATAAAAGCAGAGCATCAGTCGATCGTAAAAGCAATTCTAGTTCAGGTCTTTGGCTGCGGAGCCCACGTACGTTCCATGAAAGGATAGACATTATTAAAACCGTTAAAAGAAATAAAAACACCACCTTACTTTTTGGTCGGACCGGGACGAATCAATCGTCCTTTCTTTAAGCGCGTGGGACTCGGTGGTTTAGCAGTAGCAGGCGCTTCCTGCTCCATAAAATCCTCGGAGGGAGGGCACTCCCGCTGAGATGGGTCAACCGATTCCAGCACCTGGAAACGGTTGGAGGTGTTGAGAGGCGGCGACGGTGACCGCCTTGCGGGTTTGCTCCCAGAGCAATCGTGGGAGCTCGACCTCCGAGGAGGTGAGGGGCTTTGATTTTTCTTCTTAGCCTTTCCTTCATTTGTGGACGATTTTAGAAAGTCAGTCCGTGTGTAGGCAGTCTTGAATTTTACTGGATCAGCAACAAAAACCACTGGCTTGGGTGCTGTTGAGCGCTTGGTACTGGCAGGAGTAGGCGTTTCGGTGAAGACCAGGTCACATGTTTGCGTGCTATTGTCCCGTCGGGATATTGCAGTGGCGGCTACGGAGCTATACGTACCGAACTTAGGTACAGGAGGTAGACAGGATTGATAGCGTTTCCGGGCTTCAGAGAACGAAAGTTTCTCTTTAACGCGGATTTCCTGAATAGAGCGCTCCTCTCGAAATCGAGGGCAGTCGCGGGATGTTGCTGGATGAGGACCACGGCAGTTCACGCATACAGGGGCGGATGAACACGCTCCCTCGTGGCTTTCTAAGGCACATGTAGCACAAACAGATTTAGGGCTCTTACAAGACAGGCGGGTGTGACCGAAACGCTGACATTGGAAACACCTTAAAGGGCTAGGAACATACGGGCGGACTGATATTACCTCATACCCTGCCCTAATCTTGTTTGGTAACTCAGCTCTATTGAATGTGAGGAATAGTGTTCGCGTAGGCTGCATTTCACCATCTCTCTTTGCCTGCACACGATAAACCGAGGTGACATTCTGCTCGGCTAAATAACCCTGAATTTCAGTGTCCGTCATACCGTCGAGTATAGAAGTGGTTATAACTCCTCGGGAGGAATTCAGGGTACGATGGGACTCGACACGGATCGGGTAACCGTGGAGTAAAATTGCCTTAAGAAGCGCAGTAGTTTGAGACGCACTCACAGTTTCCACCAATAGGGACCCATTGCGTAGGCGCGTGCACGATTTAACAGGACCAGAAATACTGTCCAAACCTTTTTGAATAATGAAAGGGTTCACTTGAATAAACGACTGACCTTCCTCTGTTCTGTTAATTATCAAGAAACGAGGGAAAGACACCTCAGTCACCCCTCTTATGTCCATTCTCTTACGTTTTGTATTTATTTGAGGATTTTCTTGCATCATAGCGGATTCATCCTCCACCATTACACCTGTCCCCGATGGCAGGCTGCTTCCTGGGCGCCACCCCGGCTTAGGTTAGTTGCCCTGGCCTGGAACACGTAACCTTAGGGTCACACCTTCCTGTGTATAGACAAAGGGACCCAATCGCCTACAGGAAGTCTACAGCGCGTGTAATGGCCCCTCCCCGGGCCTGGCCTTTACCAGGGGATACGCTCTAGCCCTACATGATGGCCCAGTGCTGGGAGTCACGCCCTTACCCAGTCACCTTTGAACCGTATCAAACACGGGGGCATCCATCAGACTAAAAGCAGGGAGGTTAAAAAGTAAAATGGAGACAAACTAAAAAGGAGTCAAACGCGCTAAGCGCGGACCTGAGGGAGCAGCTCGGGTGCCTCGGGGTCGCTACGCCCCGTACCCAATAAATTGGGCCCCTGAGGGTTCCAATTTAGAATGGCATGTACAATTGGCACAAAAAATGAGGCTATCTAATATTAATTACTGAAAATTATGAAGTACAACATGCACTTTATAACATTAGGAGATAATTTTTCCCAATTTGTTATTTCCACTTCTATTTCTCTATGTGCAATATACTCAAAATCTTTTTTTAATGAAGTCTTCCTTTTAAAATCCTTTCCACAATCTTTATTTTTTAGTTAGTGATTTAACTGACATACACATACACACAATTTGCTCTAGGTGATCTATTATAGAAAGAAAGGTATATAATTATATTGATCATGTTAAGAGAATTCCTAACATCTCTAATAGGTATAAAAGTTTAGGTCTGCAAAATATGGACACTATCTTTAGGCTTTTATTATACGGTTTTTATATAGACCTTGTAATTTCTCATTCTAATATTCTGATATATTGTTTCTCAAGGTAAAAAGCAATACTAATGCATGAGCTGTGAGTATGAATTGTTAGCTAGTGTATTATACACTAGCTAACAATTCATACTGGTTCAGAATCAGACACATTCCTTGGAGGATGATCAATTGTAGGCCTCTTGATATGGTTTACTAGCACACTGTCCCATATTCTTCTTGATACATAGTATAAATTCTGGAATAGATTTAGAAAATACAAAACAGTATGGTTTTCAACCAAATATTGTTACATATATAGAAGCCAAACTTACAAAAAGTATCAAAATTGTGGTATTAAAGTATGTGAAGTAGTCTCAAAAACTTAAAAGGATGCAACCAGGATATTCATAGAATTTTGAAACAATGTGGTTTCCTATTGTTGCTGATTGCGGAGATGTCATGTTTTATGGCACATGCATTTGAGGAAATGATGCACATATTGCTCTGCAATTTGATTGGCTACTTAAGTACAGAACATTTTGAAAAATCATGCTGCTTAGGTGAGAATGTAAGAATATACAAACTTTTTGCTTAAGTCCTTCTTCTTCTTTGTCTGATTGTTGTATGAGGATCAGGTAGCCAGTGCCACGGCAGGTGCTGACTCACCAGGCATCATCTGCAGCTTCTATATGACTCCTCTCTATGCATTATTTATTTTACATTTTGTTTACTTTTGCTTGCCTTAACGCCTGGTATTTCTAAACTTTCATTAAAGTTCATGTTGAGCATTTTGCATTTAAAGTTGTCTTTTTGCCTCTTTCCTTATTCCTAAGTTTCCCAACCCCATCAGTATTGAATGGGGAACATTCCTGGAATTTGGTTATTTCCTTGAAGTCTTGTATTAAATGTCTAGTTTGTTTCATGGTGTTGATAGAGTAGCTACACCCATATTTTGATATGTTATATCAATATGATATGACAATATAATGTTTTTGTTATAATTTCAATCAATATTTTAACAAACAAATGAGATGATGTATTAAATATACCATCTACAAATCATGTACCCAGATTTAAATCAAAAACCATGTTGGGAATATATATATTTGAGCAGCATTGTATTTAATGCACTAGAGGTCAAAATATAGATTGTTGCTATTTGCGACAGTTATGATGTGCAAGTTAATGCTGTTGGCTCAAATTATGTCATTTCATATTTTGTCCTATTGCTGAAAAATGCAGCAGATCAAATCATATTATGTGCACTATGCAAAACAATATTATGCTCAACATAAGTTTTCCAGCTTGCATTTATGTCACTTTCTTGCTGGCTATTCCCACTATTTTTATTTGCAAGTGATAAAGAAATTACTTGCTGCATGGCTGTGCATTTCTGGTAAATCACCATGGATTTTTTTTTGGTTGATTGATTTATTTATGGAAGCTGTTTAACATCTCAGGTCATCAGCATCCCATTCAACTCAGGGCGCGAAACAGCCGACAAATTTTGCTCAGAGGCCTCTCTTTCAGGCTTGAGGTTCTTTTTCATGCCATATTTGTACGACAAGGAACCCAGACTTTACTTCCCTTCAGAAGGAAGCCATGCTTAGAATTTTTACGCCTGAAAAAAATCCATTGGTCCTGGCCAGGTTCAAACCCGTGGTCTTGGGTTTAGGAGGCAAGTATGGTAACCACTACACCACCAGGACCGACATAGCTACCTATGTAAGATGCTATCAGGTTCCAGAAGAATTTGACAAACTATTATCCTATTATTAGCATGTAATTTTCTCTAGTGAGCAGTTTGATAATTGAACAAATATTTGCAGTCAGTTATAAATTGTAGCAACTTACACCAAATCTTCCTTTCATTCCAGTAGTTGCCTAAAAATAAGACTGTAATACTCCTAGATAATAAAAACATAACTGAGCTGGCAGGTTTGGCTACAAAAGAAGTATGTTATGTTCCCATGGAAAATGGGTGATCAATAACCTACTCAAAATTTTTTCTTTAGAAGTTGTTTGGGATAAGCCAAACCAGACTTAATAATATAGTCAAAGCTGTTAAGAATGGTGAAGATGTGCGAGAACAGAGAAGGGAATTAAAATAATGCTCTGTTTGCTGCACAAGAGTAAATAGTGACTGTATTTGTTTCAAAATGAAAACAATACAATTACATTAAAATATGAATAAAAGTAAAAAGATTTACCTACCATCAGAACTAAACATTCTCCTTAAGATATGTTTCTGAAGACTTAAAAGCTAAGAGATGGCTTTTCCAGAATTTTTCGACAATGGTTTCCAGAAATCAACAATTGATGCTTGCAGTTACTACACTTGCATGCTCTTACAGATTAATAAGAAAAATACTCACAATTAAGAAAGGATCACTGGCTGATTTGAGAATATACAAACTTCTGAGGGAACTGACACAATGTCTTTCTGTTTTGACATGCAGCAGGTACACCCATGGCAGCTTACACAAGTACAAACTACCTAGTTAGTATATGTTACCACCATCGATGCCAGTGTTTGTACAACCACTTCCTAAATTAGCAATGGGCCAAGCATATTATTCCTGCCAAATATTATTCTAACACTGTGTGTTACAAATATTAACATTCGAATTCAATACTTTACACATGGAATCAGATGAGGCTGGAAGAAGGCAAATGAGATGTCATTAGGTGTTATTTTGTTTCTAGATGAGGTAATGTTCAATAGTTCTGTCACCAGCCTGGTTTTTGCAGATAGATGTGGAGGCCAAAATTAAAATATGCATATTTTCCAGGTTCCAGTTTATTGGCTTCATTGTGGAAAAAGCTCTTCATAAGTGCTCAAAGTCTGTAGAAACTATAAAATGACTAGGCAATGATTTGGACCGTAAGAGACTACAATGTTCTCGCTACATAGTTTAAGAAATGGAATTAAATAAATGTGATTCTAAAGAGGTGTCAGAAAAGTGGGCAATCATGTGTTACTCTAAAGTTGGAACTTACAGGTTTTATTTACAATCTTTCTGAAATGAGCTATAAAGATGGGCCAGGTGCAGGAACCTCCCATAATTGATAAATTAAGACCATTAGCTGAAGCTAACTAGTCTGATCTTGAGAATCTGCTGAAAATAAGATTTGGATACAACTGCAAAGAGTCCTATTTTTCAATGGTGTACTTTAGCACCAAACAATGATGCGGCACCTAAATTGAAAGACAGACACATGATGATGAAGGTTACAACTGTGTATGAATAAGCAGGATTGCAAGACTGTAAAGTGATAATTTATCATTGCAATTTTGTTAGTGATGCCTTTACTTGAGTGTATAATTCTTGTGATGTCTGTACCTATTGAAATGGATAATATCTAGCTCTAAAGTTAAAAATATAAATAATATAAAGGTATTTTGGAATTAAAGGAATGTTTCAAATCATATTATGTGACAAAATAAGTGCCTTAAAATGTATTTTATTCTAAGAATTGCTTCAAAACTTGTAAGCTTAACATTTAAAACAAAATATTGCCTTTATTAATAAATTAATAAATTGAAACTATTTTAATTATGATTAATTCTGAACACAAAGTCTTTGCCAGTAAAACAAAAATCATGAAAATGTTAGCATTCACTGTATTTGTATATCTATCCAGCATGTGCATTAGATCTACCATGCATTTTGATCAGTAAGCTTGTCCCTTTTGGACTTGCAACATAGTGATTTAATTTTTCTCTTTCAGGACACTTGCATATTCAGTTATTGTAACAGCTGCATATATACTTTTACACTGCAAGATGGTGTAATTGGTAATAACCATACATGCCTCATAAACCTAAGATCGCTGTTCAATCTTGGCCAGGGTTGATGGGTATTTTCCAGTATAAAAGTTCTAAGTATGTATTCCTTTGGAAGGGAAGTAAAGCCATGGATCCCAAGTTGTAGATTTATGGCACGAGGAAGAACCTCAACTCTGAAAGAAGAAGCCTCTGAGCAAAATTTATTGGCCATTTCACACTTTGAATCAAATGGGATGCTGTTGACCTGAGATGTTAAAGAGCATCCGTAAATAAACCAAATCAACAACACCATAAGACTTATAGTCCTTTCCATGCCTGAAGTCACCACAAAGTATTTACTTTTAACAAATGTTCTAGAAATCAGAAATTAATTACTACAAATGGTATACTAAAGTATACTAAAGTTCCTTCCTGTAACGTTAAACAAAATCCATAAACAGTAGACAAGAAATGACCCATGACAATCCTTCCACACACTCTACCAACAAAAAGACATTTTTAAACAGCACAGAAGTAAAACTGTTAATGCATCCACCTTATTGCCCAGCCTGGCACTATTTGACTTTTTCTATTTCCAAATTGTTAAGAACCACCTTTGAGGTAGGCATTCTCCAGCCCTGAAGAAACAGCTGCAGCTTAGGAAGAGAAATAGGCAGCATTGCTGGAGAATGAGTGATTGGGCACCTCCAGAAATGATTACATAGGATGGAGTATAGTGCTTTGAAAAGTTCTGACAACCAAAACTCCTCTGTTTCTTTAGTTACTGAGCGCCTGAAAGTTATCTTGTGAATGTCGCATAGATTTTCCTGGTTATATTTTGGCTGATTATTTTCTTTGAAGATGGTGGATGAGGGTGCTTTCTGAGCAAGCCTGCACTTATTGATTCAGATTAATCATAGTGTCATGCCCTTTAATCACTATTCTACTAAGCAAAATGTATTCTTCTTGTTAATATTGTTATAAATCATCCGAGGAATTCCATTACAAAGTTTTTGTTACTTGTTAGCTAGGACCTGCACATAAACATGGTAGTGAAAGGATATGTTTTATGTAAGTGTGAAGATATATTAAAGAATGGGAATAAATGTGGAGATGTATCGTGCAGGAATTAGCCTATCTATTTAATAAAATGAAAATTGTTATGGAGTAGGAGATCGATCAGCTCTAGCATTTTGGATTGTAATATTGGCAGTTTAATTCGTAAATGCAGGAGTGGAACTTAACCTTGGTCCACAAATGGGTGAAACCATAGTCATGTTCAAATCATTGACAAAGAATGAGAAGGATTGAAGAGAATAGGTTAAACAAAATTATGAATGAAAATATGAGAGAAATAAAAGAAACGATTGGTAAATTAGAAGAAAAAACAACAAATATTATGGAGCAAGATCCAGACATATTGTAAAAGAGGCAAATATGAAATTTAAATTGATAATTTTAATTAATGTAAAAAATAACAAATCCTGAAAGAAACAAGTATCTTTATTGAGCAAGACTGCAGGAAGAAAAATAAAGCATTAAGATACATCTTAATAAAAGAAATGAAGAAAAGTAGGGAAAAATGGCTTTTGTAAGATGTTTGGGGCTCTGGCTGAACAGAGAGAGACAGGATATGACACACTATTCAGTACGAACAACCATATGTCAATGACCGGCAATACGAGAAGAGCACATGCCATAGCAGGGAGGAAAGTTGACCACAGAAAGGAGAGGAATGGAGAGGAGCCGCAACAGCAGAAGGATACATCACCCCTCCAAGTCATCCTGTGAAACAAAGTATATTAAGAGCTAACCAAACAAGTCAGATGATCAAAATGTTTGGCGTGATAGGAACCTAAGTCTAGTGGCATCACCTAGTGGAAGTATGCTGCAAATTGATTAAGGAACTAATAAAGTAGAGAAGCAGCAATGCAAATGACAAAAAGCAAGCTGAGATTACATAAATTTAGATATGTGAGGAAAGAGTTGAAATAAGAATAGGATTTGGTGATTTTATTTTGGAATATAGAAGGTTTGATAAATAAGCTAAATAATGGTAAGTTAGGATCAATTTTAAAGATGGGTGATGTAGCAGTGGTATAAACCTGGAAAATTTAAGGTGTTAAAGTGTGGATATATCTGGAATATGGAAAGGAGGAGTTCAGGCATTGTTTGTTGGATGTGATTGGTAAGATATATACTAGAATATTAGTGGAAAGACTACAAAATTGGTCTGAAGAAGAAAGTACAAACCAAGTAAAAAGTAGCCTTAATATAGCAATCAAAATTCAGAATAATGTAATAGAGTGTTGTACTGCACATATAAATAATACACCCTTCTGCTGGAGAAACCAGCAAGCACATGCATATCTTGGGATATGTTATGTCAGCAACCATAAGATGGCAGCCCCCTTAGAAATATGTATGAAGTACGAACAGCTAGCAATTATTTGTTTTTTGGGTAGACAGGGCATTAAACCAGCAGATATTCTTCAAAAAATCAAGAGACAATATGGAGATTCCTCTATGTCACTTTAGCAGATCTATGAGTAGCATAGAAAGTTTAAAAGTGGAGTGTTAGCTGTGAATGATGTAGCTTTCTCTGGTTGGCCACATATTGTAATTATGCTGGACACTATCACAACAAGTAATACAAGACAATTGATTGGTAACAACTGATGAAGTGGCTGTAGAATTGCAGATCAGTCATGGCTCTGCATACATTATTCATGACATTCCGCAGTACCGCAAACTCTCAGCTAGATGGGTACTAAAAACAACTCACTCCTGAACTGAAAGAATGTAGCTTGGATGTTTGTGAAATACTACTGCAGCATCATGAAACCAAAGGAGATGGTTTCCTAAATTGTATAGTCAATGGTTATGAATGCTGGGTCCACTATTTATACCCAGAGACCAAGTTAGCCAGCAATGAGTGGCAGCTTTCCAAAATCAAAAATTTCCATGGTGGAGACTATGTAGAAAACCAAACTTTCTGTGCTAATTTTTGCGTGGAATTTTGTTTTTATTTATTTTGTTTTTGTATGATTTTTTTTCCCACAGTGATTAATGTCTACTTTTACTGAGATGCTTTAGGCAGTGGACACTGATGGTACACGAGATGAAATGATAAACTGGGAAAGGAAGCATTCCTACCCTAGATTAGGGTTACTCCCCAGCATTTGCCATCTATTAAGAGTAAAGGATAACCTGCAAAAACTTGAGATAAGAACAGTCCTCATGGAAATCAAATTACAGACCTGCCATATACCTGCCTTAGCAACCTTGACCACCTGTGAGTTTATTTTTGTACTGTACAGAATTAAGGAACAAAGGCAGTATTCTGCAAAAGAAATATATCTTATTATTTCATTTAATATTCTGTTAACCAAATACAAGAATTTTTATTTCTAAAGGTATAATATTAGTGTTTACCACTGTTCGAAAGCACAGCTATTTAGTCCTATCCTATCCAATGATCTGGTTCATTAATGTGAAACATATTTTAACAGTGGTGATATTGCTGTTATATTCAATACAGTGGTGATGTTGCTATTATATTCAATACAGTGGTGATGTATCTGTTATATTCAATACAAAGCTAGATCTACATTGCAATAGCAGATCTGATGGAAAAAGAATGGAATGATAAAGAAGTAAAGATGGATATGAAGGGAAGAGGAAGAAATAAAGAAATAATATTGACAGTTATGAACTTATTGAAGCTATTAACAGTGAAGTAGTATAATAAAATTGATATGAAGTTGTTTTGGTGACTATTTCACTTCATTGGTTTTAAATGGACATGTTTGGGAAAATGTAATGTAATATGAGGGTCGTTCTGAAACTAATACCTCCTATTTTTTTTGGATGTCTGAACCAGATGTCGTTGGTGTAATGCTAATGCTTGAACCTTCCTCTTTCATTTGCAGGTGGTTCCATTGTTCTGTGGTAGTTGGCGCCAGCAGAGGAGTGTTCCAAAATGGAGTCTGATATGGACAAGCATATAAAACAGAGATGTGTGATTGAATTCCTCACTGCTGAAGAAATTGCGCTGATTGAAATCCATCGACACTTGCTAAAGGTACAGCCGACATTCGGGTTTGCACACAATTCTTTGGTCATTATCCACCGATCAGCATGGATGAGTTGGTCAAGATGCTCTTCATTGTGAGGGGTGACAGCTGTGCAGGGTCGACGGGTCATAGCTTGTCGTGCACACCCTTTTCACCACCATTAAAATGTCGTACCCATTGCCACACATTGCTCATGTCTAGTGTACCGTCTATATACACCTTTAGCAAGCGTCGATGTATTTCAATTTCTTCATCAGTGAGGAATTCAATCATACATCTCTGTTTTATATGCACGTCCATATTAGACTCCATTTTGGAACACTCCTCTGCTGGCGCCAACTACTGCAGAACAACAAAACCACCTGCAAATGAAAGAGGAAGGTTCAAGCATTAGCACTGCACCAACAACATCTGGCTTGGACATTCAAAGCCAACACAAATAATATGCATTAGTTTTGGAATGGCCGTCGTATAATGTTTTTTTAAAGTACTATTTAAACAAATTTCTGACATCGTCAATTACAAAAGGAACAAATACATACCATGTTTACAAAATACATATCATATTTAAAATTTGTCAAATTTACACAAACATTTCATCAAAAAATATTTTAATCTGCTTTGTATCTTGTACTTAATCTGTAATATACTTTTTTTTTTTTATTTTTAATTAGCTAGTGAGTCGATTTAATACTCTTATGCTCCACTTACCATTGAATTATACAGAACATGTTTCGCAAGCATTTGCTCACATCATCAGCTGTGAGTCAACTGCCGGATTTGTTGTTGGTTCGATAGACTTGGTGTAGCTCTTTTGGATATTTTATGAACTTTTGGATAATTTGTCTTCTGTTCAGATCTCAAAGTTCAAAACCTTATATTCATATTTTTTTTATAAAAGCTTTTTTCCCATATTCCCAGCTCTAAGGGTCAATCTATGAATTTAAATAATTTGATTTCCATTTCTTTATCATGTTTATCTCTCCAAAAGTGATGTGCAACTGTCGATTTATCTATTTGGTTGTACCTTGTTTCTCCAGTGTTCCTTTAGCCTTGTACAACTTTAACATTGACAATATTAGTAATTCATTATTTTAATGCTCCATTTTCCAAAGATTAAGGCTTTTCCAAAGTATTTTTAGCATATGATTTTGTTAATGTTACACTCATGAAATAGCACGATGAACTGGTGTTAACAAACCTACAATAACACAACTGGTATGTGATATATTTAACATATTTGCTATTAATAAGAAACATTTTTATGGTATCATGCCAACACATCAACTTTATTATAAATGAGGTGTGTTTAACATCAATTGTGTTACATTATCATAGAAGAGACCATGTTTATCACAGGAAAAATTCTCATGCAAAATGTTTATCATTAGTGCCAAATCATTTATCTGTTGAACACTGAATCCCATGTTAAGTGGACAGACAGCAGCTGCATGCTTCATTTTCAAGTGTGCACTAATTGGCAGATTATAGTGATAAAGTTAATGATGATGACAATGGAGCAAATGACAAAAAGTTTAAGGGGAAACAAAAATTACTTAAGGAACCCTGCTCTTGTGCTATTTTATCATAAATTTCAATTTCAACTCAGATTGAACATGGGTCACATTAACATTACATTTTCACTAAAGATTCACAGTGTAACTTGTGAAGTCTAGAAAAACCCTGCTTACAAAATTCAAATTAAGTGCATAATGAATAATGTGGTTAATTTTTTTAATATAGAGGGAAAACTTACGGAACGCTTGTCAGATCTGTTGGACCTTATTGAGGACGGATACTCTGGTAATGGAGGTCCCTCATAATACCTTGGTGGTGGGGGGAGAGAGTCCACAAAAGGAGGCTGAAACAAATTTCAGTTCTAATATTCATTTTACATACTATACTATGTTATATGTTTTCATTAATATGATGATTGCCAATATATCTTGATAGCAGTGTTGCAGATTTATCACACATGAGCATTACATTGTTAAGGCCAACAAGATGAATTATAACAGGTAAAATGAAGCATAGCTATATTTCAGCTTCATGCTATCTAAAAAATAAAATCCAAAATTCACATTGAAAGAAAGAAACACAAGTACAATATGATGCTTGATAGTGAATACCATATAGTGTAGGCTATAATTCCTATATTGATGTGAAGTCATTAATTAAAGAAAACAACATATTTTGCGCAGCAATGTATACTTACTGGAGGTGGATAGGGCATGGCAGTGAGTGGTGGTGCACCTCGTGAATGCAATTCACGCATAAAATCTGTGTAATTCTGTACTCCATTGAAACCTCTACTATCACGAGGAACAGGAAATCTCACTGGTGAGCGTTCCCTCCTGGCTTCTTTGAAGAGGTTTGTCATATACATTGCAGGACCTACAACATAATATTTGAAAAATATATGATGGGCAGTGCACCACACTGAAAATTTCACTAAAACCAGGTAATCAGTGTGTTCAGACAACCAGCATAGAGTGATCAAAGTACTGTTGATGCTATTTGAGCTGTTACCAATGGATTAAATGCTGGTTTCATTTGATTTAATTTGCTATCTATGGAATCCCAGCCCTGAGTCATCATATCTTTAATCCACTATGGTACTCTTGGCAAGTTAGGCATTTCTCCTTAAATAAAAATCCCAGATTTTACATTTTTGCTATCAGTAAAATGTTACAAATAAACTTTCACTGATTATTTATTAAAAAGTACAATTATATTTCACAGTTTTGGAACTTGGATCAGTTCAAAATTTGACTTTAAGAAAAGTATTGGCATTTTAACTTCCTCATATGCTAGCAGCTTAAAAGGGTCATTTGAAAAGTCTGGTAAATTTCGGTGAAATGGTGCAAAAATATCTTAAGTGCTATCTTGTTGGCAAGCACCATTATTGTAGCAATCTACAACAAAGTTTTAGCACGAGACAATGTGTAGTTAACATCTGACAAGTCATTTGAACTGACCACTATTGCATCTGCTATAAAAAAATTGTGCATTGAATAAATATTTTAATTTGAAATGGACAGCCGCACAAATCAAAGATTTAAATTTCATGTCTATTCTGCTTCAGTAGTGAAGATTATTTATTTATCGGTAAACGAATTTAAACTGCTCCAAAGATGAGGTGAGCTTGACATTCAATGAGATCAACAAGAAAAAAATTCATGGTATTACGATATAATAGAAGGCCATTGAGTGAAATTGCATAAGATAGCCGAAACTGTATGTACCTCAAATGAATATCCTGCACAAAAAATGGTATATGAGAAAGTTCTGTGTGCAATGGGTGTCATGGGTGTTGACTGCAAAAATGCATGCCTGCAAAAGGACATTCACTGCAATGTTTGAATGTTTGACAATGTTTAATCACAGGATATACTGCATTGATTCATCATTAGACATTACCGCCATGGGTGGCTGAGGTCATTAAGGTGCAAACTCATGAGCAGGTGGTCTGGGGTTTGAAACCCACCAGGACCATCCCTCATGACTGAGGATTTTTCAGATTTTCCTCAGTCCTCATAAATGGCAAATGCTGGGGAGGTACCCTAAACTCAGGCCTGGAACGTTTCTTTCCTTAAAAAAAAAATCCTTTCCCAATATATCATTCCATCTCATGTCTCATCAGTGTCCATTGCCTATGGCACCTCCGTAGTAAAAAGGGCATTAAACTTTAAAAAAACACTAGATATTGGATTGGATTTATATGCACTAAAAATATCTAAATTGTGCATGCATTTATGCTGCCCAAATCTTTAAAAATATGTTCTATAATTTCGAAAATATGTACTAAGCATGCACTAAAATTGATGACATTAAGCTTATACTTTTTGGTGCTTACAAAGTACATTCTTCCTTAGACATCATTCTGGTCATTTTAATTTGATTTGCACAATACAATGATAATTTTCTCCAAATGCTTAGGTGTAGTTAACACAAGTTTGTATGCTGAGAAGGATCTTTCAATATCTGTAGATGTTAATGGGCAAAATTTAAAAGCATTTAGTACCTCTGGGGAAATTTCTTCAAGAACAAATACGTTTAGAAGGTATTTATAAACAGAACAATAAATTTTAATATCAGAATTTCTCTCTAAAACACTGCATAATTTGCCACTTAATTTTCCTGAATACTTTAAAGCAGCTTTCTCAAGTTTACTTTCATCCGCATTGAGAATTGATAAAGATTCACATAAAGACAAACCAAATTTTCTAGTTGTTTTTTGTTGCTTCAGCTATAACTATGAAATGTGCCTTAATTACAGTCAAGCACCTTTTCAAATACTCAATATTAAAAATATTCTGAGAATAATGAACTGACAAAGCATCAATTGGGTTCAGCATACCAACAAATTCTTTAACAGCATTGAAATTATCTGAATAGAAGAGAGCAGCTTCAATCCATATATCCCAATGAGTAAGTAAGTATTGGCTCTGGGGGTAATGGGGAGTCTGGAAAATTTTCTTTGTAAGCACTAATTCGGATGGGACTTTAATAAGTATTCTCATATGAATAGCAAAAGAAACTAATCACTACATAAATTAAGAATGGCCCTAGAGTTGCATTTGTGTGTGATGTCATACGAACCTGGCATGATATAAGTATATACTTTAACAAAATCTTCTTGGTGCTGGATACTAAACTGTTTGTGTCAGGAAAACTTTCTCTTATGGCTTCAGCTACACTGTGAAGTACATGCACAATACACATAATATGAGTTAGGGGAAAAATACTTTTAATGCTGAAGCAACTTTTAACATGTAAGTTGCAGCATCTGAAAGCAGAACCTGAAATTTGTGTTCACTGTCTCCTTCTGGTCAAAGTAATTTCAAGATGTAATTCACAAAGCTAGCAATAGTAGCACAATTTAGATTTATTTTTTCTAATACCCTACAAGCAATCAAGTACAGTTTTCCTGGTTCATCTTCACTTAGTTTCCCTTAAAGAAAATTTGCCACAAGACAACCACAGGTATCTGTAGTTTCATCTACTACCCTATACATTAGAGAGTCCTTTAAATGGTCCTGAATTTCTATATTTTCTGTGAAGTAACAGCTGTCTAGATAATTTTTTTCAGGGTAGTTTCATCAAGAATGGCATTATAACAATATTTTCCCCAGTAATCGTGGAACTTGTGGTCACTGAGTGAATTGCATGATATGTTTGTGGCTATAAGAACTTCACATACATCACTGCAAAATTCATTCTTTCATAAAGTTGAAGAAACTTGTTTCAATAGTGTTTGCTTGGATGTATTTTTTACTCTATTTGTTTACAATGTGCTGTTTGGTAGATGTATGCTGAGTTAACTGAAATATCTTGTCAACTCAACTTGTTTATTGCACAAGACACAGTAAATAACTTTATTGTCTGTAATGAAATCCAACTCTCCACATATTTTAAACCACTGTTTATAAAGCAAACTTTTGCACTACTTTTCTTTCACGGAACAATGAACAGAATCAGATCAGTAGGCCAGGATTGAGCTGCATGGTGACACAATATAGATAAGGAATATGGAATGAGAAATTCCCCAGTAACATCATGTAATTTTGCCACAACTGCACTAAGAGGCTCCTTATGAGTGTCTGTATAGTAAGGATTTTATTATATTGTCACTATTGTGTATAAATATTAATTTTAAAATTTAAAAATATGTGTATTATATGCTCAATACATGAAAAAATGATGAAATAAGCAGCAACATCAGAATATGCAATTAAACACGCTGTAAAACTTTACATACAAGCACAGATGAACATGAAATATATTGCTAAATTTAATTCCTTATCACAAGTTAAAACAAATTAAATATGCATTTGCATACAAACTCAATGTCTGTTCATTACCATGGCTGAAGCTTGGAACCACCCCATTTTACACCCAAATCAAAGTGGCAGTCAAAGCAGTGGTTAAAGTGTGCTGGAAATGTGATGGTGACTAATTTTTATTGTAGGAAGGGGGGAGAGATTCCAAAGAATAATTCTGGTAGACTTGAAAAAAAGTAAAACAATAACAGTAGCCAATTAAATAATGCTGTTAAAACAACTAAAAATGAATTTATGAAAAATATGGTCAAGACTGGCACACCAAAATATGCTCTATCACAACAATATATCATCTTACACATCAACAGTTTCAGTGGCATATGTTCATAAATTGCATCTCAAATTTATTTCTTATTCAACTATTCCCCACACTTAGTACTTAGCAACTTCTTCTTGTTCCTAAATTTGACTCGGTGGAAAGAAATTTTTGTTAAATAAGGGAGTAATTGATATTGCCAATTATGTTATGTTAATTCAATGTTATACATTCTCCACAATCAAGTTCACCTGATCAGTAGAGTATATTGCATATACTCATATCATGCCAGGCTCGTATGACATCACACACAAATGTAACTTAGGGCCATTCCTAATTTATATAGTGATTAGTTTCTTTTGCTATTCATATGAGAAATGGGGGTACTAAAATGAACAATGCTTCAGACACATGATTTATAATTAGAGTGGAACTTAAAAGATTTCATCAGTTGTCATATTTAAGATTCTGTCATGCACCTGGAGAGATACATTTATAAGTATAGGGTCAAAGAACCTCTTGTTCTTTTATTATGCTATATCTGCAGACTGACTGGTAACATATTATTTGCCTAAACCACTTTCTCACACTTGGATTGGAATGTTTGGGACTTAGAGGATGCTTCGTTACTTCACCCTTGCTCATGACTGGCTGTTTGTGCCTATGCCTCAAAGGATGAGATGTGGGAGATACTGGGTGGCCAGGATCCACAGGCAGTGATGCATGGAGTAGGCAGGATCCATAACATGTTTCCAGATAGAGCCCTCTCCAAGGAGTTCAAGCCCCTCAGAAGGTAAGCTTCCATACCAGACACAGAGGTAGAAACCTTTCTAAAGTGTATGCCACCATCACACTGCACCAACCCACTTTGTTCTGGCACTTTTGACCCTGAAACAGAATCAATGAAATGACATATGAAATGGAGGAGTGAAAAATTTGTGTAAAGTAAAGAACTATCCCAGCAATGTCCTGGCATTAGAAAAACTAGCATATGATTTCAAAATGGCCTTTATGAATCAAGTATAAATGTAATAAAACCACATTCAGATTCTTATTTAGGTCAGCACAATTATCAGTAAAATAATGAATGACTTTATGTTTTCACTAACTATGCTTTCAAGGTAGTTACTGATTAAACATATTATTTCATAAGATCCAAGCTTGCCAATGGTTTTGTCATAAAGGGTGCTCCTGTTTTGATGTTGTGAACACAAATTATGTCCACATTTTGCATATGTAGTATTGAGCATTGCATGATAGTTTAGGATTTGGTAACAGTTGTTATACATAAACAGCGATTACTGCTAAACTGTCATCTGTATCATCTTTGTAACTCTTCATCATGTCTTGAGCACCATATTTTCAAATGAAACTTCAGATCTTGCTCATGAGTGGAAATTTTGATGAGGGAGGATCAGTTTTCTTCAGTTCTTGAACTTCAGCATATAGTTTTGCACAATACTGCAGTCATCAACTGATGGAGATTTGATACCAAAGTTGTATTCATCTACAAAAACTTGGCTACAGCTGTCTTCAGTGACTGGTTTTTCATTTGGGGTATTTTTCTTCAGCTACTCTACAATGAAATGCACCCTTTACTGATGAACCCAGAGGTATATACTTTCTAAAAGGTTTTTTAGTATGGCTGTAGTGACTGGAAACTGTAGAAAGAGATTCGAAACTGCTACTTCACAAGAACTTTCCTCCCATAACCAATTTTGTTTTCAGGACTAGCTTCTTCCTAACATCAAGTTCAGTTATTGCAGTCATGCTCTGTTTTCCTAGAACTGAGCAAACTTGTCTTCCAGAGATTCCATGGATGCTGTAAAAGCTTTTCTATAAATAGTTTTCTTTTCACTGTTCACCATAACTGAATATTCCATTGTACAATGTTTTCTGCTTATCCTATTCATAATCTTTGGAACTTTACAGTCATCCCAACTCAGAAGATTTCCATTTTGTAGTCTCCAGTATGCCAAAAAGTTAGAAAAAAAATTGTTTGATAACTTCAATTCTCAATTTTGTAAAACATTTCATTCTACATATATATATACGGCTCACTTATTGCATGGGCACGAATTTCCTTTTTAGTTTGTTTTGAAACATAGGCCTTACCACTGTTTCTTTTCTATTTACAATTTTTCAGAATCTATATCTTAGGTCACTTATGTCTTTTCCTTGAACTAACATTAATCATCTATTAGGAGAGAAAACCTGCCTGAAAACAAACACATTGAAATAATAACTGTTAATGTAAGTGAACATAAAGAATATCATGACATGTTCAAACAACTACAACTTGACTTGCATCAGAGAAGAATAGGCAAATCTGACGCTAAACACCAAATGAGAAACAGTGCAATCAGAAATAATTTAACACAACAATATATTTCTAAACTTAGGTTCATCTCTCTCAATCTCTCCCATCTTCAGTTGCTCACTGAACCAGAACAATATATTTGCTCTTAATCTCCCAACTAACTGAACACTAAGCACATTGTTACTGTAAAGTTATTTCTTTAAATGCAATTTAGAGAACATGGTGAATATCCATTATCATGAAAGTGCATGCAGGAATAATAATAATAATAATAATAATAATAATAATAATAAATCATAAAACATTTTAAAATTTTTACACGTGCCATTTCTCCTCCAAACTTCTAACATTTCTTCATTTCTTCTACTTCCAAACAGGCTACAGTAGCACATTACTAAAATATGAACCATTTATTAATGCTTTCCCTTGCTTTAAATGCTCACCTTCAATTCACTGCATTTTAATTGCTGTTTTTACATGAAAAATATCCATTTTCCTACATCTAGTGAGTAGTGAGTAACAATATTCCTTGGCCCCCCGCTTTCTATGTGCGGATTACTATTTCTGCTATAGAAAAGGACAGAACCTAATTTACCATCATATACTGGGGAGCAAGAGAGAATGACTTCTACAGCTTACCATTGGAATTAGAAAACATTACTTCTGTCCCTAGTTGGTGCCATAGTGCTTGAAACAACACTATTACGACATAAAGATATACCTTTCAGGATAGTAAATACAACATGTAGTATATATAACAGGCAGATAAAAGCGCAATGAACTTTCCTAATGCAACATGTGAATTTAAACCTAAACTATGGATATCTTGCTTTTGCACTGACTTCTTAATTAATCGGAAAGTGTGATCAGGTGGAATGAATTAATGACCAAGCATTAGAAAAATTATTTGAACTCCTCTTTTTTATGGATAAGCCAATATGAAATTGTATCCAAACAGATGTTATTTTTGCCAACATAACATCTGATATGAGAATAACTTTCCTATAATTTTCATTGTG
Organism: Metallyticus violacea; assembly: GCA_030762175.1. Classification (NCBI taxonomy): domain Eukaryota; kingdom Metazoa; phylum Arthropoda; class Insecta; order Mantodea; family Metallyticidae; genus Metallyticus; species Metallyticus violacea. The sequence goes on along the minus strand of CM060846.1, from coordinate 120,153,116 downwards.
TTTAGCATGGAAAGCTAATCATATAGAGAAAATGTACTCTCATTTGCTTCCTTTAACAGCATCACTTTCTAAATGTAAAGAAACACATTTTCCCCTGTTCTTCTTTTCCTTTAAGCATCCCATTCACATGGGATAGTAATAGAGCTACCTTGAATAATATGCAAAGTAATCTGGAACTTTGGGCACAACCATATTCTTTTAACAGCCATATCAGAACATTACATTATATCCCTGGGAGTTTTCACAGTATAAAAAAAGTGTTTGCTTTTAAGTTTATGTACTTTTATTTCAATCATAATTTATGTCTTTGTGTATTCATCATTAAGTCTCTTTAAGTTTTATTTTCAACATAATACACATCTGTCGCTAAGAGTTTCAAAACTAATATTGTAATTCTGGTTTAAAAAAAGGCGGAAATAAGCCTTAAACTTATGGATTGGCAGCAACAGAATTATTGTACATTCTCTACAATTTGGCAATGCTTAAATCAAATCATGTATGCACTCTGGGTGTGATGACTCTCTGATAATAGTATGTTTAAATGGTATTAATGTAATTTTTTCATAAACAATTTCTTGATAAAATTTTCTCTGACTTAAGAGTCACCACCTCAAAGCTCTTAAGCGGTTAACACATGTTTCTTAAACATTCATTGCACATTATCCTAAAGATAACTGTAGTATCCCAAGAAACATGTCTCTGAAACATTATATTTAATTTACTTGCATACAAACCAGGAGCTTCCTTGATGTGGGTCTTGATGGATGTGTGCTACAGTATACTTCAAAATCAGCCCTGAAAAGAATCTTCTATGGTAAAACAGATGTCTTATGGCAATGCTGTATGCCACAGTTAATTAATGAACTGCATTGAAATGCTAATTGGAACTTGTATAGTGAAGCTAATCATATAATTAAGATCATTGTATGATTGAGTCGAACTACACACTCTTATTGGTTGCAGCTACTTGTTTAAATATAGTACATGTTTCACGAACTTTCGTTTGTATTCTCAGCTATCCGCCGACTACTGGATAATTTATGTCTTGGGGATGTATTTTCTGCTCTGGTGGAGGTATGATGAACTTAAAAGTTTATTAAATCTGTTGTCTAACACTCTTATGACCTAAAAAAAAAAAAAAAAAAAAAAAAAAAAAAAAAAAAAAAAAAAAGTTTATGTTTTCATCCTAGGAAATGTCAAAATTTATTAATCTGTCTCTTTATTTGTAAATGTATATTTTCTCCCATGTTGCTAACTCTGTAGGCCCATGTACAGATTTTAACAATTTTGCTTTATTTACTAGGTCTTACTTTTCTGTCCAGAAATGAGATGGTACTGCTGATTTCTCCATTTGTTTGTATTTTATGTTCCTGCAGTGTTATTTTAACCATGTGCATATGTTTCTCTTTGTTTTTCCAATATGGACATTTTCCCATTCTGCAAATCGCTGAATTTCAGTGATTAAAAATGGATTTAGAAAAGAATAAGTTCACAAAAAAGAACAGAAATTCTATGGGTAGAAACTTATTAAAGAAACCATAACACTTTCAGCAGCAAAAGAGAAAATAATTTTTAAAAAATTCACATATCATCCATGGGCTAAACAAAAATATCAACATATTCTTCAAAATTTTAATATCAGGTTGGCACCTATAAACAGATTTATTGTTAAAAATTTCTTGAATGACAATATTAATGATGATATTCCACCAGAGAAAAAAAAAAAACAGATATTTACCAAATAAGTTGTGCAGAATGCAAAAAATTCTATATTGGAAACACAAAGAGAAACATGGGCACAGAGTTAAAACAACACTCCAGGAACATAAAATACAAAGAAAAGGAGAAATTAACATCTCATTTCTGGACAGAAAACCATGGCATAGTCAATGAAACAAAATTATTAAAATCAGTACATGGACCTACATAGCAACATGGGAGAAAATGTACATTTACAAATAAAGAGACAGATTAATAAATTTTGACACTTCCTGGGATGAAAACATAAAATTTTAAGTTCATAACACCTCCACCAGAGCAGAATATAAATCCACAAAACATAACAAATTATACAGCAGTTGATGGTTAGCTGAGGATGCAGACAATGATTTGTTAAACATGTACTTAATTTAAACAAGTGGAGCCAATAAGACGATGTAGTATGACTCAATCATACATTGATCTTAATGATTCAATGATTCCATCTACTTATTTTGTGTTAATTGCTTGATTCATTTATGTAAATAACAAAGAGCTAAAACCTCTAATTTGAAATTTCACCTACTTTCTGCTTATGTACTCTAACTATTGTATTCTATTATGCACAGTTAGAAGTTTTTTTTACTCCTCTTGCTTTACCTCCAAATGCTTCTGAGCTCTGTAGCTTGGTGGCAACATTTGCCTTTATAACTATACATATTAATTACGCATACATCAATAACTATGCACTCACATACCTCGACTCCTTTTGGGGCGGGGTTCATAGTCATCATCCAAGTATCGTCTTCGCCTTCCCCTGCTGAGATGATCAAATTATACATTAGTTGACAGTAATATATATTATTCCACAGAACCTACACACAATTTCTTCAATGCCCCAGCATGTTATTTATGGCTTATTCACAAATTAACACAAAATACTTAAACAATGTAAGATATAACAGGAATTATTGCCAATAAGAATGAAGTTCTTTTGTTATAGGTTTAGAATAGCAAATGACGTCACCCTCATATCACATTTTTGTACCCAATAATTCTTTTTTTACTTATTATAAAGCAGACTTTAAATTTCTACTCCTTGGCCTTTTGCATAGCATACTTTGATAAGCCAAGTATCATATGCCAAACAGAAATCTGAAACCATACAAACTCTGCATGAGTAATAATTGTGCTGAATGTAGTGTTTCTATTTCTCAGACAGTGTCCTTAGCTCAATTATTATAATACCTGAAATACTGGAAGGCAATGTATGTGATGAAAAAACTTTCATTATTTTTGACATAAATGATGCTCATCAGCATTATCAATGTGGCATTTTCTATAGAGAAGGAAAAAATTTACAGGTCATTCGAGTTCAACTTGAACCACTACTTTAACAAGTAGGTATATTACCAAAGAGCAAATCAATGATATCTTTTGAATCCCAGAAACAAAAGAAGAATGTACCGTGTGGCTTCTATAATCTTGTCTTTAACATCAGTTTACTAATTTAATATTTCTATTTCTATACTCATACACATGCAAGATATGCAGTATCCTGAGAGCAATACTCTACATACATTTTTAGGGCAAAACTATGAGATTAAAATTTATGGCTTCATTACAAAGGCTCTTTTAAAATGCTACATGGAATTTTTATTATATGAAGAAATTACACCATGTATTTATTGGAAGTACAGTTAACTTCTGTTCAATTAAACTGACTCATGCATGCTTTGTCCAACAGTATTTTTTCTCAAAGCCAGTTTACTTTAAACAAGCTACTAAGGTGTGTTGCAAAATGATAAGATCAATTGACAAAACCTGTCATGTAAAGAGAAACACTGATATAAATAAATATTTTTACTTAAGTACATCAAATTATACAATCTGGTTGGTTGGTTAGTTGCCAGTGGCCAATGGCAATGCTGATATTTGCCAGTTTTTCCCTATCTTCCCAATAAAGGGCTTCCAAATTATTTTTTATTTGTTTGTTGTTTCAGTAGAGGTTCTTTTAGTCATGTCCTTACACAATGGGCAGTGGTTGTGCTTGGATTAATTTCATACTGAAGAGATATTCTGACAGGAAATCATGCCCAACAATTGAGCAAAACAGGGCAACTCCAATTTTTCTTGGTTTGAACAATAGATGCTTGAAAGTCTTTGATCTTCATATGGTTTTCCTTTTTTCTTGTTGAATTTCAATATGTTTGTTTGTCTGACTAGCCTGGATATCAATTTATGAACATTACAGTGGAATCAAGAGCAAATGTCCCAGCAACCTTCTGCCAGCGCTGAGCTTTCTGCTCACTGGCCTCTTTTGTCAAGGCATGAATTTTTTGTCTCCCAGGTGACATATTCACTCCATAATTATTTATTAGCTTCTGAGAGTTATTTATCATGCATGGTGACCCACCAAATCTTCTTGCTATTTTCTGAGACCAAAATCCTTCTTTATGGGCTTTAACCTGATTTTGTTCAAAACTGGATAATCCTGCCTTCGGACCCATACTTAATTGTGCTCTCTTTACAAACACAACATACACAAGGCTGCTCACTCTACAGTTGTAAAAGAGTGACTGCATATAAACGTTATAAAGTATTCAATCAGGTTAATCATTTTACAACAGGACTATTTTGTGTCTTCAAACCTGTGAGCAATGAATGCATATGTTTGTAACTAGCCCTACAACCAAGGTCATATAATTTGATGTATTTAAGTTCATATATATTTGCTTTATGTTTTCTATATACATGATGAGTTTCATCAGTTGTTCTTAGATTTTGCAACCTTATATCTTATCTAAATTATCCAGTCTAAATGTAGCAAATATCCTATACCTATAAGAGGTTAGCTGCATACATACCATAAAAATACTTGTTCATCACGTTTTATTCGGTTTATGTACTATACCCACAAAACGCTATTTTATTCCAATTTTCCGTCAAGTGATACATTTAAGTTTAAATATGCTTAGAAGTGATTTTCTTTAAACCTTCTTGGTAACCTTGACATTTTGTTATTATTTAAAAACACATAATCCGTTTTATACAGGGTGCTCTGCTTAGAGATTATTAAGAAATAAGTGATTAAGTTGAAGTGTAAATAATGGTTTATTAATATACCATTTTACAAAAATTTATGTAGGAACTCTTTAAAGTTTTGGAAAGTGGTCAATGCAACTCATTGTGTGCACCTCCAGTTGAACTGTAGAAGTCTAGACTCCACTTATTCCACTCACAGCAGACACAGTACTATACATGTGTAACATATTTCTGTTCTGCTAAACACAGAATGCACTTAACTTTCTGTTGTGGCATCCACATGCTTATTGTAATGCGTCTGTTGCTTTCTACATTCATAGTGCCAGGTTTATTTTTGCATTAGACATTTGGGCATATTACACACACATGTTCACACTATGTTGTATAAATTTGGAGAGTTTCTGTATCTTGTAAGATGTAAATAATATCTTTCTCTGTTTTTAAATACTGAGCACTTATTTCTTGATACCTGTAAGTGGAGCATTCTATATATCCTGTAACTGTGAAATAAACTACAAATTTAAGTAGCTATATAAGATGAAGGATAAAAAAAAATAAGTTATGTGAAAAAAATCTGACCTGAGCTATGATCTAGTTAACAGCATGAGTTATGGTAAGAAACACTGGCATTATTTTCAGGATGCATAGCCCTAATAGCCATACTGTTCACATGATTTTTCTTCAACAATGCTGAACAATTTGAATTCCAATTTCCATATTTTGCTGGAACATGCTATAGACATCACAAAAATGTGTGTTTCAAGTGAAAGAAAAAATGAACAAAGACAGAAAGGTATTTTCCACAAGTTTTTTTTAATGGTGTTTAATGCCTGTTTTTACAACTGAAGCACCATAGGCTGGTTCTATGAGGTAAACAATATATTTCTAGTAACTGGGGAGCTATCGTTTTCTGCTCTCTCTCTTCTCAAATAATATTCTTAAAAATACACACAAGAAAACTAAAGCTATGAGAAATAACTCCCTAATGAAAGTCCTGTTTGTGAGAACAGCATTACTGTTCTACTATCTACTATTAATTTTGCTGCTCCAAACTATTTAGGTAAATGCTGAAAGGAAATTTTGATTCAACTAAGTATGAGTAAAAATTTAAGACTATCTAAACTTTATTCCTTTCTGATAAATATTAGTCCCACTAAATGTATACTGTCAACTAAATTAATGAATTATTTTTAAGTTGATATTCATTTCATTGCCTTCAAATTACATTCTTTTGTAATTCTCCTTACCACTTTCATTTTGTCTCTGTATGTAAATAAACTTTTTTTTCCTTGGCTTATTGTCTGTTAATCCTTGAATTTTTTCCTTTTTTTCTTTCTTTTTTCTAAGACATCAATGCTAAAATCTGTTAAAATCTTTCTAGTTTCTACACAACTTTAAAATTAGTTAAAACAAGGATGGCAGGCACATGATATAGTGAGCTCCTGCTAAGCATTTACTATAAACAACTACATAACACTCGCTATAGTGTATGTACAAATGCAGACATATAATATGAATTATTTAATCTTTAAACAAAGTAAAAAGTATAACACACCTTCAGTTTTTCTTATCAGGTTTACCTGTTTGTTTCTGGCAGCGTAGTAAACACAGTCATCTACAGAGTTTTAACAATTAGCTGGCTACAAAACTGTTTGTATCTTATTGCAAAAGTAACGATCATTCTTTAATGGATTCCCAAATTAAAAGGTGGTGGGGTTGCATCATTTCATAAAAATTTCAAATCATACTGATATGCAGGAAACAGTATGCCACATAAATTGAACCTGTACCAAAATAATTGATCAGTTTTCAAAATTTTATCTTATTCAAATACTCAAAACGAATTACTTCAACTGTCTCACTCCTACTCCTGGAAAAGGATTCAAAGTTAGCAGACACTAATTATACTAATAACAATGTAACTTGATCAAAGTAAAATATAAATAAAATAAAAATGTGCAAAAAAAATATTTTGCTGATTTTACATTTAGTTGGAAATTTAATTTGTATAAAGCAGAAATTGCTCTTGTCTATACATTTTTAACAGTACTCATTCATTCCAATAAAAATTGCTAATACTTGTATGGGTGTACCGTTATGATCAGATGATCATTGTTTACCTGGTTTCTTGGGTTTGATCCCAGTAGAATATGAAATTTATGGTGGACAAAGCAGCAACAAAGCAGATTTACTCTGATCAGTTTGGTTACACTTTTGCTCATTCTGCCACCTGCCCACTCTTAGTACAATGTATTTGACTCAAAAATGACCTGCCTTTGCTGCTATTTACACATCACACATGGAAATTCAATGATCGAAACAATGAGTTGGCATTTGAAATAAAGATGATATTTTTGTACTTTTTTCAACTAGTACTTTATTTGGATGTCACTGACAATTTCACTATCATAAGTTTACTTTTTACCTGCTGCCCACTCTTTTAGATTTGCAGAAAAAAATAGATTCAAGGATTATGACAATTTAGACAGAAATTTTTGAAATGTTGCAGTCATTACCCACTTAATTTGGAATACCATTGCACAGTAATCATTACTTACACATAAAATGTTTTTTTCTGAATAACATTATGTAGCCACTTGACTTACTAACTTTGCATTACTGCCAAAAACAAACAGATAATAACTGGAGAACCTGGTTAGAAAAATTAGTATCTATATATGAAATAACAATGCTTTATAGTTATGGGGAAACTAAAATGTTTAAGATACCAAACTTTGAATACAATATAAGGAAATTGATACAGTGAAAGGAAAAATGAGACAAAAGTACCAAATAAAGAAAACAGCAGATCAGTGACCACGTTCCAAGCAGGTAAGAATTTTGGAATGTAGTTGTAAACAACAATGATACAAAATTATTCATTACTTGTCCTATATTAATATACTTGATTATAAGGAAAATATTTGCTCTGGAAAAGGGGGAGCTCCTTAGCCCTTGATATCCTAAACAAAATATAGCGCAAAAGAGTGATGTCTTTGTAGCTGCATACATAATCTGTTAATACATGCTCCTTTATCACACTGAAACAATGTGTCACAAAGGAAGATCTAGGCTTTTGAGTTCAATTATGCTATATTTTGTGACACAGGTTCAAATGAACTGTGATGGGGAAATGTACAGAATCAGTGAACTGCCATTAAAACATCCACAGTATAACTTCATTTAACTGAAACCTGGCCTAACCAAAATGCTCAAGTGACAGCAGATGATGGATATAAACTACTGGAGATATGAAAGTTTCCATCAGGTTATTTAATTACTGTACATATTAAATGCCATGTTACTAATTATAGTAATGTTGACATAGCAACTAAAGGAATTACTATGTTGTTTCAGGTTGCTTTACATTTCATTGGACAAAGTAGCGAATTGATGCCTGCTGATATTTTACCAATCAAGCAGTGGGTGATATAGCTGCTTGAAAGTGGTGTCATATGAAGAAAAAAGATATCCGATTACTGTGAGTAAAAATAAAATCTGAAGTAATCTATACTGCATGGAATGAGTATAGATGTCATTCTTTGAACCAGAAAGAAACTTGATCAGGACAATCAAAAGTTTAGAGACACTTTTCTTTGATCTTTCATAGATTTGTAGAAAAATTTTTTGAAAAGAGAGATATTTGGCAACCATATTTTCCTCTTTTAGCCACTGGAATGATGTTACTGTGCAGGTGAATGTTAAGGATGGGAGGTTCGCGGTTGAAGGGGGAATGTGACCGCTGCCTGTTGCGCACTGAATGTTGGAAAGTGGCCATGATTATATTACACCAATTGTATTATGGAATTGTTTGATACAATATTTAGTTCATAAGAAAGTTCTTCTGTCTTTGCTGTGAAAGTTTCAAGGTTTAATCAAAGTAGCTAAAAACAAAACACACATTTAGTTTTGTTTCGAATGAAAGATCTAACAAAAATAAATGTTTTGCACTTAACATTTACTCTTACAAACAATGCATATTAGTTGAACTGTCAGTGGAAAAACATAAAACCTTCATGTTTTACATAGCCATTCTAAAACAAAATAAAAGAAAAAATACAATAAAAATAAAATAATTGCATTTGTTTAAACATTCAGTGAATGTTGCCACATATGCAAAACTGCAAGTTGAAACCACTGTGTTCATTTGTGGAAGTGGTTATTTTTCACTGCATGCTAACCCCCTTATACCAAACCAGTTTGTAGCCTGTACAATGTCAGGTAGTACATATCCAACCCCACATTTTCAGGCACTGTTACAACATTGAACTCTGGTTTAAAATTATGATTAATACGAAATAAAAATACTAAATTGTAGCAAAATGAAGTTTAAGAAAGAAAGTAAAGAGAACAAAACCAGCCATATTTATACCTTGTCTTTCAATATGCCTTGTTATACTCATTCCATGTTTGAATTATAAGGCCATAAAAAGTGTGCAAAATTGAATATTTGTTGAAATGCTTTTCCTAGGTCCAAAATTAATCATATTTTTTCAATTGTTTCTGTATATAAAACTATCTTCTTAGCAGTTGATGCCTACACCCCTTCCACCCGGAATTTATTACAACAAAGTTTAAATTATATTTTACACAAATTATTATTATATTCTTAACTCTCATGTGATATTTAAAAAACTTATCTGAATTGATCAACCCACTTTGTTTCAGATAAGCTGGGATGTACTATATATAGTGAAATGTCACCATTTATCATATTCAAAAACTATTTAGCAGCTCTCTTCTAAAATTATTAATTTTGACAAATTGTATGTTTGTGGGATTAATTCTGCATTAAAAATAATAGACCTATACTAAATATGTCAAAAAAGATATGAGCATTTTTAAGTTAAATTTGATTTCTGTACTGAGAACAATGTTATATAAATTCCTTACAAGTTGTATCACCTGAATTATTTTTTATTAATTTAATATTATGCACAAACTAAATGCAACAAACATGATATATAATATTTATGATCCAATAAACTATTAGCTCTATAATGTCTTCTGATTCAAACTATTTAAACACACTTTTTGACTTCACTTACTGGAGCTTTACTCAAGAAATCACTAAGATATGCCTAAATCAAATATTTTTTGCATTTAATGACAAAATCTTTAGACAAAAAGCAGTGCTAGTAATGGGCAGTTCATTATCCGTTTCCTACCCAACCTATTCATGAGCTATTTTGAGATGCACATCAATAAGGCTTTCTCCTAGATTTTTAGGTCAAGATATTTAGGTGATGTATTCACCATAATAAACAAAAAATGCATGGAAGATGCTTTAAAACTTATAAGAGCCGACAAATAAATTCACTGTCAGATATAAAACAGAAAATATATTGCTATTTTTAGATCTGAAGATAATAAAATGTAATAATAAACTTGAATTTGGCATCTACAGAAAAAACATGCATACAGTCAACAGCATGACATACAGACCTGTAAATATACCATTAAACAAAGAAGAATACAAGAACGAATATCTAAATAAAAAATATTTGAAAATTCCAAAAACAGAAAAGAATTAATCAAATCACAACTTTGTGATTTAGCAGAGAGAAAATGTTTAAGATGATCACATGCTATGGTAATAAAAAAAAAGTTTTACGCCCAAAGAGAAAAAATCTGAAATTTACCAGATTAATTGTCAGGAATGGGAAAAAATATGTTGGAAAAACAAGAGAACTAAAGGGACATTGCAGAAACATCTATTACATACAAATAAAAAATATCGGTGCCGGCATGTCATTTTTTAAATAAAAACATCAAGTTATTAAAACTAGTTCAACACCCAAAGGAAAATCGTATATATATTTTTTGATTGATTTTATTTATGGACGCTCTTTAACATCTCAGGTCATCAGCGTCCAATTCAACTCAGGCGTGAAAGGGCTGACAAATTTTGCTTTGAGGCCTCTTTTCAGGATTGAGGTTCTTTTTCGTGCCATAAATGTACGACACGGGACTCACAGCTTTACTTCCCTTTTGAAGGAAGCCATAATTAGGATTTTTACGCCCGAAAAAATCCATCGGTCCTGGCCGGGTTTGAACCTGTGATCTTAGTTTTAGGAGGCAAGTATGGTAACCACTACACCACTAGGACCAAGAAAAACACATAGGAAAGTAGTTTTTGTGTATCGGGGATTTTCACAGTGAAATATAGCATAATATGACAAATTATTTTATTACAAAATCACTCTAATAATTTTGTTCCACTTACTTGGAAATGTTTCAAAGGCGTTTGCCTTCATCTTTAGCTTGGTCCCACTGGCTGCTTCCCAGTATGGTATTGAGATGTTGCTCTGTGGTTTTAATGAACTTATTGATGAGGTAACTGTAGTTTGAGAGATCAAAGTAACCAAAAAATCTTTGTTTTCGTTTATAAATATATTTTCCCATACTGTTAATTCTATGGGTTCCCCCCCCCCCCGCCCCAAATGGTCTGCCACTGCTGATTTTTCTGTGTGTTTATATTTTACATTTCTCATATGTTCCTTAAAACATATGGTAATGTCCAAGTAAGTGGAACAAAATTAGTGAAATTTGAGTGGTTTCGTAATAATAATTTGTCATATTATATAGAAAATTGTTTACATACAAAAAATGAACAAAACTTAATGGATTTTGACACCCCAGAAGCAGACTTCTGTATTCAAGCTTATTACAGGATCACCGGATCAACCCAGCCTACTAACCAATTTCAACAAATTATCCAACAGTTTAATATAACAAATTATTATTGACAATATTAAAAGACAAAATTCTGCCAGGAAAACCATGTTGCATTTATGATATTGTTTGCAAAGACTGCAATATGAAACACAAAGGCAAAACAAAAAGAAATATTACCATATGGTTAAAGGAACACGTGAGAAATGTAAAATATAAACACACAGAAAAATCAGCAATGGCAGGCCATTTCTGGCAAAAGAACCAAGAATTCCAAAAGGAACCAAAACTCTTTAAAAGTTCTTCAAAAACCCATAGAATTAAGTGTGGGAAAATATATTCATATACAAAAACAAGGAAATTTTGGTTAATTTTGATATCCCAAACAATAGTAACCTCATCACTAAGTTCCTAAAATCCATAGAGTGACATCTTAATACCCAGCTGGGAAGCAGACAGTGGAGCCATGCTGAAGATGAAGGCAACAGCTAAACATGTCCATATAAGTGGAACAAAATTAGTGAAATTTGAATGATTTTTCTCAATAATAAATTTTTATATTATACTACACTTCACTGCAAAAATTCCTGCTATTCAAAACTATCCAACAATTATATCAGTTGAGGCTGTAGAAGAGGGTTCACAATACATGTCCTGTGTAAATCTCCTGTTAAGTGAAGCCAAAAAGAGTGTGTTTAAATAGTTTGACTCAGAAAAGATTATTAATGCAGCCTTCATTGCATCAAATTCCAAATTTAATGCATATTGAGACACAGTTCCTTTGCATATTAATCAGAATAAGGTAATTTTTTGTATAATTTTCTCAATGGTTGGCAACAGCTGCTACACAATGGCTTATTCTTAGATACTGCACTTTCAATGCATTCTTTGCACTGTTATTCATTATTAGTACATGGTGTGATGATAGTTTTAGGATAAAAGTGTATTTATTTGGTTTGTGTGTCAGAATTTTGAGTTTTCCTAAAGTGATTAGTAATATCTACATGTTCAATGAATACAACTATTTTTTTTTTATTTGGTTTTATTTACGGTTGCTCTCTTAACATTTCAGGTCATCAGCATCCCATTCAAATCAGGGTGTGAAACAGCCAACAAATTTTACTCACAGGCCTTTTTTTCAGGCTTGAGGTTCTTTATCATGCCATAAATGTCATGGGACCCACAGCTTTTCTTCCCTTCTGAAGGAAGCCACACTTAGGATTTTTATGCCTGAAAAAAAATCCATCAGTACTGGCCAGGATTAAACCCGAGATCTTGGGTTTAGGAGGGAAGTATGGGTTACCACTACACCACCAGGACTGACAATGGATATGACTCCCAGGAAGAAGTGCAATTGTAGCATTATATCAGAATACTTCCATGAAACAAACAGAGTTAGCTACTAAATTTAGTATTGATGTAGACACTATAAATAGAATTATTCAGCAGCACAATCACATTGGCTCAATTTTGCTGAAGAAAAAGAGAAACATGGGCAAGAAAAAGAAAATGAGGCCAAATGATGAACGTTTTCCCCTGGAAGAAGCAAATAATATCCCAGAATCACTACTGTGAACTTGGCTTGCGAATTAGAGGAAAGAGGAGTGAATGTGCATGTTTCTAATGTTCATTGTAGACTTCTGGCAGTTGGAAGGAAAGCCTGCAAATCTGTAAAGAAACACCTTCTAACAGAAATGTGAGCAAGAAACATCTCCTATGAACTCATAGTCATCAGGATTGGACAGTGAAACATTTGAAGAACGAGAGTTACTTTGAAGTGTAGGGGGGAAGGGTTCAATATGTACTCCAAGCAAATGAGGAAACATCTTCGGCACATTTGCAACAGACTCTAAAACACACTTTGAAGAAGCTGTTTTGGGGGTGTTTCACACATGAAGGATTAGGACCCTTAGTACATCAATGGGATAATGAACTCTTGACTATAAATCCAAATTTTGGAAAGCAGAGTTGTTGGAGAGCTGCAGAAGAGATTTCCAATGGTGACAGTATTTCCCAGCAAGTTTTGGCTCCTTGCATACTTCAAAGAAAGAGAAGAAATACTTCAGTGAGAACAATATTTGTGTATTAGAGTGACCAGGGACCTCCCGATATTAATCCAATAGAAAACACGAGGGCTTTTGTCAAAAGGATACTCTTAAAATTTGACTGTTTCACAAAAATAGACATGATACAGTCTCTGGTTAAGGTGTGGTTTCATGATGATAACTAGATAATAAGTGCTCAAAGCTGGTGGAAACTATGCCAAATCACGTAAAGGAATTTATAAAATAAAAAGAACAACATATTAGCTATAAACAAAGATTAAAGCATGTATTAGGTGAATAACCATAAAAAAATATAAAATGAGTTTGTTATTGCCATGTTCTTATTAATTTGCATGGGACGTAATAGCTCTATCTTCTTCCATGAAAAAGAAATATTAAAACTATTTATATATGTATTTGATTAGCTTCCATTTGATTTTATTCTTAACCTCTACTTTCAAAGCATTTCAGCTCTACTGATACACTGAGCGGCATAAAAAGCAAAACACTTAATTTTTAAACACTTTTTAAATAAAAATCTGTGTGTAAGGAAAAGAAATCAAATATTAAATTAGAATTTCATAAGCAATTATTTAACAACATTTTATCATCCAAGTAATGCATAAGGAGTGTTTTAAGCACAGATTCTATTCTATTATTGATTTTAATGCAGAGAAATCTTCAAGCATGGTCAAACATCACAATAAACAGAACTTTTAAAATTATTGGAAACTGACAATTTTAATGGATCTATGGTTCATTAGCTGTTTGTGTAACATAATCACTACCTCAGTAACGAGTTTTGCTACCTCTAGCCCTAATTAATCTGTAATTTGGTCAGGCATGCTCTGGATAAGATCTGCAATCTCTTCTTGTAGCATCACTTCCCATTCCTCTACAAGTGCAGCCCAAAGATCTGCCAGTGAGTTGGGGAATTAACTCTTACAAGCCTCCCAAGCATGTCCCAGGCATATTCTATCTGGTTCAGGTCTGGACTGCCATACCATAAGATCAATCTCAACCACATCCAGGAACTCAGAAACACACCGAGCAATGTGTAGACAAGTGTTTTTGTATATTGGGATAATGCTGTAGCCAATAACAGGTGCAAAAGGCACTATATGATCAAGCAAGAATCTCTTCGATGTACTGATGAGCTGTCATTGACCTATTCTGAATGAACACCAGTTTCATTCTCACTTTAATGTTGATTCCTGCCCAAACCAATATTGAACCTCCATTAAAAGGTGTCCTTGAACAGAAAGTGCAGGGTGCACAACATTCTCCTGGCCTTCTCCATGCTCTCTCTCTCCCTCCCATCTGGTGCTTTCAAACAGAACTTGCTCTCATCCATGAAGAGCACTGTGCTCCTTTGCTCCATAGTCCAGTTTTGATAGCTGTGAGCAAACTGCAACTGAGAGATATGGTGTTCCCTAGTCAGCATTGGTCCTTTTGCAGGTCTTCTGAACTGTAAATTCACTTCATACAGTATTCTTCTAAATGTTCCGTCACCGACATTAATATGCCATATTTGCTGCAAATTATTCCTGGCCTCCACTGATGTTGCATGCCAAATGCTAAAAACTTGCAGTAAAAGAAAGTGATCATTGAGATCAAAGGTACTCCTCCTATGACCAGAACCAGCCTCTCTGAACCTCTGGACAGTCCTGCATACATTGGAATCAGAAGTGCCAATGACATCAGCAATAAAATGTGGGCTTTGTCCATTCTCCACTAGCGCCACAGCCCTTGCTGCATCTTCAGCTTAAGAGCCATTTGAAAATGTTAAAACTGACTTAAGACTGATTGTTAGACAAGCCTGAACACTTTAAATTATCATGTAGCATAACAATGCATTGCAACAATTTTAAACATTAAAACATTGCTTTGCACTGATTGTTGTAAAATGCTGCCTTGTGGAAAAAATTAATGGTATGTTAGTCAGAAACCAAAAAAAGATTGCAAGGAATGGACTAAAGCTTTTTAAATGCATTGATTAACCATTAGACATGTTGTTGCATTTCTGTAATGTTGCAAGGTTGGCCTTATACAAGGCTTGAAACCAAGCGCAAGTGTTGTAAAAAAAAAAAAAAAAAAAAACAGAGAATAGTTTGCTGTTTCACTTTTCTGCAGCTGAGTGTATTTGCATAGAAGTTTAACTGAATACTGAAAGCAAGGGGGAAGTTCTGTACACACAAAAATTTTTAGTTAGAAGGTTTATTTATGGACGCTCTTTAACATCTCAGGTCATCAGCATCCCATTCAACTCAGGGCGTGAAACGGCCAACAAATTTTGCTCAGAGGCCTCTCTTTCAGGCTTGAGGTTCTTTTTCGTGCCGCAAATGTACGACACGGGACCCACGGCTTTACTTCCCTTCCAAAGGAAGTCATATTTAGGATTTTTACGCCCGAAAAAATCCATCGGTCCTGGCCGGGTTCGAACCCGCGATTTGGGTTTAGGAGGCAAGTATGGTAACCACTACACCACCAGGACCGACATTAGAAGGTCTAGAAAAGCCTTTAATCATTAAGTGGTAAGCACCAAATACCATTTTACAATGTAGCTATAGTAACTATTAAATAGACTAAAATATATTGAAAACTTTTTAGTTATGTATCCTGCAAAATAACCAGTCAAGCAATGAAAATTTTAAACAGCTACTTGCTAGTTATTTAAAGAAATACTGCAGTGTAAGGAGGAAGGGCAGAAAGCATTGCAATGTTTGAATGGGATTTAAGTGGGTCACCCGTTATTTGATGACTTACATGGCATAAACCATTGCTTATGGCCAGCCAGGCTACACTAGACTTTGGGCAGGCACGTAGGTAGGGTAACACAAGAGTCAGTGGTAGAAACACTAGAGTGAAGGTTCAATAAATTCTAATGCACTTACAAAGTTATGTACTCACCCATGTCATGCAAAGAGATGCTGAAACAGCCTGACTTCATTTTTGACATATTTCTGGCATTTGCTTATGTAATTACTAACTTTAATTCTCTTTGAGAAATTAAACTAACTTTCTCTTGAAGGATGCCATTTTTTAGTTCATCTAAAGTGGGTGGATACTATTGCTTTATAAATCACATTACGACTTGGAACTTATCACCTGGGAATTTCTCTTCAAATAATCTCCTGACAGCATGAACAGACGTGATGTGAACATGTGAATTATGTCATCTTTACTCTAGAATCAGATGTGTTATTTTTTATTATTCAAATGATGAGTGGTATGTGGCTCAAAGCCAAAATAGCAAGTTGGTAAACCCTACCCTATAGCCCTGACTCATGTTGTTGGCTGGCCTTGAGTGATGGTTCATCAGCCAATGCCGTTACTGGCCACTGCATTGGTCATCAGATAATTGGATGATTCCTTATTTAGTGTTCATACAGCAGAGAAATACCCATCAAAGTTATCAGAGCTTATCTAGAATTTATTATGTTCACACTAAATCCACTCACATAACATTAGGACATGTTTTGAGAGCAACAGATTATGGTGGCAACTGGCCTCAAAACATGTCCTGATGTTGTATAAGTAGGTGGAGTTAGTATGAAAATATTTAATAAATTATAATAGCATATATTACTACTCTATTGTCCATAGCTTCATAAGTATAATTTAAATATTTATTAGAGCTTGTTACAGAAAGCTATAATCAGGAAACCTAAATATGTTTATTTCCTTTTATTTCTAATATGTACTTTTAGAGACATGACAAAATTTAATTAAAAATTTGCAATGAAGTTCCTAAACATCATTATATCATACATTGTTTATGCACAGTTTGCAGTAAAACTTGAACCTGGCATGATATTATAAAGCATTATTTGTGTTAAGCAATATATACCAGATTTTAATGTTTTATTATACTTTTACAGTATTATACATATATAACAATTGTGGATATAAGTGATATCATCTGCTTTTAAATGTCAGTTTGACATTTCTTTCAGACTCCTCCACCCATGCACACACCCCTCCTCCCAAATGTGATTGTGTGATTTTCTGTTGGAAAGACATTATTTTATATCAAGTATTTATATAATACAGGGGCAACAAATGCTATGGACAACAAATTGGATATGGATTTTCAAGTAAACTCACCGCTTCAACAGAAAATTAGTATCAGAATAGAAATAATGCCATCAAGCTTGATGGTAAAATTACCATTTTTCTTAAAAAAAGTACAGTTTTAAAAATATATAACATGGAAGTTAATTGCGTTAAGTTAAGTTGTTCCACAGAATATTCAATGAACTGTATTCCATCTATTGCAATACTAAGATTTATTTTTGGCTTGTACTGTGCTAAGATCACAACGATAACCTATCATAACAAACAGCTGCTGCACTGATGGCTGGATGAGAAAGTCAGTTGCAGTTTGCTGTTATGAGAGCAAGTATTATATTTCTTTGTGTAATTATTACTCATTTTGCAGTTAAGAAATTACTACAACTGAAGTCTTTTGTGATATTATGCATTATTACAAGCTATTTGTGTGCCAGCATTATTAATTACAGTATGTTAGTGAAGTAAACTTTACTTTAGGAAAATATCACTGTAAAAATTACAGAAGAACTGATTCTTTCATTAAAATACATCAGAAATGCATTGCTGTAGATGGGCATTACTTAAAACGTCTAAAACATGGGTTAGTACTTATTATGATATAATAAAACTAATCCATTGTCAATCAGCAATTGGGATGACCTTGGCCCTGTTCAGCTTGCATTCAGCTATGAATTCAAAGCAAAACCCATTCTCTGTAAGTTTTATAAGTTTAGCATATATAATTATAACATACAAATTAATTTAAAATGTAGTATCTTCTTCCACCTCCATGGTTTAGTTAGCTAAGACATTTGTCTGCAAACACATTAACACTAGAATACCCAAAGGCAGTTAATTGACTGCTTTTGATTTTTGAATGCTGACATTTTCAGTTATTTTTAATAATTTTATGACATTTAATCCCTTTCAATGATGTTTAGATCACCTTTTTTTTTTTTTGCATTTCAGTCACCCATGACATACATAATATGACATATATTATGTAGTTGTAACCAACAATAATCATCACTGCATAACAAATATGATTCAAACTCATTGTAGCGTAGTGTGTGAGCATTGTTTATCAGCTCTTGTATTCATATCTAAAATTTTGCTTAGCTTTTCATTGTTATGTAGCTTTCACTTTGTACTCTAGCTTCGTCTTGACATTCATAGTGGGGCACGCTATTTACTAAGTGTACACAATGCATCTCTTTGGCAATCGTGGTCTTTCTGAAGCTAAAATTCTGGAGCTCTTCTGAATATATCTCCAATGCAATCTGAAAAGTACAAGTTTAATTAAGAGTGCATTTATAAAAGCGAGAGTTCTGGTAATGATAGTCCACCTTCTCTTTATATCTGGACCAAATTCATTCACAATTGCATCACATGCTATACAGGCTATCTGAATCCATGACTGTAGATGAACACCTGCTTCAGTTGAAATGTCAATGCCCTTTCAATCTGTACATGAATAGCAAGCCTGACAAATATGGCATGAAATACTGGTTGCTTACTGATGCTAAAGTGAGGTACATTCCAAATGGATTTTCATACCTCGGTAAAGATGAAACTAGAACTGTAAATACCAGTCTGGGAAAGCATGTTACTCTACATCTCATGGAACCCTTTTTAGGAAAGGGAGGAAATGTCACAACTGATACTTTCTTTACATCTATTAACCTGGCAAGGGAAATTCAAAATAGAAGTGCAAGCATTGTTGGTACCTTGAATGCAGCTAGACAGGAAGCACCACCTTATGTGAAAAAGGGCCAATATGTACTTCATTCAAGCATTATTTACAAAGCTGATGATATTATTCTCACACCTTACCAAGGTAAGGTCAAGAAAAATGTACTTATTCTTACCAGTATGCATTCCAGTGTTACTATGTATAAATCTTTTAATAAGAAAACCCCTGAAAAGTCAGCTTTTACAATAACATCAAATGCGGTGTAGATGTTATAGATCAGATGTCTCGCAAATACAGTGTTACAGTCATGACAAGATGCTGATCCATTCATGTGCTCTATAACATTCTAGACTTAGCAATAACAAATGTTAAGTCCAGATATCTTGCATAAGCTGATAAATGACTCTACAATGTCTAGATGGTCTTTCATAATGAGAGATGTGGAAGAACTGGCTATGCCATATAGAAATTCATGCCCACATCTACTAATGGCTGATGATAGGAATAAAGGAACATCAAAGGCAGTTAAATCCAAGACATGTCAAATAGGATTATGCAAGAAAAATAAAACCAAAGACAGTTTCTTGGCATGTAAAAAATTTATATGTGGTTCTTGTATAGGCAAAAAACTCTAAAAATAGTGATTCCAATATTCTGAGAATGTTTCAGTATAAAAAAATTCTGTGTATATATAACCTATATTTGTATAACTTATGTCTTTTTTGAACACATAATTTGTTACTACATATCATAGAATAAAACCAATTTGTATAATAAAATATTTCTAATTTTTGAGGAAAAAATGCAATATGTACTTGAAATAAAAAATAAATAAACTCTTTTTATTTAAAACCATTTAGCCTGAGATGCCTTATAATAGATGAACCAAAGAATTAATGAGCAAATGTAGTGGATGCATAATTGAATTGTGTGAGCAAAAACCATGAACATAAAAATATCATAAACCAGAAGCTGGACTCAAACTGGATTTGAACCAGTCTTGCAGCTCAGAAGCCATGCTGTTCCCTCTACATTACTATAGTTGTCCAGCAAATGATAAGTAAAAATTTTATTGAGGTGAGTCAGAATTGCAATTAAACCAAGTATAAACCAATTCACTCCAGCAATTAGTGCAAATTGGATTTGAACCTGGATTGCTATTTAGAAGCAAAATTGTTTCCTCTATACCATCGCAATAGGCTGGAAGATGATAAGCAAGAAATTCCATAGTTTTTGGTGAGAAAGATTATTTAAAATGCTTAAGAAATTAGTAGCAGTCAATTGACCGATAACGCGTGTATAGGGGTTCTAGTGTTAACACAAGTGGCCAACATTGCTAATGCATGGACTCTTGAATGGGAGCTCTGCAATTCAAATCCCACTAGGACCATTCTCTCTGACTGAATTTTTCCAAGGTTTTCCTCATCACTGGAAAATGCTGGGGAAGTACCCCAAACATACACCTGTAATACTTCCTTCCTAAAAGATCCTTTCTGATAATTTCATATCATGTACCATCAGTATCCATCATTCTTGATACCATAGTAATATATTTTACCTAATAAACATGCCATTTCTCTTAAACATTAAAACTTCTGTATATAGCACTGAAGTTGAATAACTGGATCCTCTGCCTATAATGCATAATTCCTACTATAGATGGTATGGATGCACTATTACTCATGTAATATGTTCGAAATAGTTCTGTGGCTTAATGAAAGTTCTGTGCAATATGGCAACTACCATCTATGAGGTGTCCTAAAACCTCTTTAGGTTGGATGTTTAGATATACTTGCGTGATCCTGCATACTACCTAGGAACAATTTGTTTTTCATAGATGTATGCCCACAGAAGCTAATGTGCTTTTATGAGGTTATCACGAACAAACTCAGAATATCATTGTTAGAAGCTTTACCAATGTACCCTGCTTCATCATATATTAGGAGTATATCATCTTACTCTGGGTTCAAAAGGTATTGTTCCACTACCAGCTAATATACTCAGATAGAACTGCACAAAATTAAGCCTGGAACTAAGCTGGGTACCACACCAATACTACTACCAACATCCTTGAATACTCTTTGGAAGATTTGTCAATTATATTATCCATACTGTATAAATAAAATGGAATTAAACTATAATGCTGCAAAAAGTATCTTATATGTAGATGACATAAGTGTTAAGTATGAGGGAGTCATTAGCTAAAAGTAATTTTATAATTTTTTTACAATGTACTTATAGGAATTGTATGAGCCTTAGTTCTAGACACAATCACCCCACTTTGCAACACACTTGGTCCATGTGTCCACAAGCTTGAAGATGCCATCAAGTAAAGAACTTTTTAGTGTGGCCTTTAACCAATTTATACCACTTCTATTGCTTCATATGCAAACTTTTGACCCAACAAATGTTTTTTCAAAATTCAAAAAAAGTGAAAGATGATGCCAAATCCAATATGTTATAATTTTATTACAACAAATATGAGATGAATTTTAACTTCTACAGTCCACATTCTAATGTCATATATATATATAGCTATTTGTTACCTTTTTTGTAAGTGTGTAACATCCCACTAATTGATGAAATAAAGTTGCAAATTGGCTCAGAATCCTTAGCATCTAATGTTAATTGGTATTGACCATTTCAGGATAAGGGAAAACTCTAGAAAAAATCTCAATCAGGTAACAAATCCCAATCAAGGATCAAACCTAGATTCTCCAGTTGACAAGCACACTTGCTATCATTCTGAGTCATGGCAGTAAATGACCAATTTTTTAATGAAAACCAGTATTTTCAGTTATTATAAATAGCTATTTAACAAAATTTTAACTTATGATATTAAACTGTAATAAACGACTGATTAATAGCTATAAAACTGCCAGAATATGATATGGCAGTGGTAGGCATGATTTCTTAAAGAAGTAAGAAGGTGCAATGACTATGTTATTCATTATTGTTAGCTTAATTTAATAGCTACTAGATGGAAATAATTTGTAGGAAAGATGTGATATGCCTCAGTTTGCCAGCAACCGTAGTTTTTGTCTCCCATAATGGATTTTGTCTAAATATACAGTTAAAATATATGTGGAAAATAATACAGATGTCTCTCAAAATGCACTTATATGGCAATGACTCCCAAAATTCTCTGAGATGACTTTCAATATAAAATAATTTTTTTCAGCATTGCAATAAGTATGCAACTACATAATTCACTTTACCACTAAGATTGTTAGACTACACCATGTTCTACCAACATACAGTTCACCATTTTTATCAATAATTTAAAGTTTTATGTAAAGTTACTGTTATTAATTTTACTTTATGTTATTATTAAAAGTATATTGTAATCATATTTGGTATTAGATGTAAGATGCCAATCTTACAAATATTTCATTCATATAAGGGAATTTTTTCTTTGCTGAGTCATACATTTTAAGTAATATAAACATATTTTAAGTGAATATAATTACAATCTATTATTTTTCTCCATTTTTATACTATTTCAGATTTCTGGTGAGAAAAAAACACCATTATAAGCTGCAAGTCTGAGTCAGTAATTAAGCTAAATTTGACATAAAAAGCAATGTTAAAAATGTGCTATTTACAACACAGTTTTCAAAGAATTCTAGGAGTACACAAGGCTGCACATCCTGCCAGTATCTACAATGAGCAAAATATATGATATAAACAATGTTATAAAATTTGTTCACGCTAACTCCATTCACTTACATAAAAACTGGACATACATTTTGGGAGCGATCCCTCCCATCTTCAGCCTGTAGACCAACTGCTGTCAGAAGTGATGGTTGGGTCTCTTGATGTTCTTGTGGCGGCATCATGTTGGTTTTATTAGGAACTTGCTGAGTTTGTCCATTGGAGGGAAATTGAAATTCATTAAGTTTTCCTTGTTTTTTGTAATGAAAATTTTTTCCCAAGTGGAAATTTCTATTGCGTTGTGAAGTTGTTTCAGTAGTTTTGTCTCTGGTTTAATTACATGACTTTTATCCAAAAAGTGCGCTGCTATCGCTGATTTATCAATCTGTTTTAAGGGAATATTTTGAAAGTGTTTTTTTTTTTTTTTTTTCCGGATTTCCAAATTCCTCTTGTATTTTTCCAATGTATTTGTTTTTACATTGGAAAAACGAAGAGAAATTTGGACATCCAGAAAAAAGAACACTTTAGAAATATTTGCCTATAACAGAATGATAAATCAGCGATAGCAGCGCCCTTTTGGAATAAAAGTCATTAATTTAGATCAGAGACAAAACTACTGAAACAATTTCACATTGCAATAGAACTTTCCACTTGGGAAAAAATTTTCATTACAAAAAACAAGGAAAACTTAATGAATTTCGATTTTGCTCCAATGGACGAAATTAGCAAGTATAAAACCAACAGATGCCGCCAAAAGAACATCAAGAGACCCAACCACCCTTTCTAACAACAGTTGGTCTACAGGCTGAAGATGGGAGGGATCACTCCCAAAACATATGTCCAGTTTTTATGTAAGTGAATGTAGTGTGAACAAATTTTATTAAATTGTTTATATATATACCACTCCATTGTCAACAGTTTCGTAAGTACGTTTAATTGAAAATATATGTTTACTAAATCAAGATCATCTTATCAGTAGGGAAGTATATTGGAAAGCGCCACATATAGTTTTGCAGGGTGAAACCACAGATACTCTGGGCAGGTAGCTAAATCTTGCACTAGATTTTGATCAGTTATCTATGTCACACTTTTGTATATTGTACTCAAATTAGGAAATTTCACATTGGTTGCATCCTGGTGACACCTGGTGCTGCTTGTTATATAACTGACCTCTTTTTGGCTCTTTCCCTAATTCACATAGCTTACTTTGCCCTGCTTTAAACACGTTCACAGAAAAAGTTATCCTTTCCTGCTAAATTGACCTTGGTCCATCTCTAGGTTCACACATATTGGCATGCAGAATTCCATTTTTTTATCCATATTGCATTTACCGTAACAAATATTTCTCTTGCAATTTGATTAATGTTCTTCTCTGCTGTGCTGTGCTTTATAAGTTTCCTTATGAATTCAATGGAATTTAAAATTTGATAATATGGTGGCAATCTCTCTAATTGATGCACATGCTGACAAAAAAAATGAGTAAATTTTTTTAGACTTCTTTTTCTGGAAAGCTCTACTTTCATCATAGAATCCTCATAGTGTATTCCGTTTTGCGTCAGCCCATTCTGAATTATAAGCTTTTTGTTTGCCTTTTCAGTGGCTTATATTCCACAATACTGTGGTAATGAGTTCATCTGGTGGCAAACTGGGTATAACTTTTCTTCTGTCTGAAAAAAATTTCTATTTGATAATCACCAGTCTTCTGTTTTGCTTTGAAATTAAACTGGCATATGAAATGAATCCATTTTCTCTACCTATGTGAGCAATGATGAATTCCTGCCCTATACTTTTGACTTTTCCTCATTCCAAATTCACTGTCATCCTGCCAGTATTAGTTCACTTGTATGTTTCATCAATGTACGCTATAGGATTCTTATCATAAGATGTTTGGTCTAGAATTTTAACATTTCTTATAGCTGAAGCCAATACCTTTGACTATCTCATAAAATTTTTCACACTAACCTTAAATGCCTATCACATTTCTTCCCCATAAAAGCATTTTCCTTATAGTTGACACCTCATTTTCTACTGCATGTATGGAATGATACAAGGGTAGGTCCATAAGTTTGCGGCCTTGTTGATAAGGATTATTGCCATCACAAAACCCTTATCTGTTAAATAAATAATTACACCTGTAACTTCTGGTCTGCTGTGTTCAGTTGTTCAGATATAGTTGCATAAGAAGGCTATGTGTAGAAGTTTGTGACATGTTCAAATTGGAGTATCAAGTTGTTATTAAGTTCTTCACAAAAGAAGGGCTTACTCCAAATGAAATTAAACAGTGATTGGATGGTGTATATGGGGAAGCAACCCCCTAATATTCTACCATAAAAGAATGGTCCAAATTTTTTTGAATGGGTCGAGAAAGCATTGAAGACGAAGAGCATGCTGGTGGGCTCTTGGAGGTGCTCACTCCTGAAAACATCACTCATGTGGAAGGAGAAATTATGAAAGACTGGCCACGTCATCCTCTGAATTATTGATGAATATTTAAACAGGAATAAGGTTAGTGCAAGATGGGGGCCTAGGCTTCTTTCCTCAGTCCAAAAGCAGCAACCTGTTGTTAGGCATTTTTGGAGCTCGGCTGTGGAAACAAGAGAAAAGTTCTGCAAACCATTGTTACAGGAGATGAAACTATGGTTCTCTACTATGACTCCTTGTCCAAAAGGGAATCAATGGAGTGGCGTAAACCTGGTGAAGCACTGCCTTTAAAGGTCAAGGTCACTCAGTCGACCAAGAAGATCATGGCCACAATGTTTTGGGACTGTGAAGGAATACTCTCCATTGAATTCATGGACAGGAACACCACAGTAAATGGGGAGTGGCCTACTGCAGAGACAACCTGCTTCCATCAAAGAGAAAAAGCGAGGAAAACTGAGTGGTGGTCTGCTCCTTCTTCACGACAATGCACCTGTGCACATAACTCTTGTTGCAAAGGAAGCTGTGAAGAAATGTGGCTTCAAGGAGATTGGCCATCCACCCTACAGCCCAGATCTAGCTCCCAGTGACTATTTCCTCTTCTCAAAACTCAAGAAGGAACTTAAGGAAGGAAATTTAAGTGTGACGAAGAAGTGATGGATGCTGTTAATGCCCATTTTGCAGACAAGATTTCTGACTATTTTTTTTTGGGGGGGGGGGTTGAAATGTTAATTCAAAGGTGTAAGAAGTGTATTGCAATATATTAAAATGTGAAATAGTTTTTGTCTTTACCATACGTAGAAAATCATTAGGCCAGAAACTTATGGACCTACCCTCGCATATTCTATAGAACACTTTTATTGATCATCAAGCAATATTTTGACAGATTTTCTTTCCTGGCACTATTAACTTACTGCCTGAAGCCACTGGCTGCTGCTTGCTGAATAGCACTATTCTATGGCAGTTTTACATCAATGTTTTTTTTTTTTTCATGGAAAAAATTTGTAACATTGTATTATATGTTTCTTGTCTCTCTGTGAATTCACAACGTTTAACATACACTGCATATTGCCACCATTCTAAGTCCTGTAGTATGTTAACAGGAAAAAGCAACCCCTGTGATGCACAACTAAAGCAAGGAACTGGTTATTAGTACTAATGTTTGGCAGGGATAGGAAGAATGAATCAATTAAGAGGTAGTAGTTGGCATATTTTCTACATGCAGAGTATGGTTGGTGGTGTAGTATTATGCTGAACAGTTAGAGAAAATAGTCATTGTTTGAAAACTGCTACCAACAGACTATGGTGCATGTGTGAGATTGTTGATTTGTTTTATTTACAAATGCTCTTGAACATCTCAGGTCATCAGAGCCCCATTTAATTCACTGCATGAAACAACTGATAAATTTTGCTCAGAAGCCTCTTCTTTCAGGCTTGAGGTTCTTTTTCATGCCGTAAATCTATGACAAGGGACCCATGGCTTACTTCCCTTCTGAAGGAAGTCATACTTAGGATTTTATGCCCGAAAAAATCCACTGACCCTGGCTGACATTGAGCTCATGATCTTGGGCTTATGAGGCAAGTATTTAGCACTAAGCCACCAGGACCGAGTTGTGTGAGATTGGGAAGAGAACTAAAGTATAAGTGAGGCAATGCATTCATTCTGGCCAATTTTTCTGTTCTACCATTTAGGAGAAAGGAAACACAAATGACTGTGTTGTTTGAGTTTCCAAGAATAAAATTATGCATGCAGAGTAGAAGAGTGTGGGACAAAATAGGGTACAAGTAGTCTGGTTTGAAGAAAATAGTGTTTAGTGATGAGGCATATAAACCATTGAAAAGACAGGTAATGATATCACCGATGAAATTGAAGTTAAAAATTCAAGAAGTTTGCTGTTATGTATTGCAATGCCAATTATAAACTAATATATTTTATATTTTTGATTTCATAACTTGTGGTTATTAGGTGAGTAAATGATAATATTAGTATGACTATTATTTGATGATTTATTATATAAGCTTATGACCTAATTTTATTCTTTTAGAGTTTATTTTAAGTTTAGGCCTTATTTACAGAAAGTTTTCTGACCTACTGAAGATGACCATAAAAAGTACTTAAGTTTTCAAGGCATTATATTTGTTTCACAAACTGCTCTCTGCTCTCATTTACACTCATATGCAAACAATTTAAAAAATTGTGGATCAAGTCTAAAAGTATTAGATTCAGTTATTATGCTAATAGCTAATATGACATAGCTTGTAAGTAAAATGCAGCACTATCATTATGATGACCAGAAATACTAAACCTGAAGTGTCACAGTCACTTATAAAGGATAGTTTTCAGCTGAAATAGGAATTTTTTGTTAAACATTTGTACTTCACAATGATGAAGTAGACCATAAAAGCATTCATCAGTTTGATAGTTTGTTTAGTTGATATAGGGCCAATACCCACACATCTTCAAAAATGTACTTGAGGATTCTTTATAAAATGCATGAAAAATTGGAGTAGAGAAATAGGCATAAGATGCAAGAGCAATATTTGAATGATCTTCTGAACTACTTTACACAGATGAAAAATCAAATGTCACCTGAATTATATTTTTGAAGTTGAAAACTTGTACGGATTCATTAGGGGTTGACTACCAAGAATATTCAAACACAGGGCAATATACTGGAGAAGACAACTGGTTATGAATAACAAGAGTGCATGTTTATATAAGTACTAGATTTCCCAAATTAAGTTCAAGATTGTCAACCAGATTCTTATATGTTATCCTTGTTGCATATATTTTGTATTACCCAAAGAAATAAGACACCCAGAAAAATTGAGAATAATGAACATGATTATGTTGTTCATAGCCAATTGTCTGTTCCAGTATACCAGGCAGTCAGCCAATAGCCCAGATATGAATGTCCTTGACCTTGGTTTCTTCAATGTCATACAGTCTCCAACACTATGTAGCCCAATCAACAAGAGATGAACTTGTTACTGCCATTGTAAAAGTTTTTGAAAACCTTTCTGTGTAGAGGCTGAATAAAGATTTCCTGATCTTACATCAACACATAATTGAATGCATGAAGACCTGCAATAATGTATTAAACATGTTCACACTAACCTACCTGAAATATTTTGATCTATGGCATTTTTTCAGTTGATCCATTCATTTTAGAGGAGACATCAGTAAAAGTCTATCAATAACTGATAATGGGAGCTAGTGCCCTTAATATATGTCCTAGTGTTATATAAGTGGAGTTAGTGTGAACATGTTTAATACATTAGTATAAGACATATTACCAGCAATCTATTACATATCTCAGTCCATGCTGCTCTAGGCTGCAGGAGTGATAAGACGGTCCAAAGTACTGCCAATAGCTTTTTCTCATTATTCTTAATTAGCAGTCTCAGTACATTCACCTCTGTATTCATTCATTGCTAATAAATAACTAGTGAAAAAAGTATGCAACTATTATTTTCAAACATAAAATGGAAGGAGGACATTGGTATTATTAGAATAGTAAAAACCATAATGAACGTATCACTTCTATCGTATATATATATATACATTTTAGTCAGTCACTGAATATGGAGGATGGATTAAAAAAAAGTAATGATTAGTGTACCTTTCATTTAATATAATATAGCAGAAAGTAATTAAGTACTCACAAATGTAATCAGGTAGCCATAATTTTAATGAATCTTGATAAATATATTGTATATGCAGATGTTTTAAGAACAAGAAAAGATTTTGTGGAAGGCATATGTAAATATGAACATGCAGCAGTTGAAGTTGGCTTAAAATATTAAAGCTTCAAATCAAATGTATGGCTGTAAATACAAGATTTGACACAGATTCATATGAGTTGGCCATAGGAGACTACAAATATGAAAGAGAGTATAGCTTCAATTACCCGGGAACAAAAATTAATGAGAGAAATGATATTAATGAAGAAATACACAGAATTTCAGCATCAAATAAATGTTGTTTTGCTTTGCAGAAGCACTTAAAATTAATGACATATCCAGAAAAATGAAGATATTTTTACTA
This sequence comes from Metallyticus violacea, assembly GCA_030762175.1. Taxonomy (NCBI): domain Eukaryota; kingdom Metazoa; phylum Arthropoda; class Insecta; order Mantodea; family Metallyticidae; genus Metallyticus; species Metallyticus violacea. Next base: position 120,123,787 of record CM060846.1, on the reverse strand, counting down.
TACAAAATGTTAGTGAGGTCCACAGTACTATACAGGACAAAGTGTTGGACATAAGATCAAGAGCAATGGAGACAGATGTAATGAACGACTTTATTAAAGAGCCTAGGCTCTCAATTATTGTGTATATTTAAAAGTTACAGTTGGCACGCTCATTCACATGGAGCAGGGAGCTTAGAGAAGATGTATTATGTATGTACAGCCTGAGGGAACCAGAAGAGCTGAGTGACCAAAGTTCAAATGGAGAGATGAATTTAGTAAAAATGAAAGGAGGATTGGAATTAGAGCTTGGTAGACTACCATGAAGAATACAGAAGAATACAGGGAACTTTTAAAGTAGACCCAGACTCTGCATGAATTATGATGTCATGATGATGATTATTATAAATTTGCTAGCTTGAGATCTTTCAAACTTGACAGAAAGCCATCAACAGGTGTTAACATATCTGACCTAATTTCATCAGGGTGTCATACCATTGGGAGGAAACAAAAAAGTTCCCATATGATGTATTCACTAGCCTTGAGAATTGTAGGTAATTTCATTATGTTGGATAAACATTTGAAAGATGGCATTGAAAAACAAATTTAAAAAAATTAATATGTTTTGTGGATATTGATGCTTGAACAACTTAAATTTCCTGGCTTAGTAGTAGCACCATCATATGATTCTGGTATCAATTTTTCATTAAATTTGAATACTAATATGAAATGCAGAATAAATTCTGCAATAGCCTGGATATGTCGGGCATTATTGTTGTTGATTATTTATGTATGCTCTTTAACATCTCAAGTCATCAGCATCCCATTCAATTCAAGGCATGAAACAGCTGACAAACTTTGCTCAGAGGCTTCTTCTTTCAGGCTTGAGGTTCTTTTTTGTGCCATAAATCTATGACATGGGACCCACAGCTTTACTTTCCCTCAAAAGGAAACCATACTTAGGAGTTTTTCACCTTAAAAATCCATCGATCCTGGCCAGGATTGAACCAGAAATTTGGGGTTTAAGAGGCAAGTATGTTGACCACTACACTACCAGGACTGACTGTCGGTCATTAATTCCAACACAAGGTCCTAAGAATATTTCTTGTACCTCTCCATCATATACATAAAATAGAACAACAGAAACCAGCCCTGTTTGGTGCATTTGTGGTTCCATCAAATAAGATGCTAGTACAGAAACCCTCTTAATTTTCTGCTTCATAGTTGATAGAGTTGAACCAATACCTTTGATGGAATTATTTTGTATTCACTTAGAAAGTCCTCCAAAAACAGTAGAGGTGTCTTAAATTCTTTGCTAATAATGGGTCACACCTAATAGTGAATTTTAGTAATTCTACATAACTGCCTCAGATATTAAAAGGCCAATTCTTTTTTTACCCAAAACAGACATTGCATTGACAAGTATTTTAAATATACCCCTGTTCCATTTTAATTTTTGATTATGTAAGGATATTTCATTTTAAGCTGGTCATCAAGCACAGTCTCTATTCTATTTTCTCCTAAAACAGCTATATTACAGATGAATATAAATGGTTAATAGTCATTTAATATTTGTTCATAGACTTCAGTAAGGTTCCTAGATGTTTAAGCCCAGTTTTGGCCCAACATGTGTTTCCATCCTTTCCAAATGCCAAACAGTACCAGGAAGACAGATTACTACTAATATCGCTACCTCTATCGCTACTGTTGCCACTACTGCTACTACTTACTACTACCAACACTACCAACATAATATTCAGATTATTTTATGTATAGCAGGCTGAAAATTTATTTTAAAGTTATTGGTTTATTGAGCCAAGTTTGATAGTTCTGGTGGTGGCCTACCATTTTTAATAATTTTATTTTTTCTGCAGAAAGAATGGATTTAAGAGGGGCTTGGATAAAATCCCTTTTATAATGCACATTTTCATTCTCATTACAAATCTGAATATACACTTTTTTTCTCAGAAAGAATGGATTTAAAAGGGTTTGGGTAAAAGCTCTTTTATAATACATGTTGACTTGTCACGGAATATTTATTTACTTATTTACATAATTAAGTAATTAAGAAGTGCAAAAACCGACAAATTGTAGCAGAAATGAACTTACTTAGCAAGAACAATGTGCAGCACTACATATTAGATTATTAAAAATATGCACTTTCTAAAGAACATGTTATTCATCTAAGGCAAGTTTTGATTTTTCCATTTAAAATGAACAGACTTCTGGAATCAATAGTATGCACACAGCTGCGTGCACTGGTTAAATTGATGCTGTGTGAATATTGCTCGAGTTTCCTCATATTACTCAGAGTTTTCTTTTTTTTGAATGGTGTTTAACACCAGTTTTTACTACTGAGGCACCACAGGCGGTGAACACTGATGATACATGAGATGAAATGATATATGGGGAAAGGATTTTTTTTTTAAGGAAGGAAACGTTCCAGGCCTAAGTTTAGGGTACCTCCCTGGCATTTGCCAGTTATGAAGACTAAGGAAAACCTGGAAAAAACCTCAGTTAGGGAGGACAGTTCTGGCAGGATTCGAACCCCAGATCTCCCGCTCACGAGTCTGCGCCTTAACAACCTCGGCCACCCGTGACAGTATATTACTCAGAGTAAGCAACACAACACACTTTTATATAGGAATATATTGTATTGTGAAGGAAATTTGAAAGTAAATACTAAATATTGTTTATTAAATTATTATAATGACAAAATAAATTGTTACGAAATCAGTGCTTCACTTCTGCTGAATGCATGCCACTGGAAAATATCAATGTTAAATTTATAGACACTTCACACACAGGAATAGAAATTTAAAATGTTACTTTTTAAGTACATACTTCACTGATTCTGTAAAATAAAGCACATTCAATAAGTAATCACTTTTCTCCCCCTTTCTGTTTGTTTTATTTCAGTTTAAAATGCACTGGGTTGTTTCTCAATTCTATGGCTATAGAGTATACAGTACTATTTGTCTATTCTTGCTAAATTATGACTTTCTGTTACTCAGGTTTCAGAGCCTGTATGTTGTTGTATACCACTCTGTAGATGTTTCTTAGCCATTTCTGTACTACGGCCAAGATGTCATTATCATAAAATTTCCTCTTGTGCATTGCATCTTTTAAATGGAACTCAGAATGTGTAAGATCCAGAAAGAGGAAAGACAGTCCATTTAAGTTTAGTAATTTCTTCTTGGGAGCATAGAGTTTTATGCAGCTTCTCATTGTTTAGAAAATTTTTTGTCATATCTATATGAGGATAGATATGCCAGAATCACTTCTTTAACTTCTGAAGAGTTTTGACATATACTTCAGAGTTAATTATTTCACCAAGAGGCAATACTTCTATTAAAATAATCCCTTCAAAGTTCCAGGAAAATTTGGTCATGACTTTAACAGTTAAAGGTATTGTCTAGAACTATTTTTTTTCAAAAAGTTTCATGAAGCCATTCCACTGACTGTCTTTTGGTTTCAGGCTTGAAGTGATGAATCCATGTTTCACCTCGTTACAATCCTGGACAAAAAAATTATCATCTTCAGCCTCATAACAAGCACACAGCTCCGAACAGATGATGATCTCTTCCTTATGATTGTTAGACAGTTAAGCTTGAGGGCCCATTTAGAGCAAATCTTTTAATATTCTTACTGGTGGACTATTGCGTTGTCACTGCCAAAGAGGTATCAAGTTGAACACTGAGCTGTTTGGATATTTGCCAATTGCCCCATATAAGGATGTTGTCACATTCTATCACTGTAGGTGTAACTGCTCAGAGCCCCCAGAGCATGAATAATCAGTGAAAGGCCTTGACATTTTCCTGATGTTACAGTCTTTATGTCCAACTGACAGTGCTTTTATCCAATGCTATCTCTGCATACACATTTCATGAATGCCTCTGAATGCTGGAGATGGTTTAATTTTGCAATGAAAATAATTCAATTACTCTTCTTTGTTTATTAGGCACATCATTTAGAGACTTTATTTTGAAAGCTTACTGTATGAATGTCATCTGGTGAAAGAAGATGAAACTACATGAGATAGTAATAAAATATTGTATTTTTCCAAGATATAAACTATTGCATTACTCATTGAACCACCCTGTTCAATGAGTAATGGCCTGACTTATAAATCTGATTCTCATAATTAAAATAAAATGTCTTAGAATACCTGCCACATCTGAGATGTTTGCAAAGATTAATATGGCATTTGTATTCTCTCTAGAATGTCCATTAAATTAGCTATCAAATGTTTTCCATTCATATTTGTTTTTCAGCATCTCAGGTAGATATTCACAATGATGGAATAATATCAAATAATAAATTAAATTTTTTCAACACTATTTTACAGGGATGCAACAGTGATCCATGTTATTCTGAGAGTCATTTTATTTACTGCTGTGGCTCAAGTATTTGGGTAGTACTAAATAGCCAGTAGGCCCAGGTTCAGTTGTCGATTAGAGCCATTTGGCTTGAGGCCCCCTCCAGTTTTCCCAGTTTTCCCTGATCCTGAAACGATGAGTGCAGGTAATTATGTGCTACGACTGTTAAAGCATTTTACACCATTTCATCTATCATCCCATTCATTCAGTGTTTTGCTCCAGGGCAGATCCTTCACTGCATACTAATCATTATCATGCAGCTTCTCTGGGGATACATATTCAGTAGCTTCCCATTCTTTTCTGAGAATAAGTTGATCACGGTTCAATCAGGGAAACCAGAGTACCTGTCACAAATCCCACTTATGCCTACTAGGATCACACCTGGACTGCCTTGATGTGAGTCCACAGCACTGCCCTTTCATCCCAAATAACTGTGGAATGGCATATGATATTCAATGAAAAGACAAGTTTGGAACACATCTCTATTGCTATATTAACCAATGATTCTCCTATACTCTCTTATAAACCTGATCTAGGAAATAGGACCTAAGTACTTGTAATCTTAAAAGAAGTTAGGAACAGTGAAGTTGTTACATATACAAATGAGTCAGTATTAGGTGACACTAAAACTTCACTAACTGGTTAATTCTTCAGAACATGTTTCAAGAGCATTCACTCTCATCTTCAGCTGGGGACTGACTAACTCTAGCAGGTGACATAGTGGCATCTGGTGGTTCCATTAGATAACGGAACAGGAAGTCCATTGGTGGAATGTCAAAATTCATAACTCTGTTTATTTTTTAAAATATAAATCTTTTCCCATATTGCCAATCCCTTTGGGATTGGTGGTAGCTTTTAACAGTTTGGCTTCTCCTGCAATGTTATGATTGTAAGTCCAAAAGTGATCTGCAACCACCGATTTATCCACTTGTTTATATCTTAAATTTCTGAAGTGTTCTTTGGTCCTTGTTTCCAAATTTCATATTGTTTTGCCTATATATATCTGATCACACTCCAAACAATCTATCCGATACACTCCTGACTTCTTGCTGTGTGGAATAATGTCTTTTTTGGTGCTGAAGAATTAACCAGTTAATGAAGTTTTAGTGTCACCTAATACTGACATATATGTGTATGTGTATAAACCTAAGATAATGTATTTTATCTCATGATTCATTAACATAAATTAATCCATTCATAATCTGAAAAAATAAGACTGCATTTTCTTCTTACCTCTCTTTTTCTTACCGCCACGGGTGGCTGAGGTCGTTAAGTCACGAACTCGTGAGCGGGAGGTCTGGGTTCGAATACCACCAGGGCCGTCCTGACTGAGGTTTTTCCAGGTTTTCCTCAGTCCTCATAAATGGCAAATGCCGGGGAGGTATCCTAAACTTAGGCCTGGAACGATTCCTTCCTTAAAAATAAATCCTTTCCCAATATATCGTTTCATCTCATGCATCATCACTGTCCATCGCCTGCGGTGCCTCTGTAGCAAAAACAGGTATTAAACACTATTCATTCATTCTATTTTTCTTTTAATAGTTCTCAATGCCCATTTTTACTATTGTGGCATCACCGCCAGTAAGATTGCATTATGTGCACAGTATCAGAAACTATCAACATTCCTTTGTAGTATAAGTAAAGCATTGCTCTTCAGTAGTCCTCAAGGAAGCACTACACATCTCTGTTCTTGTTCATAGGTTATATGTATTCTTCACAAATTTGCCTGCTTCTCATAACTACCAACAGGATTTCTAGCTCAAGTTATATTTGCCTGTTTTGGTATGCAAATATGAAAAAAATTTGTCTTCAATGGCCTGAAATAGTGTGAACATTTTTACAACATTCCACACCACTGCTTTACATTTCCAGTCAGTCCTGGTTGTCTGGGGTGGTAACTGCTTTTGCCTTATAGAACCAGAATCATAAGTTCAATCCCAGCAATGATTGATGGATTTTATAACATAAACATCCTAAGTATTGCTTCTTTCAGAAGGGAAGTAAAGCCATGGCTCCCATAGAATAGATTTATGGCACATAAAAGAACCCCCAGCCTGAAAGAAGAGGCTTCTGTGGAAAATTTACTGGCCATTTCACACCCTGAATTGAATGGGATGGTGATGACCAGAGATGTTCAAGAGCATCCATAAATAAACCAAATAAATATAAATTCACATCCCCATCTCAGAACATCTGCTATTTTTTTATGTCATGCATTTATATTCTTCTATATCCTATTATTTGCAAGCAATTTCAAAAGATCAAATCTACTTTTTTATGGACTTAGTCTCATTTAAAATTAATATATGCTTAAAATACCTTCTATTGCTATTTTATACTATCTTCCTAATTTTACGGTTACATTATTTTTATGCGGTATTTCAATTATGGTGTTTTCTAAGTCTTCTTACTCAAGTCAGAAACATTTGGTGTGTGCTGAAAACTAATATCTACAAGCTCTAATATCTACAAGCTCCTGTTCATTAACTTAGTCTCAATTAAAAAATATCCTAAACTCTTATCTTAATTTTCATGTGCTGAAATTAAAGGCACAATTACACACAACATACTAAGAGTATTCTTAATTGTGATATTCACATTTTTCAGTGTAGTATATTTTCAATCACACCTTGTACACATTTCATAAAAGGTAGATTTAAAATTAGCAGCTAATAATAATAATTATTAATGGTCCTACTAACAGGTCTAATGAAATAACTTAAAAGTATTCTGTTAAACATGAACATTATGAATAATGTTCACCCTTTGACAAAAAAATGAGTCATCTCTTGAATGCAAAAGTCCTTCTAAGTCCTACTCATTACAAAGAGCAGTTCACACAGTATCCAGCTAAGCTGTGTAGCCACTGCAGCAGTTGTGTTATATGGCATGCACTAAAGATACTGACTAGTGTGTATGTGTGTTCTGTTAGCTCTGTGGCAGTGTGTGCAGTGATGCCATGGTTAAGAGCACAGATTCACTTCCAAGCATGAAGCATTTTCATTTTAAAATTAAAGTTTGTAACATATTATGACAAATTAGTTTCCCATACCCAGCAAGCTTCAACATTAACATATTATGTATACATTACATTTCTTTCAGTATTTGTTCATCTAAATGCAATATGCTCTACACACATTCCCTGCACATACATGAAGGACAAAAGATGGCTTTGGGCACAAACAAGAAACCTGGGATTGTGTAGCCTCTCATCCATATTACTGTAGAAATCTGACATCTATGCCTCAAAGATCAAGATAAGTTATACACGCTGAGGGTTTATACACCCAATATTAATTTGTGTTTATTTTTAAGAGTTTTTCACTTTAAAAGATAATAGTTTCTGTTCATGTATTTATTTAGTTATTTGTAAAGAATATGTTAGTTTGTGATTAGGTTTGTGTGTGTGCATAGGTAATACCATAAATCTCAAATGATACATCAAAATATAATATGATATTAAGGCAACATAATATTCTACATATACACTTACAAAAAATAAATGTTGTGTGGGAATTAAACCCAGGAGCTTACGCAGAAAAACAATGCTTTCTAAAATGCTCAGTCACCACTACTCCACCCTAATGTTCTCTTTCCAGATGTTTATAATTGTGGTCATTATGTTTACAGACAAAGTGCCCAATGTAGTGTGCCAGTTGCTGCATGCATATTGTGAATATAGCATTTAGAGTTTCCTGGAAGTTTTCTGATTGACATGTAGAATCAGGGGATGACTAAATTTTTTGTCAAAGGGTGTTCAATGCTTCTGTTTCACAAAATAACTGAAAAGTGTTTAATTCTTACCTGAAAATTTTGACAACTCCCTTTCCCCAATAGAATTTTAGAGTGCATATTACTAACAAATAATCTACATGCCACATAAACTATAACACATCTTGTAATAGCAATCACTTATATAATTAGAAGAAAATGAAAAATTTGAGACATACACAAGATATGTATATACATACTTACATACATGGAGTCACATACCTTAGGTATATGTGTAATCCAGTATTTACTTTCTCTAAATAACCAATTCATTACCAATATGTATTAATTTTCCCCCTTTTCAAAATATGCTTTAATTTTATCAATATGCTGCCTGTAAAAAGGCCTAAAAGCAGGAAGTAATGACATCAGCCATAACAGAGCCAATTTGTTCCAAAGTCAGCTCTATGTAGGAGGAAGAAAATGATTATATAGATATTCTTAAGCTATGCATTTGCACATTTGTTTAGAGCAAATTGAAGATAAAAATTTCTTAAAATGTACAGTGAAACCTTAATGCAATATTTCTGATATTGACAGAAGTCAAGAACTAATATATTCAACTAGCTCCAGGAAAGGATTAAAGGTTTCAAATGTGATAAAATTTATGGGCATTTATTTATATTTATATGACACTTAAGTAAAAGAATGAAAAGAATGTAATTCACAACTGTTTTGGTTGTCTTTGTGGTAAGTTCAAGGTCTAATCTATCTAACCTTAAAATACATTACATTCTGTCCATATAGAAACATTCTTTGAAGAAGTATGGCACAACTTCGGTTTTGCTTTTCCCTTTCTATATCTTGACTATTTATGCTGCTTGCAGGGTCCTTCATATTGCATGATCACTACATTAATAATGCTGGTTGCCAGGTGACTGTCCACAGAAATTTAATTTGTCAGGTTTCTCTTTAATTCAAAGCTTCGTCAGTTGTTGCAGAAAGCATTGCTGTCATATTCCCATATATAGTGTTTTCACTGATCTATATAGTATGTCTTGTGTTTGATGGACTCTGTATGCCTTTGATTTTAAATGTGGTCATGTGACAGGAAAAGAACCACCCGATGCTTCAAACTACGATAACCATAACAATAATAATATTGCAAGTTGCTTTATAGTGAATCTTTTTCATTGCACTTAATAGTTCAAAACAAATGTGCATGTAATGATACTGTTATAACATTATGGACATTTATTATTTTAAAATGTTATAACAAATTCATATTAAGTGAATGAAGGTGATAGAGAACTGGATAGGTGATACTAATACATCACTTGTTTGATTTTAAATGAATATGTTTCAGGAATATTTGCTCCTATCTCAGCAGAAGACCAACTGGGATTGGTAGGTGATTGGAGGAACTATTTGAAAATATCTAATTTGGTTTCTCTAAGTTCATGATGCAATTTTTATTTTTGATGTTGAATATTTTGTCCCATATTGTTAATTTCACTGGTTTGTTTGAATAATTTTTACTAGTGTTCATTGGGGATGCTGATATTTATACTTTTTTCCTAGCTTCCAAATTGTTTTTCATTAGTTTGTTGCTATCAAGTTGGCTGCATTTCTGTTCTTGTTTAGATTGTATTCATATCCTTACACAATGGGCAGTAGCTTCCTTGATTAATTTCATTCTAAAGAGAAGTTCTGACAGACAATCATTTGTAATTGGGAAACTCAAATTTTTCATGGTTTGAATAAAAGATGTTTGAAAGTCTTCAGATATTCATATGGTTTTCCTTGAAGTTTTTGTTCAATATTTTGTTGTTCTTGTTTGGTTATTATATTTTATGGATTTCAATTTGGAAGTAAGTTATAGTTAAAAATTTGGTTTTTATTTTATGGTGGCTCCATTTTTTGCTAAAATATCAGCAATATCATTCCACCTTTAATCCAATGTGGCTTGGGATCCATTGTAAAACTATTTCTATATCTCTGATCTGGATTGTACAAAATGGTTTTCTTAATTTATTTACAGTGTACATTGGTGGTAACTGTAATAGTTTGTAGTGCTTCTTTATAGTCACTTAAGTTAATGCTTTTATTTATGTTAGATCTATGCAGTAGATTTTCTAATGCTGCTCTAATGGCCATTATTTTGTCATCAAAACTGTCCCAAAGGTGTATATTGAGAGAATTCTTCACAGTATATTCCCAAGCCTGCTTTTCCATTTTTAAGTGATCCATCTGTATATACTCTACACCATGCATTAGTTGGATAGTAGTTGTTCAGTATACTAAGTGCTGTCAATCTTAATACTCCAGGTAGGTCTTTCTTCTTGGAGACCATTGTTTCCAAATTTAGTTTCATGTTGTAAAGAGTTAGTTTGTATGCTGTCAGGTTTAGTGCTTTTTTATAAATTTTGTCTAAATCTTCTTTCAGTATGTAATTTTTGAAAGTCTGTTGTGATTTCAATCATTGTATGCTGTCAGGAATATTAAACCATTTACTTCTGTTTAGATTACTTTTTAATTTGTAACCCAATATTGCTGTTTTAATATATAGCTCAGTTTTAATTGGCAGGCTGTTAGTTATGCTCTGCATTGCAGCAATAGGTGTTGTTTTCACAGCTTCTGTTATTATTCTTAATGACCTAGATTGTATCGCATTAAATTTAGTTTTAAGTTGGTTGTTTATTGTGGATACTATCTCACTTCCATAGAGTAAATTAGGCTTTATGTAGTAGTTTTTGTGTGTCATTAAGGAGACCTATGGATTCTCCCCATTTGAAGCCTGCTGGTCTTTTCAATGTTTTTTTTCTTATTTACTTTCTTACTCAAATTCTAAATCTATTCAGGAAAGGAAAGCTTTTAAAATGAATAGTTTAGTTTTGGTATTAATTTTTTTTTTTTTTAACCAAAAGTGGGGTGCCATGTTGATTTCTCTATCTGATTGGCACAGATATGTGGATGATGTATATGCTATTTCTCCATCTGTATGTATTGGATATTTCTGAAATGTTCTTTGGTACTGGCTTCCAAATTTGTTTTTGTCTTTTGCCTTTCTTGGCATATCTGTTTATGAGTGATTTTCAAACTAACATAACTGATGCATTTTTAATAATTTTAAAACCTGGCACAGATATGTGAATGATATATATGCTATTTCTCAATTTGATTGTGACAGATATTTCTGAAATGTTCTTTGGTACAAGTTTCCAAATTTCTTTTTGTCTTTTTTGGCAGCTCTGTTTATGAGTGATTTTCAAACTCACATAACAGATGCTTTTTTAATAATTTTAAAACCTGGCACAGATACGTGAATGATGTATATGCTATTTCTCAATTTGATTGTTACAGATATTTCTGAAATGTTCTTTGGTACAAGTTTCCAAATTTCTTTTTGTTTTTTTGGCAGCTCTGTTTATGAGTTATTTTGAAACTCACATAACTGATGCTTTTCCAATAATTTTTAAAACTTGGCACAGATATGCAGATGATGCATTTGCTATTATATCTAAACATCTAATTAGCAATTCATTAAAATTATTAAACCTACAAAAAGATCCATAGAATTTATGCTGGAAATTATGGTTCTATTCCCTTTTTGCATTTTAAGATTATAAAAAATTATAACAGCCTAACCTTTGAAATATACAGAAAACCTACTCAGTGACAATTATAATATAAATAATAGATTTAATCCCAAAATACACCAGTATGCCATCCTTAACAGTCTCACAACAGTTTGTTGAATGTTCCACTGCATTATAGTAGAATATAAAGAAGAACACTAATACATCATTAACACAACACTATATAATGGTTTCCACAAAAGAAAAATTGGGTTAAAATTATTAAAACATTCAAAGGAATTAAAGCTGTCAAAGATACAAGTTTGCTATTGAAATAAAAGGAGATATACAATTTAAAATTCATATACGACACCCCAGTATGTTTGATAAATACAATTTTTCTTTGTAAAAATGAGAAATAATTTTAGCTCCTAAAACGTCCAGAGTATTAAAATCATTCTTTAAAGATCCTATACCCTCTGATAGGAAGTCATTTATCTAACAAATACAAAGATTAGATTGTGATCACATATACATTGGAAAAACAAAAGGAAATTTCAAAACTCATACCAAAGAAAATTTCAGAATTTTCCATTACAAACAAATACAGAAATCTGCAGTGGTAGCTCAGTTTTGGTCAACAAACCATGAAATTGATACCAAAACTAAATTACTGAAACACACCAGCAACCCTTTGAAATTAACATAAAAAAAACAAAAAACAAAAAACCCATGAACTTTGAGATGTCAATTTTAGACATTTTCATTAAGTTACTCTGATTGCTTATAGAGCCCCCATAGAAGTCTCATGGCCTTGAAGTTGGTGACAGAGAGGGCTTTCATGTATCAGTGATCCTGTGGGCTGTACTGGAGGTGACAATCACCAAAAGAGTTACTTATGCAGGAGAGGCTATCTGGGAGATACCAGACAAAGGAGCAACTTACTTTGAATAGCCCAACCCTTAAGTGTAGTGTGATCCATGCTTAAGGGGTGTATGACACAGGACAAATGTGTCTCAAATGGGGCCTATGGATACCAGGCATCCTCCAGAGAATAAGCCTTACCCAGTCATGTTGGGCTGTGGATGGGAAGACAGTCCCTATCTTCTCATGGGACTGTTACAGAAACCAAGTTAAATAATCAAAAATCTATTTCTGAGCCCTCAACAACAGCAACCATTTTTTTAATTCAAGAAGCTCTTTTGGATCTGACCTTGGATATGAAACAGGGTACTATCTCTTGTGAGGGTGATGTATTCACCTTGGCTGTGGAAAAAGAACCCAAGCATTCTATTCCAAGCCTTGCAGAAGCCTTGGAAAATATGGACCATATTAAGGTTTAACAAAAAAGACCTTCTGAGGCAAAAAGAAAACAAGCCCTAAATGCAAAACTTAAGGACTGGGATCCAACAAATAAGGGAAAGGCAAATCCAAACCTCAAACCTCAAAATTGCAGGAGAAGAGTAATAAGATGCATAAGACAGGTATTAAACTTAGCCGTTCTGAAGGATCTACTCCTTCTCCTTCTGAAATTATTAAAAAGAGTAAGAAGGGTAAGGGTATGAAAGAGGAAAGAGCTTCCACCACTACCAAAGAAACCTACAGGGAATTGCTAACCAGCTTTGAGGTAGCACTGATTCCTGAAAACTTTCCCACCAAAAACAAATTGAAAATCTCCAAGAAGTAATTGTAGAGGAATTTAAGATCTTCAAAAACGAAAGTTTTACAATTTAATGGAGCTTATGGGGAGTGAATGGTCTCATTCTCTCCTGTGCAAATGATGTTACCAAAGAATAGCTGATATAAAGGATTCCTCAAATGGAGCCATGGAAAATCATTAAATTTACACCACAGCAGATATACTATGATCAACTAAGGTGCTTTTTAAGACACCAAAGGAATTCACAAAAACTGACCCTAAACTTGTCATTAAGATGTTTTGGGATCAGAACAAAACCCTAAGAGTAGAAGATTGGAAAATTATCAGTTCCAAATCCAATATGTTCTAGCAGACACTCACCTCCTTAATAGACTAGGAAACTATGAAGGCCATAAAAGATCTGGGCAAAAGAGCCTTTCTGGGCTTCTGTAAAGCTATAATTGTGATTCTAGCCAGGGATAGCCCTAAAGGTCCTCCAGATCAATCACCAACATAAGAAGGTGGTCTTGGCTGCCTTTTGTTAATCCTTCAAAGAAGGAATAGACCTATCCCTGATTCAATAACCCTGGATTAACAGGGGTCTCATTACAGGCCTAGGAGAATGTCAAGGTATACATTGCAGAAAGGGAATGCCAAGGTAATTGCAGAAAGGGAAATTAAAACAGGAGCTGTACTCTTGTTCATAATGGCATTTAATGCTTACCTCTTCTAGAATTGTGGTCTAGTAACTTAACCATGGTAAAAATTGACTGCGATGCAGGGGGAAGGAAGAAAGACCTACAACTGAGCTCTGCCCATCACCCCCCTATAGTGGCAGTAACCCATCCACCAAGGAACTACTCATCGGTCCTGGTGGTGTAGTGGTACCCATATTTGCCTCCCAAACCCAAGATTGCAGGTTCATCCTGGCCAGGACCGATGGTTTTTTTTGGTTCCATCTGAAAGGAAGTAAAGTCGCGGGTCCCATGTCTTACATTTATGGCATGATAAAGAACCTCAAGCCTGATAAAAGAGGCCTCTGGGCAAAATTTGTCAGCCGTTTCATGCTCTGATTTGAATGGGATACTGATGACCTAAAATGTTAAAAGAACATCCATATATAAACCAAATAAAAAAAAAAAACAAGGAATTAGAACAGTTGGTTTTATATTGCACTCATAGATGGAAACAGATCATCTTTGCGCATATAAGATATCAATAAAAGGGGAGTACCATTTATGCTTTCTGCTCTCTAGCAATCTATGCATACTTAATGTTAGTAATAAGCCTACTTTTGTCAATTGCATATGGCAGGAAGTTACTGATATTACCTTTTGTATTCAGCACATTACCACTCAGTTTCCGATTGGAGGGTCTTGGATGAACCATCATTTTTGGATCAACTGTATATACCATTTAATGTTAACGTAGTTAAAAGAGAAATCCCTGGGGAACCTGCTGGGAACTCTAAATGCAAGATCTCTCAGGTAGGATTCAGCAGATTGACAGGATTAGATCTTTTGGTGATATTGACAAGGTTGCCTATTCTATCCAAGAGGTTATCCTAGACATCCGATTTGATGGAAATGCATATTTAGTTTGTTATTACTGTGACATGGATTAAGTTTAGCATTAAATTCCATTATCTTTTGTGCTTGTATGTAAAGTTTTATAGTGCATATAATTGCATATTTCTGATGCTGCTGTCTATTTCATCATTTTTCCCTGCTTCGAGTATATAATAATACATGTATTTTTAAATTTTAAAATTAATATTGAAACACATTAGTGACAAAATAATGAAGCCCTTACTATGGGAACACCCATAAGGAGTCCCTCCAGAGCAGTTGCAACAAAATCATGTGATGAAACTGGGGAATTCCTCATTCCATTTTCCTTATCTACAGAGTGAGTAGAAACAATAAGCAAGTTTGAATTAAAAGTTATTTTGAATCTGGCAGACTTTTTGTTGTGAATATGTGGCAGGACTATGGAATCAAACTTAGAAATGAGTTTGTCAGTTGGTATTTCCTCTCCGATGTTAAGCATTAGGTTCTGGACAGTGAAGGATCATGTTTGTGCATTTAATTTGGTACATCATAACCAGTTCCATCAGAGATACCCAAAAAGCATTTCGATGGGAAGCGATCTAAGGATGCTATTCATCACTGGGTGCAACAATGAAATCAAGAAGGTCACCTGGGTGAGTAAAGGCATCAGTGTAACAGAGTCCGTATACCAGTTGGCAAGGAAGCATGCCATTGCTTTACACATATCAGATTGAAGTGTGAAGTGAATCTTACAAAATGAAAAGTGCTCTACAAGTTCCAACAACTGTACTTTAAGGTAATGTAACAGAAATGTAAATAATGATTAGCAATTAAAATTTGTTCACTTTAAAACCTGCTTATTAGTTCAACTGCACTCTGTATATTGCATCCTCATGCAGCTCAAGCCTGGCTTGCTGATTTGATGCTGTTCAGTTTTCTGTCAGGTTAAGGTTATGTTATAATGCTGAAAGAAAAGTCATCTAGTAGTTCACTTTAAAACAGTGGTTTAAAGAAAGTGGAGAGTTGGTTTTCACTATAGACAATAAAGTCTTTTACTGTGTTTTGTGCAATAACCAAGTTGCAGTTGATAAAAATTTTGGTTAACTCAGCACATATCTACCAACCAGCTCACTGCAAACAAACAGAATAAAAAATATTTCCCAACAAACACTACTGACACAAATTCTTTCAACTTCACAAAAGAATGAATCTTGCAGTGATTTATGTGAAGTTTTTATAGTCACAAACATACTATGTCATTCACTAACCACAAGTTCTGCATTTTCTAGGAGAAATAATGTTATAATGCCATCCCTGATGATACCTTAAGAAAAAATTATCTAGATAGCTGTTACTGTGCAGCAATTTCAGTAATTTAGAGCCATTTAAAGACCCTCTCATATATGGGGATAATAAATGAAACTAAAGATACCCATGGATATCATGTGGCAAATTTTTGTAGGGAAACTATGTGATGATGAGTCAGAAAAACCATACTTGATTGCTTGTAAGGTTTTAGAAAGTAAAAATCATTCTACTTTTGCTCACTTCGTGAATGATGTTGTGGAATTAATTTGGCCAGAAGGAGGCAGTGAACATAAGTTTTGGTTCTGCTTTTAAATGCTGCAACTTACAAATTAAAAACTGCAATTTCAATAAATTTTTTACACTGTATCGGTTTTGAGATGCTAAGATGATATTGCACTGCTTGAAAAATTTTTGAAAATCTATTAATTGGAAACATGTAGTCAATGTCATTCTTTGCAGCTGGATAAACTCCATGCTCAGGTGCAAAAATATTACCACTAGCCTTGCTTGGGGAAACCAAAGCGAACATCATTATGAGGGGTTGCCTACAGGGGGGGGAAATCTTTCCCTCTGCTCTGGAGTCTCATGGAATACAATCTATTTAAAGATATGTCCCAGGATGGATATTATATACAAGGCTATACAGATGACATTGCACTGTTTATTTTTTGGAAATTTCCCAGTCTCAGATATGATGAGTTATGGACTAAGAAATATTCATTTACAGCTGTTGCATGCATGAAGCTCTCTCTAATAATCCCAGAAAAACACTTGTTCCTTTTACTAATACGAGACATTTTAAAAGCCTAGGAAATCTTAAACTAGGCAATTCAATCTTGAAATATTCCGAGTCAAATATCTAGGCCTCAAACTAGACAAGAAATTGACCTGGAATGATCACATTGACAATATTCTCCTTAAAGTCAGATGGTCTCTTGTAACCATCAAATACACAATCAGAACTTGGGGCCTAAATCTACACATAACACTAGAATGCCCGAGATTCAAGTACACCCTAAAATGCCCATTAGCAATCAAATTGACCACTTACTACATTCTTATGCATTTTTAATAATTTTTCTCGCTGAAAACTATGGAGTTACTTGCCCAATCTTCTAGCCTATTGTGATGGAATAGAGGGAACAATTTTGCTTATAAATGCCAAGTCTGGTTCAAATTCAGTTTACACTAATTTCTGGAGTGAATTGGTATTATACTTGATTTCTTCTCACACACATCATTAAACTCAGGTCAATAAAATTTCTTACTTATCGGTTTAGTAATGTAGAGGGAACAACATGGCTTCTGAGCTGCTCGAATCCAGCTTAAGTCTAGCTTCTGGTTTATGATATTTTTATGTTCGTGGTTTTTGCTCATGTAATTCAATGGTACATTCACTACATTTGCCCCTTTATTCTTTGGTTTATCTATTATAAGGCATCTCAGGCTAAATAGTTTTAAGTAAAATGGGGTTTATTTATTTTTTATTTCAAGTATATGCGAAATTTTTCCTCAAAAATTAGAAATATTTTATTATACAAATTGGTTTTATTCTATGATATATAGTAACAAATTATGTTTACAAAAAACATAAGTTATACAAATACAGGTTATATATACACAGAAATTTGCTACCTGAAATATTCTCTGAGATGTTCAAATCACAATTTTTAGAGTTTTTTGCTTATACAAGAACCATATACAAATTTTTTACATGCCGAATAACTGTCTTTGGTTTTGTTTTTCTTGCATATCCCTATTTGACATGTCTTCCATTTAGCAGCCTTTGATGTTCCTTTATTCATATCATTAGCCATTAGTGGATGTGGGCCTGAATTTCTATATGGCATAGCCAGTTCTTCCATAACTTTCATTATGAAAAGACCATCTAAAAATTGCAGAATCAGTTATCAGCTTATACTAGGTATGATTGATCACTGCTAGGTCTAGAATGTTATAGAACACATGAATGGGCCAGCACCTCGTCATGGCTCTAACAATGTATTTGCAAGACATCTGATCTATAACATCTACACTGTAATGTAAAAGCTGACCCTTTCAGGGGTTTTCTTATTAAAAGATGTAACACTGGAATGCATACTGGTAAGAATAAGTACTTTTTTCTTGACCTCACCTTGGTAAGATGTGAGAGTAATATCATCAGCTTTGTAAATAATGCTTGAATGAAGTACACATTGGCCCTTTTTCACATAAGGTGGTGCTTCCCCTCTAGCTGCATTCAAGGTACCAACAATGCTTGTACTTCTATTTTGAATTTCCCTTGCCAGTTTGATAGATGTGAAGAAACTATCAGTTGTAACATTTCGTCCCTTTTCTAAAAAGGGTACCATGAGATGTAGAGTAACATGCTTTCCCGTACTGGTATTTACAGCTCTAATTTCATCTTTACTCAGGTTCAGAAATCCATTTAGAATGTACCTCACTTTAGCATCGATAAGCAACCAGTATTTCATGCAATATTTGTCAGGCTTGATATTCATGTACAGATTGAAAGGGCATTGACATTTCAATGGAAGCAGCTGTTCATCCACAGTCATAGATTCAGATGGCCTGTAGCATGTGATGCGATTGTCAATGAACTTTGTTCAGATATCAGAGGCTAAACACTATTCTGAGAAGGTTGACTACACTCATTACCAGAATTCTCACTTTTGTAAATGCATTCTCCATCAAATTCATTCACTTCAGATTGCATTCAAGATATATTCAGAAGAGCTTCCAGAATTTTAGCTTCAGAAAGGCCAAGATTGCCAAAGAGATGCATTGTGTGCACTTAGTCAATAGCGTGCCCCACTATGAGTGTCAAGATGATGCTGGAGTACAAAATGAAAGACATGACAATGAAAAGCTAACCAAATTTCAGATATGGATACAAGAGCTGATAAACAATGACTGACATACTACAGTTCAATGTGTTTGAAACATATTTGCTGGCCATTTTTGTTCTTCTCCATGGTCATTCTCTCCATACTTGCTCTGTGGAATAAAGTGCTTGTGATGTAGGTTTCTGATGATTATAAAATTCTCAATGCAGAGATATGGCGAATAGCCTCCATGTATTGAGCTGGCTTTGCTCTCTTCTTCCTATTCCCATTACCTCCATTGAATACTACGCACCTATCTAGTACAAAAACAAACTAGAAAATTGGTCCTGTCTCTCCTCATTTCTCCTAAAACTGGATAGAAAAGGAATAAGGAAAGTAGCTGCATTAATAACTGAACATAGTCACTTCAGAAAACATCTACATCTAAGCTAGCTTTGCTCTTTTCTTCCTATTCCCATTACCTCCACTGAATACTACGTACCTATCTAGTACAAAAACAAACTGGGAAATTGGTCCTCTCTCTCCTCATTTCTCCTAAAACTGGACAGAAAAGGAATAAGGAAAGTAGCTGCATTAATAACTGAACATGATCACTTTGGAAAACATCTACATAAAGTGGGACTCTACAAAGATGAACCCATATGAGCAAAGAGAATGAACAGACCATCTTGCTTATCCTGTTTTATTATCCATTCCTGATAAGAAAAAAATTTACTCTTTCTATTACCAGGGTAGATCTAGGAACGGATGCTGATATTGGAACCAAAATACTGCAACTTTAAAGGGAACAGGTTTAGAGAAGTAGTGCAAGTCTCTCTTACTCTGGGGTTGCACAATAAGCCTTTTAGGCCAATGCGCAGGAGATCAATAAAACTGTAATTAAAACTTCTCATTATTTTATCTTATCTTGCCTACAGAAAATGCTTTTCCCAGTTTCTTCTGCTGATGAGTGGAATAAATGTTCCTGAAACATGCCCATTTAAAACAAAATAAGTGAAGTAATTGCCAACCGTAATCTATATCACCTTTATTTTACTACTTCCCCTTTAATAGGTTCAAGAGTATAAGTTTGTATCATATTAACAGCCTTAACATAAAACTGTAAATACACATTTGTAATTACAAAACTTCTTTAATGAGGTTTACTAATGGCACAGCATAGTTTATCCAAGCTGATGTATAATAGGCAAATATATATTATCCATAATATCTTATTTTAAATGCAAAAATGTTCATGCTCCTGTCTCTCTGTTTATACCAGTCATTCTTTGCATCTTCCTAATGGTCCTGAACAGCATCTACTCCCTAATTCACTGTAAACTGCTCAGTGATTTGATCAACTACTTGCTGCTGTTCTCAATCAAAGTTGTGTAATCCAATGCATTTCTAGGGTAAAATTCTATTCCTTGCAAATATCAAGTCAGATAATTATTGCTTATTTTCATTCTAAGCAAAACCATGTTATTCTTATACTTTATTCTGTAGCCATTTTATTTTATATCTTTATAACATTTGTTCCACAAATTCTGCTTTTCAGTTTACATACATCTGATCTTGAATTGTTTATTAATGTACATTGCGCATCTTAGGCTACACACATCTGAGCAGTGTAACAATATGTACAGTAGAGTTGGTATACCCTTCAGTAAGGAGAAATGTTGCTCTGCAACTGTGATTTTTAATCGACTGACATAGCAAAATACTATTTTATTATATGATAGAGGGAAAAAATTGTTATTTGGTGCTAAACCTGGACCAGAAAAAGATCATCAATATCTGTGTAATCATTATGGTGCATCAAGATTTCACTGTATATGATGAAACTACACAAGTTTACAAATGCACAGCAGTGCATGCATGTATTTACATGCACATTTCTGCATAAAATTTTAATTTAACAGCTTTGCATCAATTATTCTTAGAAATACAAGCTGAAGTTGAAGTTTCACACACAGAACTATAAAAATGTACATTTACTTTGCTTTTCTTCCCTTATGCTCTTGGATTTTTGAAAGTTATAGGATTGCAGAAGCCTACAAACTAAATCTCAAACCACTGATACCAGTATCTAGTAAATTTATCTTTCTTTCATCCTGTACATACTAAGTAGCCTAAAATTTCTAATTATATAACTTGATGTAATAAAACCATGCTCTCCGAAAATGATTCTAAGAAATTTCAGGTTAAAATACCTGATTATTGTCGTACTACTTTTCCAGAAACCTACTGTATAATCAAAAATAAAACTATCTGTGGAATTTAATACTGGAAAGTGTGCATTTACATACCTTAACTTCCAAAAATACTCTTGAGATACTTACCTTTAGAGGATTTTGCTTCCTTTTGCATAGGTATAATCAATCATTTTCATATAAATTAAGCACAATGAAACATTTATGCAGAACATAGTTTCATCTTACCAATACTTTAGGCAATTTGTAAATTAACTAACAATATACTTCAGGTCATGTCTGCTCAAAATACTGTATAAATGTAAACAGAAAGATCCACTATTTAAAATTCATAAAATAGTACTTTTGTCAAACTAGTGCAAAAAAAAAAAAAAAAACTTATGTACTTTGTGCACATATTTTGATTAGTATATAGGTGGGCATTAACTAGTCACTTTTATAAATATTATTTTGCAATTATTAAGATATCCTTTAAAAAAGAAAATAACGCTTATTAACCTACCGGTAGAAAGAAGGCACGTAAATAAAACCAGTTCTGGTAAAACACTAAGTGATATCACTCTTCCAACATCCATATACGAATCGTTCACTGCAACTGCACTGCACTGTGGGAGCACACAATCAACAGGCAGGCAGGCTTGGAATAAGCTCGCACCCAACCAAGCCTAGTGAGATTATTAGCTAGTTCTTTTTAACTTTTCTTATTATCAAGAAATCAGACCCTTTAGTCCGTTCAAACATTTGACTCTCAAATGATACATTAATGCAAAAGTGTTCCAAAAGCTTAATACTGGGGAGCAGCCTCAATGAACAAGCATTGGAAACCACTTGCTTAAATTCAGTCCCTTGTTGCCCACACAACCCTGATGATTGCTGCACTAACATGCCCAAATTTCAGGTTTAAAATACTGATGATATGTCCCATTATATATAAAGTTCCAGTAATAAAAAAGGAGAGCGGTCTTCCTTAACCTGGGACAGTTCCAAGAGGAGTAGGGAGGAAACTTTACAAACACTTAGCTTGTTGTAGGGCAACTAACGACACTTGAACGATTCATTGTCTTCATGTTTTCTTGGCTGCTGAAACTAGGGAAAGTGTCCTATACTTTAGCTATTGGATGCATGTACGGATGGAAGAGCAAGCACGCAGGCAGGCAGAAGAGATGAGGGACAGCGAAGAATGTGTACAATAAACCATCACTATGCCATGCCACTCACTGCTGCACTCAGCATGATGAGACGAAAAATGTTCAACATGTGACCACCAATTTCAAGCATCAAACGATTGCTCATCAGTCCCAAACAACTACTACAGAGTCCTGTGTACCTCCCAGTCATGTGGCCATGGTTGATACCGGCTCGTCCTGTTGTTCCAAATGATCGTTGAAGTTGGCGAGTATGTGCTGGCACCTGGGAATCTCTTCGACGAACTGAACGGGATGTTCGAGGTCGCACAAGTCTTGCTGCCTCCTTTGACTTGCGAAGAATAGGAGTCATGTCAATACCTTCATCCATTGGAAACAGCCTACAGAGTTCTTCAGCTACACGAGGTTCTATTTCCTGAAGGACAGAGAAAAATCCATTAGAGACTTACTAAACTTATCTAGTTACCTGCACACCCTTTCTTTTCTATCTCTTATAAATGAAGCTCAAATTGATTACTTTATTTTGCATGCTTACTACTTGTGTAAGAGAGTCTTCTAATTTACTTAAGTTTCAATATCATCCAAGATTAGGCCTTGTTCTTAAATAAAAAGCACAAAGCAATTAATTCAAAGTAATTCTTGTTAAATCAAAATAAAAATTAATAAAATGCAAAACTTATTCATCGACAATTTTTAACATCTAACAAATATCAACATTCATTTTTTGTCAAAATATAAGAAATTTCATGCCCAGAATCTTGAGAACATGGAAAAACAACAATTAAAATGTACAGTTCTGTTTATGAGGTCAAAAGAGCATGGCAATCCTTATGAAGATACTTTATCTTAAGCCAAATAGCAAGGGTTAACTGAAGAAACTTCAATATAATACAATTTCTACATATTCTTTTGCTTATTTATTTTCCTGCAGCAATGCATTTTGATTCATACAATGGCCTGATTTCTCTAGCAGCAGTGTTACAAAATGGTAAAACCTGCCATATAAACAGGCATATAAATCTGCTATACACATCTACAGATACACTGAAACTGCTATAAAAGACTGAAAATCATTAACATTCTGTCTGTTACAATGATAGTATCGTGATGATGTCTTCATTCAGAAGAATGAAACACTTCTTCTTGGGGAAAGAGAGAGAGAGAGAGCAAAGAAGAATGAAGAAAAGAAAAAAGAAGAGGATGCCTTGTTCTTTGGTATTTCATAAAAGTTTTAATTACTTTATAAGCCTCTAGTTTCAGATTCCTATACTGGTATTTTAGAACTCTTTCAACCTCCATTCCCTTTCTTCCTGTTCTCTCTAATTCTGCCAATGCTACTTCCATTGGTGATATTTTTGGTATCCCCAATAACTCTTTACAACACATCCTATGTATAACATTTATTTTGTTCACAATCTCTGATAATACCCAACTTTCCACTGCATATATAACTTCTATATTTCCACCACTGCTTTATACAACCTCTATAACCAATTCAGATATTTATGGTAGCTTATATAAACATACTCTCACTCATTTAAATGGGCGCTAATAAGCTTAGCATTTTTGTGCCCTTAAACAAGAACACAATAAAATAATAATAATAATAATAATAATAATAATAATAAATACTTCCTTTGGCAATTACCTTTTTACCATGCGACTCCCAGTCTCACTCCTAAATAATCATTTATATTTCCACCTTCTCTCCATTCAAATACCATTATTTTTATCTTTTCTTATTCTATTTCCTTTTTTAAATACTTTTATTTTAGATTTCCTAACATTAATTCTTATGCCCCCCCCTCTGTAGAATTCAATGACTTCATCAATTGCTTTCTGTAATCCTACAACTGTCATTGTACCTATCATTAGATTGTCCATATAAGATAATCCAGGTATCTCTTTATTTCCTATCACTGGACTATGTGAGTTACTTTGTGCAACTCTTTCTAAAATGTCATCAATAAATAAATTAAATAAGATGGGACTCAACTTATATCCCTGTCTTAATTCCAGCTTTTAGTCAACTACATCTGTTATTCCATTTCTATCGCATTTGATACAAAACTTCACTCCTTCATATTTTCTTGATCCCTGTAATCAACTCCTTACTTACTTAATTTCCATTCTAATGCATCCCTATTGATAGAATCAAATGATTTTTCAAAATCAGCAAAGAACATATACACTCTTTCTCATTTGTAACTTAAGTATTTGCTTACTAACAAGTGTATTACCATTATATTATCTGCTGGTCTGCACTTTCTAAATCCTGGTTGAAACTCAGTTATTTTGCTTTGCTTTACAGCCTGCCCACACCTGCAATCTTTCTGCCATTATCCCTGTCAATATTTTCCCTGCTATAGACAGAAGGCTAAGGCTAATTTCCTGGTGTAGTAATATAATTCCCTTACCTTTGTATAGTAGAACCACCATACTTATCTTACAATTTTCAGATATCACTTTGCTCTCTTTAATTTTATTCAGGAACTCTTATTATTTTTCTCATGCCCTCATCTGTTTTACTAAATATGTTCCAAAATTTCCCTGTAACTGTACCTACAAGGTGTGTTGATGTTGATTATTATTGTTTAACAGTGCAAAACTATTAAGGTCCTTAGTGCCCAAACATACCTAAACTGTGCCAATAATAAAAATAATTAAATTATCTATCTACACTAGCATACTGTGCAGAAAACAAGCGACATAACCAAGTTGGCCATTACAAATAAATACCCATTAACAAAAAACAAGGGCAAAAATAATTCAACAATATACAAAGTACAAATCATAAAATACGCCAGCAATAAGGAAACAAAATGGTCTTAAAAAGCACTAAAAAGACCCCATCAAATACAAAAATAAAAACTCATACTTGCTCCAGAAATGTGCATAAAACAGAATACTCACCAGGCAGTGACATCATAAACATCAATCTCCTCAAAAGAGGAAGGCAAACCCTGGGAAATTCTAAAAGCTGCTAGATGATGGCATTCAATTAAAATGTGACATACTAAATAAGGGTGGTCACAATTGGGGCACACTGGGATGGGTTCAACTTTAAAACGACAAAGAAAACAATTTACTGGATAGTGGAAGGATACTGGATAGTGAAAGAGCAGATTTCGCTGCGACATCTGTGGCCTCATTGGCCTGAATTTCCATATGGCCAAGAACCCATAGAAGTGTTACGCTGATGCCGTCTCAACCAGAGCAAACACTACATCCTGGATCTTCTGTACAAGAAGATGGGAGTTGTACAGTTTGCAAAAGCTCAAAATAAACACTCAAGAAATCAGAACAAATTACAGAATTCCCCAGCCGCTGTTCAGATACATATAAGCAGCTTAATAAATAACGTAAAGTTCTGCCATAAAAATAGCCATAAAAATAGATGTCACTGAGTTAAAACCAAAAGTAAAACTAGCTCGAAGGCACATTCAATACCTGTGTCCGCTTTCGAGCCGTCAGTATAGATAAAATTGCATCTCTCAAATTAAGACAGCACTGCGCTAAAATGTTGGCGAAGCTGCGGTCGATGATTTAGGACAGGACGTAAGCCCAAGATGAATTGGGGCCTATGCTAAAAGTCAAGGAGAATAAGAAGCTTCCCCGGCTAAGGAGGGGGGGGGGAAATCCAACGGAACGTCAAAAGTCCTTAAAATCTCCCGAAAACAAAAGCCAGCAGGAGCAAGAAACCTAGCGGCGTAAAACTATCAAGCGACATATTAAAACACGGTTCATTAGTGGGATGTCGAGGTTCAGCAGTCAATCGACAACCCGTATCCACCAAGTAAAATGTCCTTACGATAGGATAGAGGAGGTTCACCAGATTCCGCACATACGCCGGACACAGGATTTGTAGATCGCGATACGGATTCTCCAATGATTAATCGGATTAAGGCGACGAAGTGATGAAGGTCGCGCCGAGTCAAAAACAATAGTCATCGATTTTGGACCGGATGATAGAACGGTAGAGGTGCAAAAGAACTCTCCGGCCAGCTCCCCAGGATGTGCCACTTAAAACAGGTAAGACATAAAGAACGATCACAACGGCCCTTCAGCTGTGCTATGTGCGAAGACCAGCAGAGTTTCCCATCAAACACCAAGCCAAGGAACTTTACTTCAACTGAAAAAAGATAGATCATTTGGGCCTAGATGGAAAGATGGTGAAGAATGCACCTTGCAGCGTCAGAAATTCATACAGACGGTCCAGACAGCATTGAAGGCGGCGTTCCAAAAGACAAGTGCACTGAGAAGTAAGGTTGCAAAGTCGTCGACGAATAACGACGATGTTATCCCTGGCGCTAAACCGCTAAACACTCTGTGATAGAATTAATAGCGATGGCAAATAGTGTGACACTAAGTACCGAGCCCTAAGATACTCCGTTCACCTGAATAAAACGATAAGATAAAACAGAGCCCACGCGTACCGTAAAAACTCGGTCTTTCACGAACTCCTGAATAAAAAATTGAAAGTCGAACACATATAATACTCACGAAGCGTTTGAAGGATACCACTTCTCCAGTAGGTATCATAGACTTCCTCCAGATCAAAGAAAACGGTGATCGTTTGGCACTTTCGTACAAAATCGTCCATATATGGGTGGAAATAGACACTAGATGGTCGACTCACGAGCGATAACGATGAAACCCACAATGTAGGCTTGTCAGAAGGTGCTGTGATTCTAATCACCACATAAGCCGCCTGTGAATCATGTGTTGCATTACCCTGCATGAGCAGCTGGTGAGGGAAATAGGACGGTAACCGGAAGGAAGATGAGGTTCCTTTCCAGGTTTTGGTAATGGTACACGGTGGCCACTCGCCAAACGCATGGAAACGTGCCGTCACACCATATGCGATTAAAAATCTGGAGTAAAAAAGCCTTACCTTCCGCTGACAGATGCTGCAACATAGCAACATGGATACCATCTGGCCCGAAGTGCAATGCCGAGAGGTACAAAGTGCATGCTCCAATTTCCTGGCAGATAAAGAGGCATTATAGCACTCCTGATTGTCGGGGAAAAATGAGAATCCTCTCGATTCCACCTGCATCTTAAAAATTGTGCAAAACGCGGGAGGATAATTAGAGGAGCTCAAAATATGCAAAGGTTCGCCCTAATTTATTGGCAATGTCCATAGAAGTATAAAGTACACGGTGTTGAGACCAGGTATGGGCGAAAAAGGATTACCTGCAACGCGGCGTATGTTATTCCAGACAACAGACAAGGGCTTAGAGCGGCTAAAAGCAGCAGCGAAAGGAATTCAAGATGCTTTTTTGATATCCTTCAGCATAAATGGCACGGAGCTGTTTATAACGAAACGTATTTTCCAACGTAGGGTGGTGATGAAAAACTCTCAATGCACCTCGCCGTGCATGTAATGCGTCCCGGCATTCATCGGCCCATCAAAGAATCGAAAAGCGTCTGGGCTGAGAAGACGACCTGCTTGATCTGCCGCAGTATGATAACGGTATGGAGGTTTATGACCATGGCGTCAATAGATATGAGAGCATACCCTGAAAATACGGCTAGGAATTTAAAAAGATTGGGATTCGCCTTGTTGATAAGCCACTTCGGCGCGTGCGCTGTGGATGTACGTGAAAATACAATATGGATCTGACACAGAAAATGATCACTGGAGCATAAATCTGAGAGGACGTTCCAGGTAAAATGAACAGAAAAAGAAGCAGTACAAATAGAGATCCACATGCCAAAAACTGTATTCTTGGATAGAAAAGTAGGCTGACCTGTATTAAGTACGGTAAGATTACGGAAATCCAAAATTTCTGCTACCATACTACATCCTCCTACTCTTCGCAAATTCTGTTGATGAATCCCATATGGCATGGTGCGCGTTTAAGTTCCCCAAAAGTAGAAACGGGGGACGGAGCTGGAAAATAAGATGGTCTAGATCAGCCCATGGAGGCATGTAAATATTACACACAGTAAAATTAAGCCCGGAAAAGCAATCGGTAGCTGCTGCAGCCTGTAAAGAAAACTGTAAACTAAGTGGAGAACTGTATACGTCAATTCTGATTAGAATTAGAACTCAGCCATGTGCCGGAGTGCCGTCTTCTAGTGGAAGACCGAATCGCACCAAAGAATAACCACAAAGGACAAAGGAGTCCTGTGGTCGAAACTTGGTCTCCTGGAGACACACAAGCATAGAGTCGGTCGACCGTAAAGACAACTCCAGTTCAGGTCTTCGACTACGAATTCCATGTACATTCTACGAAAGGATAGCCATTGTAAAGGTCTGGAATAAGGAAATAGACCAATTTACTTTTTGAATGGCGCCGGTCGAATTACCCGTCCTTTCTTTAGACGATTGGGGTTAAGTGGTTTAGCAGGAACAGGCACATTCTGCTCCATGACATACTCAGAGGGAGGGCTCTCCCGCTGAGAGTGGTCAACCGATTCCAACATGAGATGGAAATAGGCGGCGAGGGCGACCGCCTAGGGGGTTTGCTCCTTGAACCAACAAAGGAGCTCTTGATACTCGAGACGGACTCGATTTCTTCTTTTCAGGAGCAGCGGACGTTTTCAAAGAGTCAGTCTTAGTATATGAATGTTTGAATTTATTGGCCGAAGCATCAAAAACTTCCGATTTGGGTTTCTCAGTAGAGCACTTGGCGCAACGTGATGTACTAGGGATCCGAGTAAAAGCAAGGTCGTAGGTTTGCGTGCTGCTGTCACGCTTCTGGATCCCAGAAAAGGCTACAGTGCTGTACGTACCAGTCTTAAATATCACAGGCTGGCGAGCTTGAACTCGTTGCCGAACCTCCGAAAAGGAAAACTTTTCCTTCACCCGGAGTTCCTGGACGTAGCTGGATGATCTCCACGGTAATTCACGCAGACGGGAGCGAATGGACATTTTCCTTCATGATTTTCTTTGCCGCAGGTTGCATATACTGCACTGGCACTCTAACAAGACATGCGAGTGTGACCGAAGCGTTGGCACTGAAAACATTGCAATGGACTGGGAATTTATGGGCACACCTCTTTAACCTTTTATCCAGCTTTAATTCTATGCGGTAGCTCAACCCGGTTAAAGGTGAGGAAGAGAGTAAGGGTCGCTGTACTTCACCTTCTTTCATTGCCTGCACATGATAAACAGATGTTACCCCTTGTTCTTCCAGATAATTTGAGAATTTCCGTGTCTGACATGCCGTCAAATAGTGGTGGTAATAACCCCACGACACGAATTCAGAGTTCTATACTGCTCAACACGGATCGGTATCCGTGGAGTTTGCCGCCTTATGCAGTGTGTTTGTTAGTGTAGTCCAAGTGTCTCCACCAAAAGAGATTCGTTTCTAAGTCCCGTACAGATTTTACCTGGATAAACGACTGACCTTCTTGTGTTCAAATAATAACTAAGTAACGAGGAAATAACATCTATTACTTCTTTTATGTCCATTCTTTTCCTTTTCATTTGTAAGTGAGAATTATCATTCACCATAAGTTCATCCCCCACCATTGCAACTGTCTCTGTTAGCAGGCTGCTTCCTGGACGTCACCCTGGCTTATGTGAGTTGTTCTGGCCTGAACAAAAGTCACCCCAGTGTCACACCTCCCAGGGTATAGACATAGGAACCCAATTCCCTTTTGGAAGCAAACAGCCCAGGCAATGGCCTCTCCCTATGCCTGGCCTTTACCAGGGGATATGCTCCTGTTTTACATGATAAACCAGTGTGGGAGTTACGCCATTACCCAGTCACATTTTATTGAGCCAAACAAAGGGGCATCCATCAGATTAAAAATAAAATGAAGGCAAAAATAAAATTGTCAAACATGCTAAGCATGGACCTAAGGGAGCCACTCAAGTGCCTTGGGGTCACTAGGCCCCATAACCCATTAAGTGGACCATGAGATGAGGGATGTTCCAAAAGTTCTTGGCCTGACCCAGAGATGTCATGAAGAAGATGGCCAAATTACTATGGTAGTTAATAAAAATTATCCTTTAGATGGTGCGCTGTAAAGTTTCAGATGGTAAGCATAATCACTTGTTTGTGATGATCATGTAAACAAATTAGTGTTAACATTTTTTGCAAAATGGATAAACTAAAATATGGCCTGTGAAAAAGTTCTTTGTTTTGAAGGGTTTAACTGCAACAAAATACAAAAGGAGTATACTCCACATTAAAAGATTCTTCCCATGTGTTTATAATGGTTAAAAGTGGGCTGCTAAATTTAAGTATGGTCGTACATCCATTTAAGATTATGAATGCTCACAGTGTCTGAAACATGCTACGACTGAAGGGAATGTGACAAAAATTCACAATGGCATATTCAATGATTACTGATTGAAGGTCTGACATTGCAAAGACCTTGATAAGCAATGTCTGCTACATTTTACATAAAGTTTTGAGTATGAGAAAGTTTTCTGCTTGATGGATGCCGCATTTATTAACAATGGACCAAATTAACCAAATAAATTATCATTTTAGCCCCTAAAAACAGTTATTGCATAAAAAAAAAATACTAAATTCTAAACTAAAAGATGATATACCACAAGAGAAAAAACCAGAAATATATCACATAAATTGCAATGATTGTAAAAAAAATCTATATTCAAAAGACCAAAAGAAACAAAAACATGAGCAAAAGAACATATTGGGAACATAAATCAAAAACAGGAAGAAAAATCAGCAGTGGCTTGGCATTTTTGGAAGGAACAGCATAGTATTAACAGGAATCCTAAACAACTTAAAAATATCACAGGGAAAACATTTATATCTGGAAGAACCAAAACCACGTTTTTAACTTTGAAATCCCACCAAGTGACATCCTAATACAGAAATTGATCCAACCACCACCAGAGACAAACCAACCCAACACGGAGAACAAAGCCAGCAGTCGACCAGGAACTGAGGATGGAAGTGATTAGCTCTTGAAACTTGTTTTCCTCGTTAAATAATAAGTGATGTAAGTGTTACAAATTTGACCTCAACTATATTAACTATATTAAATTGATTATTGTTTAATACTATTTGCAATTGCAAAATAAAACGCACATTTTTAAGTTCTTAGGAGTCAAACTATTTGACTCACTTCACTTACTCCAGATTTAATCATGAATTGTTTCATGGATCTTTGTCCACATACCCAGTGGTTATGTAACTGCTGGATCACTGGTTGGACTCTAAATGGTGTGACTAAAAGAAATTATTAATGTATGCTTCACTGTGTTAAGATTCAAAATTTATTTAATATTAAAACTCATATTTTTGTTTTGTTTTCTATAGCACCAGGAGGGGGACTTGCACATTATTTTAATGAATTACCATGTTTTGTACATATTATTAACAATTATTAATTACTACATTTGCATGAAATTATTACCTTTATTACCATTTTGCAATATAAAAGATAAAAAAAGTTGTTTTCTTTCCATTTAATATCTTATTGTTGCTTGCCTGTTGTCTTAATACCCAATGAGAGAAAATGCTAAAAAAGAAATGTGCAACATTATGTGGTCTTTCTGTTTGTAACAAAATATCTTGAAAACTAAGATCATTGAACTGCATGTATATATGAGCATTACATGTGCGACAGAATGGGTACTGAGAGTATTCTTTAATTTTATGAAGAATGCTTTCTTTAAAATCTAGTGTGGTGGGAATGATTAATGCTGGCATCAACTCTCTTCTCCTTCAAGGACATCTTCCTATTAATGCATTCATGAGCTCTGAAAATGGAATGGTGTTAAAATCTAGTGCAGTGGGAATATTTAATGCTGGCATCAACTCTGTTCTCTTTCAAAGACAAATCTTCCTATAGATGCCTACAAGAGATTTGAAGATGGAATGGTGTGGATGACATCTTATTTTTTCTGGTATACCTGCATTGCTGTTGGTCTCCTACTTCTCCGTAAACCAAATACATGTTACAAGTTCACACAAATAAGAGAAGTGATAACTTGCATATATATCTAACAACACTATGCATGAACATGCCTTAAAAAAAATAATAAATAAATAAATAAATAATCATGTGACCGCATGGGTTGAGCATTCTTTCATTTTATGAAGAATGTTTTCTTTAAAATGTAGTTTGTGGTGGGAAAGTCTTGTGCTGGCATCATATTCGTTTCATGGACCACCTGAGCAGGAAGTCTGGGGTTTGAATCCTGCAAGGACTGCCCTCCTTGACTAAGGTTTTTTAAAGGTTTTCCTCAGTTCTCATAAATGGTAAATGCTGGGGAGATACCCTAAACTTAGGCCTGGAATGTTTCCTTCTTTAAAAAATCCTTTCCCAATATATCATTTCATCTCACATATCCACAGTGTTCACCGCCTGTGGTGCCTCAGTAGTAAAAACAGACCTTAAACACTATTCCAAGTCTTTCAAGGACACATATTCCTATAAATGTCTACATTTTATTTGAAGATGGAATGATGTGGATGAAGTCTTATATAATATTTCCTGTTTTTGGTCTCCTACTTTTCCATAAACCAAATACACATTACAAGTTTATACAAATAAGAGAAGAGATAGCTTTCACATGCACCTAACGCCATACATGAACATGCTTTAAACAAACAAAATAATGAAATAAATAAGACTTCAAAACTGTTTACCACCTTATCCATTATGTAATTTGGTACTGTGCATAAAAAAATTAATCACGCAACCTAAGTATGATTTAAGACATTACCAATGCACAGGCATGCAATCATGTTATTGCTTCAATATTTTACTTATTTTGAAAATGCTACTGATATGCTTAACAACATTTTTCCCTAAACAAGGGAAGACTTCATTCTAATAAAAATTATATACCTGCTTCTCTTTAATAGATTCATCACTATGGGATTTCAGTTCAGAATGACACACTTTACTTTGCAGACCATCAGTCCCCTGTCTCAAATTGCTTATCTACGATCCTTCTGTAGTCAGTAACATTTGAACATTGTAATTTTTAAACATTCTGCATGATTCTTATTACTTGCAAGGCATTTAACTGTAAATTCAGCCATTTTATACGTTTTAATATAACCTTTTCTCACCTGGCCATCTCTTCCTATTTTAACTGGTTTTCCTTCATTCCAGGGGTTGTACAAATGCTGGGTTTTTGTGAAGGACAGCTCTTTTCTGAAAGAATTCACTTTGTTATCAATATATTATGCTATGAAGAAATGCTTAATTCATTTACATTTTGCAAAAATGCACATATGTATAAATACATTTATTTACATGTTTTTAAAAGACTGAAACAAATGTCGTCACACAAAGATTATAATGAGCCATAGAAAGAACACTGCTACTAAGACTTTAGCTTTTAGAACATGCTCTCAATCACCCCAAGAAATAGAAGAACAAAAAATTAAACCAATAAAATAAACAGAAACAGATACAAATAGAAAAAAATGTTAGTACTGAGTTAAAAGTTCATCCTTGTATTTTTAAATTACTGAAACCTCAGCAATCCTTTCAATTTACTGTTTTATATGTTCCATGTTTATTACTTTAAGACAGGGATTCAAAGATTTTCTGTGAGTCGAGGAGCCATGCCAAAAATTTAGAAGCCAACAAGGATCACACCAACCTTTGATTTGCTACTCAATATTGACTTCAGTATTTAATTATCAAATAAAATCATTTAAACTGTGTAAATATATGTTATAGAAGATATAAAGCTATCTATTATAAATTACAGTGTTAACAGTCAGCTGCATTTGAAAAAATAGAACAAATGTTGAAAATAAAGTCTTATATAATAATGACAATCTAATTCTTGCATTTTCATGAAGAATTGAATCACTTAGTGTGCTTTGACTGGTCATCACTCTCAGGCTTTTTAATGTGTTTCATGCTTGATGGCTAGCACAGAATTACATACATGAATAATAATACTTATTCAAACCATAAAGTAACAACAAAAATGCACATACAACAATTAAAATATAACAGATCTGTGGTACTTTTGATTATGTGTGGCTCTGTCTTCCACCAATGGTGCTGCCTTTCCAAACCAAATGAGGCTTACTGCATTACAATGCACATAATGTGCAGGGATATATATATATATATATATATATATATATATATATATGCATATATTGGTATATATTGATGGTTCCTTATAAAGATAATAGCTACATCATCTTTGGTCTAGTAATTGGTTATTTTTGTGAAGTTGCTTCAGCCAAAACTTAGGCACCAGCAGCAAAAATACAGTTGCTAAGGCAAATTTGCACCCAAGATTTCTGCATCCCTGCTGCAAGGTGAGTGGGATGGAGGATAAATACTGATATGAATTAGAGTAAAGTTTAATAGCAGGATTTCGAAAAAGTATTTCCCAGGTGCCAGAAATGCTTTCCTAATTCCATAATCCAGCCAGAAAGAGATAAGGAAAGGTTCCTTCTTACTATACTCTTAGTTACAATGCTTTTACATTGTTTAACACTCCCTTTTCCCTATAACCATTACTCTTCATCACCAAAACTCATTTCTTTTTGGATATTTATAAGAATCCAAAAGAAATTACTTTTTCATACTCTGTACCTGTGGATACCTGATTGCCTGAAATATTGGACATGTTTTGTCATATTTTTAAATGTTTCTTACTTTGGTGACCTCAATATCTTGTTTTATTTTTTTATACATACTGTATTTTATGCCAAATTCTCTTGCATAATTACTTTCCCTTTAAGCTTTTCATCAATTAAAAGTATATGAAATAAAATATTGCATATTTCCTGGAATTTCACCTTCACCAGCTAATTGTAAGTTTCCTACTATTCTTGTTCTCAGTACACAAAAGTCAACAAACTCATTTCTAACAATACTGAAGATTGAATAAGCTTCTACCTGCTCCCAATGAATGATTGCTATTTTTATATGAAAGATTAAGAACTGAAACAGCAGTGGTTTGATGGATATAGTGTGTTAGTCAAATTACAATTGTGAAGTATAACAATTTCACAATGCAGTTTAAATTAAATGTGTTATCTTTAACTGATAAAAAATGGAGTGGAGGCAGCAGAACAGCAGTTTTCTACTGAATTTAAAGACAAAAAGAGAAACTCATGGCTGCAAAAAAAAAAAAAAAAAAAAAAAAAAAAAGAGGGAGAGAGAGAGAGAGATATATTTACATTTTTTGAGGCCTATAACTGAAAAATTGTTTGCTATTAATAATAGTTGAATGGAATACATTACTGCAGTTTGTAATGATAGTTGTGCTATTTCCCATGAAATGTCACAAAATAAAGTTCAAGAAATAGGTTGCTCGCACCCTCAACATTAGCAGAAATCAATTTAAGAGCCAGCATTGTTTGAGACAGTATTTATAAGCTGCCACCTCCAAATTTAATTACAGTAATAATAGCAAGCAATTTTATGTAACTTCCTGATTATATTCGTGAGTGTAATGTCATTTTATTTCCTGTACAAGTGTTGAATTATTGTGTGCAAAATGTTATTTTTTTACAAGAGTGCAGAAAGTTACTACCAGCCATAAAATCTGACCTGGAAATTTCTGTTGCCCATTGTAATACTATTTTGAAAAAGAGGATCCCCGCAGAACTGATATTTTCTGGAGAGTATTCTAAAGCATAGTCATTGAAAAGATGTTTATTTTATTTATAGTTAGGGAGCTCTGTTTTTTGATAAAAAGACAAGACTAATAACCTCTGGAAGGGAGATCCTAATGGCTCCATTTAATGTGTAAGAGTTGTAAGTTATATGTAAGAAGTCACGTAAGTCATCTGACAAATAATATAGCACAAAAAAAAAATGGAGGGAACAAATTACCCAATAGAGATGAGAGGTTGAGAGAAAACATTCTAAGTTTTTC
Source organism: Metallyticus violacea (assembly GCA_030762175.1). Lineage (NCBI taxonomy): Eukaryota > Metazoa > Arthropoda > Insecta > Mantodea > Metallyticidae > Metallyticus > Metallyticus violacea. Next base: position 120,087,659 of record CM060846.1, on the reverse strand, counting down.
TAAAAACATATTTGAAAGAATAAAGATAGCTTCTTGAGACCGGCACACTGCCATTTTTATTTAGTGTTGCCATTTTGCGGCCGAGGGACACTCTCCATTCAGTTCAGTTCAGTTCAGTTCAGTTGGTTGGAAGAAAAGGCCTTCTCCATTCGATTATAAGTCAGTGTGGCTGAAGATGGGAACTAAATGTTCTCGAAACTGGTTCCATACATTTATGAAAATTAAGTGCAGAGAGTGTGTAGTTCAACTGAATCCATACAATGATATCACTTAAAACAATTTTTTGTTTTGTGAGCAATTTTATAAATACATTTCTATGCCTACAATTAGTCAAAATACATATATAGAGGGAGCCAAAAATGTATTTACACTTCAAGCAAAGAAAAAATTGTGTTAACATAACAAAACTGAATTCACACAAACAGAAAATGATGAGCACTAAACATCTTAGACTTTAACAGTTACAGCAGTTGCTCAAAATGCCCACCATTGATGTTGGTACACTTCTGAATACATTGAAATTGAACTATGATTGAGCAACATTCTGGAACGTATCCTCAGTGATTGTAGCATGTGCTGTTTTAATTTGTTGATGTGCAAGTTCTCCCAGATCTGCCCTTGTGAACACTGCATACAGTACCATAAGTCTCAAAAGCACGCAACCACTTGCATTGGTGGTTCTGTTCTGTGCACGCATCTCCATTGCCTTTAAACTTCAACAACATTCTCCATTTTCCAATACCACTTCAAAATTTCTTTCCGTTGTTCAAATGATAATCTTGGCTGCATTTTGTTGTAACAATGCTAGCATAATGTAATGTGAGTCATATCTACTAACAGAACATCATAGCATAATCTTGGCTTCATTTGCTCAATGTTGATTTACAATAACGTTAGCTTCATTTGTTCATTGTTGATTTACCTGCCACGTAGCAATGCTATCATAATGTATGTGAGTCACCTCCGTTTACAGAACATCATACTACACATTACTGTTGTTTTTCGGTTCAACTTTGAAATATATTAAATAGATATCTACTGTGAAGATTTGTATACATTTTTTGGCACCTTCAGCATTTAGTATGAAAATATTCACATTACTGTATTGTTAATGGTTCATGTTTACTGATACAAATAACTTAATAGTGATACTTCCAATACTTTGGTTTCTAGAGCCTATGTTAAGTGTCCTGGAATTGACTAACTTAAAGTTGGGCACCCTAACTATTACATAATTTTGGATCTTATTGTGCAACAATTTCTTTCGTCTTTACAACTTTGATATGTGCTACATTGAAATGCATATAAAGTTCATGTTATTTACTTTAATGTCATAAGTTTTTCTGCAACTCTAAAAGCATTATGTGGCTTATTATATTATATTCTGACAGTTCTACTCATGCATGATACAAATTGAAGAAGTGAGTAAGTTTCCATTGCACAAAATAAAATAATTTATATTTAACAAGGGTGTAGAAAATTGTCAGTTTCTTCATAAAAGGTTCAACAGTTTCACTTGTAGAAAAACTTGTTTTAATGATGAAGAGAAAGCACCAACAATAAGACCACCACCTTCTCAACATTTACTGGATAATAATTCTTAGTTACAGTGCTTCTGTGGTTAATTTTAAAAATATTCTAAAAATGTCCCAAAAGGTCACTCAAGGATCACAGCATCTAAATGCAGGGAAAGTCTTTAAACTTACACAGAACTATAAAAGGCATACATTCACAACTTTCATTGTGCATAATGTCAATTTTAAAAAATAAGCTGAGATTCAAAAACCACATTTCCATGAAATATCATCAAATGGGGTTATGTGCCAAGTTAGCGTAAACTTATTTACTGCGCATAATAGGAAATTAATTTCACTGAAAGATATTTGTCCTTAACAGGACAAAACAGATAATGTCTGTAACTAGATTGCAACACCACTCCATTACTGAACACTTCACAGCTAAGTAATATGTTTACTTTCTTTACCTTATTTTTAAGAAGTACTTTAGCTGTGGACTTCACTCAAAAGTTTGAAACTCATTTCCATTTATAACCACTGTGATATCACAGTTTTTAACTTCAACTTTCACAAACCTGCACACCCAGTCCACTTTGAACACACCACCTAACGCCTTAGCTGAGAGACCTGGAGGCAAGACCCATGATATAGGTGGTACATCACGACGAGATTCACAGTCTAGACGAGCAAACCCTGAAGAATACATAAAATATAATTTATTTATTAATGATATTCTTGAAAGGTTTAGGGAAAGTAATAGACATTGCCCAACAATTGGTAAGAAGGAAATACCAGGATTACATTTTACTGATGATCTCACAGCAGGAACAATAACAGTGATAGGATTGCAGCATGCCATTGATGAGATTAGTAAATTCTGTGCAGAATGGGATTTAAGGATAAATGAAAAAATATCAAAATAATGATATTTAAAAAAGGAATCAAGTTAAGAAAAGATGAGAGATTGTTCATTCAGGGTGAACCAATAGAAATAGTGAAGGAATATGATTACTAGGGAGTCAGATTTGGAAGTAATGGAAGATGGGAGATACAGACTAAATGTGCACAAACCAAAGGTAAATTAGCGATGAAAGTTGTTAGAATAACCTTGTACAAGTCCCCTACATTGTCCATGAAATGGTTGGAGAGATTGTATGAGGCAGTGGTTGAAGCCAAGATGTTGTACTCAGCAGAAGTTAGGGGAGTGACTGTGGGATGGATGAAGGTAGATGTGGTACATGGAATGTTTTGTAGAGAAGTGTTGGGATTACCAAAAAATTCTCCAAGGGGGATAAGTTTAGTTCAACTCGGAAGGGTGGGAAGAAAAAGTATAATTGTAGAAAAAATTTTGAAGTATTGGTATGGTGGCCTCAAATTAGATAATAATACTGCATTAAAAATATCTTATATGTCAAAGAGAAATTCTGGGAAGGAGGAGTTGGTATGGGGAAGTGGGAAGATGTTAGAAGAAATTAGGAATGTGGGAAATATGGATATTAGGTGAAAGCAATGTTAGTGGATTCTGGAAGGTAGAAGATATTGAGAAGCAAGAAATCTGGGCTAGTTAAGAAGATAAAAGTACCTTGGTTTTATTTAAAACAGTTAAAAAGAACTGGGGGCAAGAGAGATACATTGAAATTTGTGAACAAAATGGAAGGATGGGTCTCTCATGGCTGCATATAGGAGTAACATTCCTAAAAGAATTGGGAACTGAGAAACAAGGTAAGATGTACTATGTGTGGGTAAGTGGATAGTGTGGTCCATTATTTACTGGAATGTGAGAAAATTAAATGGTGGTGAGATAGTATATGGGATGATAAATGGGATAAATTACAGAAAGATATAAGGATAATAGAAATGTTAGTGAATAAGGGAGGAAAAAAATTCAAATGATGGGAGAGTTTCTAGGAAAAGTAAGGAAAGAAATGGTGGAGATGTATGAAGAAAGAGAAAGAGGTTAAAATATTGAATGAAAATGTGATTTCTCACATACTCACAATGGTGGATAAAGTATGGAAGAAATCAGTGATTATATTGCTAAGAATCCATATTATAAATGTCAATGTAAATTTATTAACTAGAAGCATAATCAATAACTCTAAATTAACAATCAAAACCTGAATTCTTGCATGTGCTAAAAAAAACATTCAATGTACTGAAAAAGGCAACTTTCCTTCAAGCAGACATCAGACCTGAAATCAAGACAGTCTTTGTCAACCTCTTTCCTTACATATTTCTTCATTCCAAAAGCTCTTTGTAATAATTTAGTTTCTAAAAATGCAATTTGCAAACTACACAAAGAATCAATGAGGAATAAGCTTAAGTGCTTTAAAAATGAAACTTTCTAGTATAACACAAATTGTTCAGCTGCTTAGAAGGGCATTCTAAAAGTTCACAGCCTGATCAAGAAAATAGGAGATTTAAGAGAAGAGTTTTTTTTAGTTTTCAACATAATCACCTAGTAAATCAATTCATTTAATCCAATGTCTTTTCCAACTTTTTAATATCCTCAGTAAAATAAGATTTATACACTTATGTACACTTGTTTACACTGAACTCCACTTACTTACATAAAACTAAGACATGTTTCGGGAGTAATCACTCCCATTTTCAGTTGTTGACTGACTACTGTTACATGAAATAGTGGCTGGATACCAGGATGCTTCTGTGGCGGTGTCTGGTGGTTGTAGTAGGAACTTGCTTAGTTCATCCATAGGAGGAAAATCAAAGTTCATTAAATTTTCTTTATTTTTTATGATGAAAATTTTTTCCTAAGTGGATAGTTTCATTGGAATATGAAGCTGTTAGCTTGTTTCAGCAGATTAATCTCTGATTTAATTTCATGATTTTTGGCTCAAAAAAGAGCTGCTATCTCTTATTTATCAACCTGCTTAAACAGAATATTCCTAAAGTGTTCTTTTATCCAAATTTCCACATTTCTTTTCATTTTTCCAATGTATCTCTGATCACCATCTGCATATTTGATTTCATAAATTCCTGATTTCTGTTTTGTTGGTATGGTGTTTTTTACTGTGCAACTTAATTAATTCTTGATATTATATTTGTTCTTTCCCACTAACATTATTCCATGTTCTTTGAAAACCTTAAATTTACTGTGGTAAGTTGGATGGTATGTGAAACTTTTGAATTTGTACATTTCCTTGGTTTTCTTTAGTGTGGAAACTTCCCTTATTGATTTTTGTCTTTTAAACTTACTGACAATTTTTATTACCATGTCTTTTTTGAAACCATTGGTTATAGCTGTATTTATGACAATTTTTATTACTATGTCTTTTTTGAAACCATTGGTTATAGCTGTCTTTATTATCTGTTGGTATTCCATGTTGTACTCTTGTTTCTGTGAGAGGGATGTTAGTCTCTGTGCCAAGCTGTGAAATACTGTATATTTATGTGGAATGGGGTTATAACTATAATTGTTTATGTAATTTTCTGTATGTGTTTCTTTTCTGTGAATTGCAAAAGTTTAGACATTCTCCATTTCTTATGGTTTTCAAACTTAGGAACGGGAGCCAACCATTCCTCTCTTATTCTATGGTAAATTGTATAAATTTATATTGTAGATTAAGAAGTTTCATTGCATCTATTGCATGTTTTGCTGGTATTATTGCAAATATTTTGTCCACATAAGTATTGCATGTCTTGAAAGGCTCTGGTGATGTGTCTTTCAAATAAACTCATGAATAAATCTGCTAGTAATGGAGACATGGGGTTTATCATAGCAAGGCCTAAAATTTGTTGGTAATATCTCTGGTTCAAACTGAAGAAATTTTGTTGAATACAAATATTAGTAAGTTTCAGTAAGTCTTCTATTTCTTCTGTTTGTAAATTTAAGGATGTTAACCATTTCTTTAACATATACATAAGGATATGGATAGGATATATTACCCCTCCATTGTCTACAGCTTCGTAAGTACAATTTATTTAAAATAAGATTTGTCCAACTGTGAAAAATATGAATCTGTCTCAGCTTCAACCTCATCATTTGATGTGGATCTTCATCCACCCAGCCATTTCTTCATGTTTGGAAACAAAAAGTAATTGCTGGAAACCAAATTGGGCAAATATGGCATATATAGAAGCATTTGGAAGTGAAAGTCATGAAGTTTTGCAGCAACAATCCCAGGCATGTGTGAAGACACATTATTATGATGAAAAATAAATTTCTTTTTTGCAAAGTGTGGATGTTTAGTCTCAATAGCATTCTTTAGTTGTCCAGTAGTGAAGTATAACACTCCCTGGTCATGGTTCTGCCTTCTAGAGGTAGTCTACAAGCACTATACCATGAGAATCCCAGAAAACTGTAGCCATAACTTTTCCTGTAGATGGAACCATTTTTGCTTTCTTTGGTGTGATTTCACCTGTTGCCACCCACTATTTGAGCTGTTCCTTCATCTCTGGCATGTAGTGGTGAATCCATGTTCCATCTACTGTTATGAAACATTGGAGAAACTAACTAGAATTAAATTACATTAAAAAAATCTAAACACTCTCACAAAATGTTCATTTGAATGCGTTTTTGGTCCAGTCACAATCTCATTAGATGTAGGAGTTTTGGGACACCCTCCATCTTGAATATATGTACAACTGTGCTTAAATTCAGCAATCCACGTTTTAACTGTCAAAAATGAAGGGGAAGAATCCTTTAATGTGGAATTTAACACCTTTTGTATTTCTGTTGAGGTTAAACCCTCCAAAACAATGTACTTTATCATAGCTCATATTTAAGTTTTATCCATTTTGTAGAAAATATTAACACTAGTTAGTTTACACAATCATCACAAACAAGTGACTACATTTAAGTCTAAAACTTTTCAGCAGGCCATCTTAAGGACGATACTCAACAATTATCATAATTTGGTCACCCTCTCAACATCTCTGAATTGGGCCAAGAACTTTTAGAACTCTCCTTATATAATCTTCCTTTGAAGATGAACCTCTAACCTTAAATACATATATAATAAATGTATATATTAAAACATTTATCAATGCAAAAATAGCACTTCTGCTTTATGAAAAAGTTAATCATGGCATATTTAGTCACTTATATTTAATTTGCTGCCTTAAATAAATATAATTTGTCATTATTAGCAATTCTAAGCACATTTATATATGTATACATTAGGAGTTTTATACTGCCTATTCATATAGCTGGATATGAAACAGATTTAGGATATAAGCTTTTTTCCTTACCTGCAAATTTTCCACTCTCCTTTACTGAAAAAATTAGAAGAACATTCCGAGACTCTCTAAATGCCTGGTTCAGTTTTGCTTCATTCTGAGGTGGAGTTGACCACACACCCTTGGCTTTTGAAAGAGTTACATTTTCGGCATTGTTGCTTTTAATCACAAAGAATCGAGCATCTCGGAAAAGATAATTAAGTTTTGTTATGTAATCTGAAAGATAAAATATGGCTTACATAAATCAACTTCAATTTTAGCTTCTGTGTGATGAGTGACAGTGAGTGAGTGAGTGAGTGAGTGAGTGAGTGAGTGTGTGCATGCATGTGCATCTGGTCATGTACATATGGTGAGAAATATAAATGCTTTCACATACAGAAAAAAGTTTAAGTCTGTACAACATAAAATAATGTTAGTTTAATGTTAATTTCTACAATTTATCTTTGCTTTTACCATATTACAACACAGCAATTTTCATTATTATGAAAGCCTTGGAAAATACATAAAAAGAGAGGGGGAGAGAGAAAGAGGAAACCTAGCATGGTTTGGTAAATGTATTCATATTTCACATGCTTATAATGATCCTTGGCTTCCTGTAATTTTCTTTTTGCCTTGCAGCACAAGCTTCTTAATACTAGAACCGCCAGAACCTATTATACATGTAGGACTACTAATGTGCTCATTTAGACTGCTGATGTTAATTACATATTAAATACAGTTATTACTATTTCCATACTAAATGAAGCGTTAATGTAGCACTATTAACATATATAATAATGATACACAGGAAAGTAGTCCAATATAACAAATACTATACCTATGGAAAGCATTTACTGATATATTGTTCCAAGTATATTTGTTATGTCCAAGGTCATTTTCATTATATTTAAATAATGTTAACAAAATACACAAAAATACAATTATATTATATGAATGTTCTATTTACATTCAATGCAAACTACTTTTTTATAATTTCTTTCAAGCAGGGTCTGCAAGCATGTTTTCTGTGTTTATTGCAATTTGTATTCGTTTTGTTTTATTGACAATTCTTAATTTGGTACTGCTGTATGTACTTAAGTATTTTTTGGGTTGTTCCAAATGTTGTTCCTTTTCATCTTCCTTTAGCCCATTGCTTAATTTCTAGTCCCATATACTCTGTGGGTAGTTCTGAATTTCAAAAAAAATATTTGCAACTTATCCTTCTTCCTGTTACTGCCTTGAAAACAGTCTATGAATTAATGACAGCTAAGTCAAGGATGTTCTGGAAAACATACATTGTTCATCAATGCATTCCAGAATGACAGAATATTTTCTTGCCATCTGGTGCATGAGATTGTCTGCAAATTTGTTTAGTTCCAGAAGCGAATTGTGTCTAGAAGTCATTTAGCATGATTCTGCATCATAACATCTGAATGTATTGAACTGTACAGAAGAACATTATGTATCTTTTCCCTTGATGTAAAAATTGACACGAAGAGAAAAATTTTCTTGCATTTTATAATATGAGACATTTCCCTATATTTCAGTCATTTCATAACATTTGATTACAATAACAATAATAACAGCTAAATAATAATAATAATAATAATAATAATAATAATAATAATAATAATAATAATAATAATAAACATTACTTTGACTCAAAACAGATGAGTTATAATAAAGCAATTATTATTAGAGAAACAAACTATTAATATGACCATTTGGTGGGGCTTCAAGTATAAACTCACCACCATAGGTGGCCGAGGTTGTTAAGGCGCAGACTTGTGAATGGTAGGTCTGGGGTTTGATTCCCACCAGGAGCACCCTCTCTGACTGAGGTTTTTTCCAGGTTTTCCTCAGTTCTCATAAATGGCAAATGCTGGGTTAGTAATTAAAATTAAGCTTAGAGCACTTCCTTCCTTTAAAAAAATATCCTTTCCCATTTATCATTTCATTTCATGTATGGTCAGTGTCCACCACTTGTGATACCAGTTAAAATGGGGGTTAAACACTATTAAATGAAATACTCCAGAAGCAATTAATTTGGTAAAGAATAAATTTACAAAGCCTAAATTATCTGTAAAATAACTTATAAAAAGTAATAAATTCATAGTAAAATGATATAAATAAAATTTGTGGTAGCAATAGCAATTTAAAAACTTAAAAGCAGTAAAAGTGATCACTTGGTGGTTTTAGCGATAAATATTTTTCACATTTTGTTCTTATTAAACAAAATATTCTTCAAAGATTTTTTGGCATTTATATCAGAAGCTGGTCATAAAATGTAACACAACCGTTCCAAAAAAAATACTTTTTATATAAAAAATGGGTACTCAAGTATGCAAAGCTTAAATTACAGACATTTCTGTTATAATTTCCTTGTCTTTCTTTTTCATTTTGGGTGCTAATGACTTTAGCAGTTTTGCCCTTAAACAATAATCATTTCATTATTCTATCTTAGATGGGCAGGCGGGTGGGCGGACAGACAGACAATTGGAAAAATTGCCAATAGCAACATAATTTTGGGAACACAACCATAAAACTGAGCAAGTAGACATTTTGTTAAAAAAATATATACTCAGATAGAACTACACATGTGGGAAAAGATTTTTCATTTAAAAATTAAAAAAAGTTAATGAATTATGATATTCCACCTCTGGAAAAATTCAGTAAATTTCTATTCCAGTTAATAGATGTCAACAGAAAAGTACTCAGATCCAGCCCATTACCACACCAAATGGCCCAAAACTTACCAAGCAGTCAGTCAACAGCTAAGATGGGAACAAAAGTTCCCAAAACATGTCCTAATTTAAAAACATGTAAGTGAAGATTGTGCCAGCATTTGAAAATGTTTATTTTTAAAGATTTTATTGCTTTCTCTTTCTTTTATTTATTTGGTTTATTTACGGATGCTCTTTAACAGCTCAGGTCATCAGTGTTCCATTCAATTCAGGGCATGAAATGGCCGACAAATTTTGCTCAGAGGCCTCTTCTTTCAGGCTTGAGGTTCTTTATCGTGCCGTAAATGTACGACATGGGACCCCTTCCCTTCTGAAGGACACCATACTTAGGATTTTTACGCCCGAAAAAATCCATCGGTCCTGGCTGGGATTGAACCCGCGATCTTGGGTTTAAGAGGCAAGTATGGTAACCACTACACCACCAGGATCGACTTATTGCTTTCTGTCAATAAATTCTAAACACATAGAAGTATCACAGAGGCTTAGTCTGTTTTTTAGCCTTAGCCATAGATGAATTGCCATTTCATAATTGTGAGTCAAAATGAAAGAATGAATGGTGTTTAATGCCCGTTTTTATACAGAGGCACCAGAGGCAATGGACACTGATGATACATGAGATGAAAGGATTTATTTTTTTTTTAAGGAAGGAAATGTTTTCGGTCTAAGTTTAGGGTACCTTCCCGGCATTTGCCATTTATGAGGACTGAGGATAACCTGGAAGAAACTTCAGTCAGGGAGGATGGTCCAATTGGAATTCGAACCCCAGACCTCCCACTCATGAGCCCGTGCCATAACGACCTCGGCCACTCATGGTCAGAAGAGATAGTTAACAGAGAAGCTTATTTAGGTGCATTCAGTTATATTGCAAAGTATGCTCTTAGAGACCTACACCACTCTTAGCCAAGTTTCACAATCGTGGAAATTAAATATGAACACTATATATTTTCAAAGAGCTAAATGGTAATTTTGCAGCTTCAACTAATGCAGCATGTGTCCTAAAGTAGTATTATGTGCAAATTCATTTGGTTTTCTTGTTAAATTTCCTCCTTCTTGATACTGTTTCCATCATTCCACTTTTCATGAGTTAAATGCCATTAGCTGCACACTATTCATTACTAATTTATGCCCAAAATACTAATTTTTTTTTAAATCTTTAGTTGTTCCCTCTTAAACAAAGACCCAAGATAGTCTAATAAATTTAGTCGAATTTGTAACACTTACATCACTTATTAATTTAATGAGGAAAACAAGTTTCAAGAGCTAATCATTCAGATCCTCAGTTCCTGATTCGACCAGGAACTGAGGATGAGAGCGATTAGATCTTGAAACTTGTTTTCCTCCTCAAATAATAAGTGATGTATTACAAATTTGACTCAACTATATTAAATTCGTTAGTGTATTAAACATCACTGTTACAAAAGTCCACCACACTTAACTAAAAAAAGACAGTGCCTTGTACCTATGTCTGTATTCTGTAACTAATAAGTAATTGAATTTGTGTACTTTATAGTAAAATATTTAAGGAAAAATAATCAAAGAAAATCTTTATCATCAATATAACACTTTAATAGCTGGCAACGCATAATACAATATTTCATTAGCCACATATATAGTGAAGTATTGCTTTATAATTACCAATTTTTAAGCCTTATATATTACTTCCCAATCATTAAACTTTGATATGATTCTATATCACTATTATTTTTAAAGTAAACTTATCAACTCTGGAATTTCACCCTTCCCAAATGTATATTGATCCATTTTTGAATGCAGAAATTATCAGCACTACCCTGTTCTATGAGGAAGAGGAGGAGGTGGTGGTGGTAATCTGATGATAAAGACAGTAAACTGCCCAGTCAGCCACAATGTTGCCTTGTTGAATTAAATGCATTAAGAAATAAAGGATTTTTGTAAGAATATCTCTGAAAATGTTTTGATCTAAAAAATATATAATGTATATTTTTGTGATAACCTATTTTGCTTAACTTATAATGAAAACAAAATAGAAATAAATTATTGATGAAATCTTAAATATTAGCATGCATTAAAGTCACATTATGAAAAATCAACATTTAAAGAAAAATTTAAACAAGAAACTTAGAAAAAGAAAAGAAAAAAATAACAAAAAATCTATTAAATAAAACAAAGAGTAATCCAGATGCATTTTATATAGAAAGTGGAAGTGATAAGGATATTAAAAATGGACCAGACAAGGAAAAGTATACTGTTATTTGTGGGAATAATGAAAGGGAAAAGATAGCTTGGCTTAGATTAGGTGTTTGGAAATTGAGGTGGGATGTTATCCCAAGTCTACCATATCTGCAGGGAGAAGGAAGATGAGATACATATTATTTTTCAGTGCAAAGGAATGAATGAATGAAAGAATGGAGAGTAGGCTTGATAAGCAAGAAATGGTTATCGAGGAATAAAGAAGTTATAGCAAGATCAAACTCAACTATCAACTTGACTCAACTCAAGTATCTATGCAAGTTCAGTTGAGTTGTTTTTATGGAAGGTAAACATAAAAAGAGATGGTCAATAGAGAGAAATAAGAAAATGAATTAAAATAAATTGTATTCTATTAGATTGTTAGACAATGTGATTTTGTGTATGTAGCTATTTAGATCTGTTCTATTTTGAGGTAGTATTTTGGGGCATCTATTTCAAATGAAGAATTTTCAGAATTATATATACTTAAAAATAAGTGGATGTGGATAGTTAACAAATGAGTGTTTGGTGATTTGTTAAATTAATTTTAAAATTGTAGGCACTCATATAATAGGTTTAGGGTTATAAAATTAATCAGAAAATGCTGTTTTGAATTGAAGTAGAGTTAATATGTAATACATTTTGCCAATTAGTGATTTATGAACTAAAGAAGAATTGGAACAGAGTAGGACCTTAAAAGAGAGCAATAATGAGGAAAATAAATAAGGAAAAGCATGGAAAGGGAAATCTTTGATGTGACAGAATTACCTGAAGTAGTGACTGAACTTCTGTCTTCTGGAATTCCAGAAGGAGACTAAAGATGAACCAAAGACAGGAGTTTAGCAAGGATAATGGTTGTTAAACAGGGTATATTCTAATTATATTATCTTATATGGCATTGTTTCAGGAAATGAAATAAGAATTATAATTAATTTAAAATTAAGTAAAGAAACATACTGTAACACAAATTGTATTTGTGGGGGTTACACCTAAGAATGTCCAGAGCCAAATAAGTTAAAACCCCTTATATTTATTTTGTCTTATCAATTAATTAAATAAATAAGTGGAAGTGAAAAATGCATACACCATGTAGTGCTATTGTTGCATTAAAGTGAACTAACAAGGTTACAGGAAGAAAGAAAACAAAAGGAAAGATAAAAGAAAAGAAAAGTTATTCAGATGAGATTAATTAAAAAAAAAAAAAAAAAAAAAAAGGTGGCAAATATTCTAATGTATTATAATGCATTTATAATACAGTATTTTTTTCAAAACAGCAATAGCAAATAAAATAATACATTAGAACATTAGAATAAATCTTTCAAGACACCTTCTACATGAAGTGAAAAATAATATGTGCAACAATTAGGTTTTATGCATTCACTCCATTTTAGCTAACTATAGCATTTTATACATACCATATGACTTCACCTTTCTTCCAGTCTTTGAACGCTTTGAGCTGTGGCCTGTGGAACAAAACATAAATATACTTGCATACATACATATATAGTGATATAGTACATTAAGCAGTTAATATCCAGCTAATGAAAATCCAATTTATTGAGCACATAATATACACTGTGAAACCTCAATACATATTCTCATTCTCTTCAATTTGCGTTAAACTATATCAGTTTTGTCTAGTCCCCAAATTAGCTCCATGTAATGTCCCACATTAATCATTACTGTGTTTTTGCAATGATCATTTAAAATCTTTTTTACAAATGACATTAATTTAAAATAGTGCTTTTATGTGTTATTAGGGGCAAATGTAACAAGATTTCCTTCGATTGCATGTGGGCATGTGCACAAGTATCATATCTCCAAAGTTTCTTTCAGGCAGCAGAAGCATTATGTTCCATACACCATACACCAATGACACCACTGCTTCACACAAGCATATTTTACCCTAGTTTTTTTGAAGAGGGTAAAAGACATTCCTGACCTCAATATTTTTGCACATGGTTCCTATCCAATTTTCATCAAAACCCCAAACCATGTTTCCAATTAACTCCTTGACCTCTCCACATTTGGTACACTTCCTTCTTTCTGGCATGTTTATTATTCCAAAGTACACTTTAATCACTCCATAAGACATATTTGCAACTTCAAGTGTTTTAGAAGGGAACAGAGACAAGGACTGACCTCCATGCCCTTTTGGTCAATCTTGCAACAAGCAGAAATAATGAAGTGAGTTGACATAATAATTTTGGAAGGATAATTGCATCGTTCTCACACACAGCTAGACATTACTGTCCAGAAGCAACTGCTGCCCTCCAATTTACAAGTATCTGGCAAGTACAGCCAGACACTCTTCCAACCTAACCTTTAAGCCTCTAGCAAACAACTCGGCAGGTACAGGACATGGTAATTGAAGTATATTTATTTTATGAGTATATCTAACAGTTTATACCACTCTATTGAGCAAATATCTAGCGATTTGGAAGATGACAATGACGGCATATACCATGATCAGCAAAATATTCACAAGTACATATGAAGAGAAATTTAATACCTATTTCCAATGATAGTCACCTGCAGATCAGCAGTATTGAAAATGTGGGAGAATACATTATTGAGAGAAGTAACCTAAATTTGTGCTAGACTTTCCTAAAGTTTATGAAATATGGCTGTTTTTATGCATGAACCTACGGCATTTATAGTATAAGTTGAGAGGAACTATTCTATGCAGTTAGATACAAAATTTTACTAAACAACAGTTAATTTTAATGAAATGTTATGAAAATGCAAACAATAAAAAGTCCTTAAACGTTTTTTGTTCAGTTATTAATATTATCTTTTAATATTTTCTTGCATTCATTGTTTAGTTTACAATCTCCTTCAAAATTATGTACATACAATGGTTTCATGCATTTGATTGACCCACACTTTTGCCACACACCACAGTTAAAAAAGCTTCAACTACAGACTTTTTATATTCCCCAATGGACTTACCATAAACTACTGTGAATCTTATCATCAAAAATATAAATTGCATTAACTATAGGGCTTTAAAGAACCTGCATTTCCTTATTTTCCACTCTCCTTATGCTCTCTTCAGGAGTTGGTAACATGTTTTCCTCTGTATCACACTTACAAGGAACCTATTTGGGCTTTAAAGTCATGAATATTGACAGTATTTGAAATCCACACAACGTTTAACTTGCATGCATGGTACTAGCTGCTAATGGCAACAGGAGGCAGGGTGAGCAGCATCTGAATGTGAACAGAACATGTAGCTAAGAAGCATAGTCAAATTCACAGTGAAGAACACTATAATTGACAACAAACATTGTCCAGTGAAAAGGTACAAATATTAATTAAAAACATTAAGAAACAGCTTAAAAATGTTTCAAATTAGTCAGCAGCAACATGACAATGATAGGAAAAACTATAGATATTCAAGGGAAGACAATTTTTACGAACACTGGTGTTTTTACAATTCAAGGATGCCTGAGATAATTTGTCCACTGTGCATTGTATGTTATGGGTATCAAATTGCACATGACATTACTTACAATGCAATATCAGGTTGCAAAACTTCAAACAATATTATAGAATTGGAAGATGTAAGATACATTTCCATTGGAATGACAAGTTGAAGATGAGCACCAAAATGCAGAATTGGTACAAACTTTTTAGATGAGGTAAACTTAACTTATTCTAAAGTTCAGTAAGGAATTATTTTCAATAATTGGAATGAAGATAACTGGAATTTATGAAGAACTGCATAGAAAATTTGGTCAAGCAGCTAAGATTGCGAAGACAATTGTCACATGAGCACTGAAGATTAATGCCCTTATACATTCCTATATGCTCACTCTTACTTTGGATGGTGAATTGGCTGGGATGTTATACTAGGTTGCAAAAAGGTGAAGGTTCTCAAACTCTACAATTCTGTATTGTGTCAATAACCTAACAAGAACATTTGGAAATGTGGAAAATTGGTATACCATAACTACACCCCACCCAGAGTCTCAGGACCTTGTCGCTGGTGGCAGGGCTTAAGAGCCTCTGTGAATCAATAGGCTATACCGGAGGTAGCTTGCTACTGTCAGGGATACCCATGCCAGGCAGGCTGGAGAGGAGAGGCCAAACTAAGAAGTGACTGAACTTCACTTTCTCATTTTTCATCCTATTCATTTTCCATTATCATCTAATCTCAAAGTATAAAGCAACCCGTGCCGAGGAGGTGCAAGGCACATGGAAGATGTGCAGCAAAAGGAACCTCCAGAATACAAGGTGACCTTACATTAGTAATTAGCCTTACCCAGGTATGCAGGGCTCTGCCTGGGCTGACTACCAAATCCCCTGCTACTCATGGAACTTTTTATGGATAACAGAAAAAACCAAAATCTAGTACTGAAGATCTTGAGACTTAAGCATCAACATCCATCCCTGCTAAGGAAATAGGCTATCAGAAGCAAACCTCAGAAGTTAAGGAGATGGAAGTCTCCAAACTGAAGGAGGGACTACTCTTTCAGAAGAAGAAGAGTGGCTACTTAAGAGTCCACTGACACCTGGCTTCAGCAGGCAACTAGATGAATCCATGGAGCAGATGGACAAACTTAAAGTAAAGCCTCCCAAACTTTCATGGGCACAGAGAAAACAAGCCCTGAAAGAAAAACTTGCAAGGCAGGGAATCAAGTGGGATCCTAGCAAGTAGGGGAAGAAGGACCCAAGAGCCAAGCTTACTAAAGAGGAAGAGGTGGCACAGAAGAGTGGAGCAAAATGCAAGCACTCGGATGGACCCACCCCATCTTCTTAAGTCATCTGGAAGAAGCCAAGAATTTCTGCGGCACCACCAGGAGACAAAGGCAAGGCAGACTTTAAGGAAACCCAAACCAGTGTCAAAATGCCATAGCTCTAGAAGGATATCTGTTGGCCAAACTTACGGAAGCCCAAATCGAGGAACTACAACAGTTGATCGTCCAGTCCTTTGAGAGTCTAGAAGATGGGAACTTTCCTCAGTTTGTTGATTCATAAGTGGAAAGGGGAGCTCTCATCCTTTCCTGTGCCAACCAGCAGACTAAGGCCTGGCTACAGGAAACCATTCCTAAGGTCAGACAATGGGAGGGTTCCACATTGTTTGTGGGATTAAAGGTGGATGTCTTGAAGACAGCCAAGGTGCTCTTTAAGATGCTAAGGATGTTTGCCAAGATGGACCCCTCTAAAATCCTACATTGTTACACAAACAGAACAAGACTTTGAAAACTGGAGACTGGCAAGTTATCAGCGGCAAAGGTGACCCAAATGGTCAAACCTTTGTATGTACAATAGACGAGGAGCAACAAAAAACCATCAGAAATTTAGAAAATAGAGGCTCTCTACGGATATGTAGAATCATACTCATCATCACACTAAAGATGACAAGAATAATATAGATCAACCTACAACACAATAAGGCAGCTTTGGCAGCCTTCTGTAAGAAGGTAAGGTAAGAAAATATCAACCTAGCCCTCATTCAAGAGCCCTGGTTACATAAGAGATGAATAGCAGGGCTAGGCAAAGTAAAAGGTAAGTTGATTTATTGCCCCTCCATTAATGACATGAGGACTTGCATCCTAGTCAGGAATGAGGTGCATGCCTTACCTTTATATGAACTTTAGTTTCAGAAACACCATAATGTGAAAATAAACTTCAACATGGGAGAAGGGAACAGAAGCCTAATCCTGAGCTCTGTATGCCTACCTTACAATGGAGAGGATCCCCCATCGAGAGAACTAGAGCTCTTGGTGGAACGCTTAGCAAAGGATGGCAAGCAACTACTCAGATGCGATGCCAACTTCCACTATGTAATATGGGGTAGTACCAACACCAACAAAAGAAGTGAGTTTTTGTCACCAATATTATTAATTTACTTATTTAATGTCAGGAATAACCCCACTTTTTCTAACAGGATTAGAAAAAAGGTCATCAACATTACCTTTGGAACTGATCGTATCAGCAATCTGGTTACAGGATGGCAAGTTTTAGATGAACCATCCCTTTCAGACCATAAATACATTCATTTTGAACTAAATATCATGGTTAGCAAAACAACTTTCAGGAATCCAAAAAGAACCACTTGGACCAACTAGGAGGAGGACCTTGCAGTTATGCTTGGAAAGATCGAAAGCGTTTGAACTTTTGAGGATATAGACAGTACGACATACCTTATACAGGATGCTATTACAGACTGTTATCAGGATAACTGTCCTATAACCATAAGGTCTGGACCAAAGAAGGTGAGGACTTAGCAAGTTATGAGCCAGGACTAAGAAACTCTTCAATAAAACTAAGAGAATTCAAAAATGGGGAAAGTATCATTTATCCCTTACAGAATATAAGGCTATCCAAAAAGCCAAGCAAACCTCCTGGATGAACTTCTATCAGATCAATAGCCTTAAAGAAGCTACTACAATCCAGAAGGTAATGGCCTATGGGAATATAACTCCTGCCAGTTCTCTAAAGAAACACACAGGAGGTTATACCGATACAGTTGAAAATACACTTAAGATGCTTCTTATGGTTCTCTTCCTAGTTGTAAATTCAATGACAACAGGGGTGAAAACTCCAGTCACAATGAGAAGAACCATATTCACAGACCATCCTCAGAGGACTGAAGTTGGTCCGTAGGGTGTCATGACTGTTAAGATCAAATAGGCCATCATAAGTTCAGCCCATTTAAAACTCCCAGAAGGGATGGCATCTTTCCTGCAGAAAGGCCTTGAATCCCATTATATATTACTCTGTCATCTTTTCAGCGTAAGTGTAGCTTTTGGCTATATACCTTTTCCATGGAGACTTGCCAGAGTGATATTTATCTCAAAGCAAGAATGAAAAGAGTACTGCAATGCTAAGTCTTTTACACCCATCGGGCTTTCCTCTTTCTTGTTAAAAACATTGGAAAGACTGGTGGAAAGATATATTTGAGGACAGGTGCTTATTAAAGTAGTGCTGCATTGCAATCAATCTGCCTATCAGCCAGGAAAATTCTGTGATACAGCCTTACACAATTTAGTGGTGAGAGTTGAGAACTCTTTGACCAGGAAGAAAATAGCATTGGTTACATTTATGGATGTAGAGAGAGCATTTGATAATGCCATCTACTTGTCCAAAGTTCAAGCTGTTTGCAATTGTGGAGTGGATAAAGCCATTTGTAATGGATAAATTCCATGCTATGCAACAGGAATATACAAGGAACACGGAGAAACATAGGAGATAGTTGCAACTAGAGGATGCCTGCATGGAGGAATTCTATCCCCCTTACTATGGAGCCTCGTATTAGACAACTTACTGGAGGACATAGACGAGAAAGGATATTATATACAGGCATATGCTGATAACATAGCCTTAGTTGTGATTGGAAAATTTTCCCAGACAATAACAGACATCATGAAGCATGGGCTGATGACAATCAAAAGCTGGTGCATTCATGAGGGACTTACAGTACACCCCTCAAAAACAGGGGTTGTACTATTCACAAGAAAGAAAAGCCTTCAATGCTTCAACAACCTGAACTTTTCAGGAAGACATGTGATAATCTCCACACGGCCAAATATCTTGGCATAATGCCTGGCCAGGAAGCCTAAGTGGAATACTCATTTAGAGAAAGTTATCAGAAAAGCCAAATGGTCTCTCGCTACCAATAGATGCTTTATTGGAACATCATGAGGAATGAGACCTATGATCTGCAGATGGATATACATTAGACCACAATTAACCTGTGGAATCATGGTATGGTGGCCAAAGATGCTGCAAATCACAGTGGTATCAAAATTTCAAGTGTGCAAAGGCTTGCTTGTATATGCACAATGGGAGCTTTTAAAAGAACCCAAATGGTTGCACTAGAGGTTCTGTTAGATCTGACATCATTGGACAAATTCCTTAAAGCGGAAGCAAGATTTGCAGCCTATAGATTAGTGCATTCAGGAGGAAGAAGGAATGGCTATTATCCCATAGATACTAAAATATTAGAGGTTGCGGATAGTCCAGAACTGGAAATGAGATTTAATCTCATGATTATCCAATTCTGTTTTCAACGAGCCTGTAGACTAAATCTTGGATCTCGACTTGAGTGGCAGGAAAGATCTAAGTCAAAGAAGGTCCAAAGACTACTAATATGGTGAACAGACAATTCATGTATTCTTAATCAAGCTGGAGCCAGAATCTATGGTGAAACTCCCAGGACCAACATTAGTATAAGCCTCAGGAATTATTGTACTCTGTTTCAAGCCCAAATCTTAGCAATCATGACCTGTGTGCAAAATGGCATAGAGAAGGGCTACCATGGGAAACATATGGTCCTCTCAGATAGTCAAGCTACACTTAAGGCACTTGACCCTTACCAATCAATTCCAAGTTAGTATGGGATTGCCTCCAAAAACTGATAGCCCTGTCAAATAACTCTGTTGAATTGAGGTGGATGCCAGGTCACAGAGGAGCGACATGGAATGAAGCAGCAAATAAACTGGCCAAGAAAGTAGCATCTAACCCCTTACTAGGACCGGAACCAGCCTGTGGAGTTAGTAAGTCCACAGTAAGGACAACAATTAAATTATGGGCCAGAGAGAAATATAAAATACGAGGTCCAATTACCCAGGACAAGTCTTTAGGAAAAGCTTTGTCAGTGGGCCTAATCCCACACTCACTAGAATGCTCCTGATGTTGGGAAGGAAAAAGTTAAGGGGAGTTGTGAGATTAATTACTGGACATGGTCAATTTATCATCTCCAGAAAATGGGACTGTTCCAGGGAGAGCCCATTTGTAGACTTTGTGCCCAATCTCAAGAGACTGCAAAGCATTTACCCCTTGACTGTGAAGCCCTGGAGAGAAGATATCAACTCTTTTGCCCATAACCATATCTTAATCTAGATGATCGATCCCCTATGGCTGAATTACGGGAGTTTTCCCCAAACTCTCTTGAATACCCCCTACGATACTACCACTACTACCATAACTACAGCTAAAGTACGAACACTGCGTATAAAAATCATAATGTTTTAGAGTAAACTATCCCTCCTGGAAACAGTCAGAAGTTGAAATTATACCACTACACAAACTCAGCCTCTAGATGTGTTTTTTCCTATGCCTACACAACATGCTATCACACCATCTGCAGCTATACCATAAAAGATGGCCAGTTTCAAAATATATTGCATTACAGACTGGTTCATATTCAGTTGAATGCCATCACTTTCCATCGATTCTCATCATTACATTATACCAATAGTTCCGTATGAGTGGATACCTAGCTGATTGCCTAAATAATGAAAAACTTGTCAGGACAATAATCATACCAACAGAATGTCTCTCATAACATAAACATGAAAATACACAATAACATATATTATATAATAGCACCTAGTGTATTCCTATGATAATGTTTTATTTCAGCTGAGTTTAGGTGCAATATATGCAGCAATTTATGAATTTCTTTCATAGCACAAAGAACACTATTCATATCTAAGCATGTTAGACATGTATATTACACAATCAAAACATAAACATAAAAAAAATTACTTGAAATGCACCATCATCTTGTAGTTGCTACAACACTATGAATTTAATTTTATCAGTACCAACAAAGAAAACTATGATTCTCCCATAATGTATGATAAATAAGCTCTATCATAGAAAATCATTTTCAAGCATTATGTGTATCCTTCTGTTCCTTCCTTATGCTTCTCCTCCACTTTTCCACTGGGAACTTTCCTACTTTGTTGATATTTTCTACTTTCTTATTTGACACTTTTTAATAGCCTTCTAAGGCTATTTTTCTGTAGACCATCCCAAATACTGTCCCACCACCATTTTATCATTTCACATTCCTTTAGACAATGGAACACACTATTCACCTTCCTGTACATAATACATCTTTCCTGTGAATTTTTCCTAATCCTTTTAAAAACATTACAAATGTACACATGTATGCCAACCCCATTCTTTCATATTGATCGCAATTATCAATATATTTCTCTCAGTTCCAGTTTCATTTAACTATTTTATATAACACCAATGAGTTTTTTTCCTCTAAGCTGGTCCAAATCTCTTGCTCCTTAATATCTTCTAGGAAGTTGCTAGTGGAAGTTGATCGAAGACGGATGTGTCTATATGTGCTCCATGTGCATTAGGTAGAATGGGTGTATCGACAGAAATTAATCATGTTAGAACTGCCCTCTTTAATAAATGAAAAATTAAGACTGGAGGAAATGTTTCCAATGATCAAACAACCATGATTTCGTATGGCTTTGTATTGATGGCATTGTTAGTGATACAAGGAGCTGAACTAAATCTTAGGATGGACATGGAACAGGTCATCAGAATGCTAAAGGGAATTTTAGAAGAAATTATTGAATTTGGAAAGATGGAGAAGAGGCTCGATACAAGAATAAACAGATTTACTGAGTATATGAGAGAGATTGTTGCAAGTTATTAACAAAGAGTGGAACAAGATCTCGAAAATCATGACAGAACAATAAGCAGGCTGGGAAAGGCGAGGCAAATAAGAAAAGCAAGTATCATTTTTGGAACACAGGGGAAAAAAAAAAAAAAAAAAAAAAGGAGAGAGAAAAAGAGAAAAAAACTGGGCAAGAGGTTGAAGAAATATTTAAGAAAAAGTTGAGGATCTAACTACATGGGTGGGAAATATTTGACTACTTTAAAATAGTTAAAAGGAGTTACACAGAGGCTGATATTTGCCAAGTGTACCACTGTGAAATTTAAATGGATGGTGCTGGAAAGTACAAAAAAACTTGAGATACGAGAATATTTATCAAGCAGGATTATGAGAAAGAAGAAAAGCAATATATGGCTACTTTATTGAAGCAAATGAAAAAAGCCAGAGAAGAAGGCAAGATTGCCTATTTTAGGGGTTTGAATCTTTTAATAAACAGAGAGAAACAAACATGAATGGATTAAATATGACAGTTGTAGGCTCAGCCAGCAGAGAGGATCAAAGTCCATGAAACCACAGTGGCAGCTGAGAAGAAGAAATGGCAAAAAGAAAGAAGGGGAAAGTTGAACAGCTGATGACACCACCAAGACACACTGTACAGTCTTCTCAACAGCTGCGCAAGGATGCCAACAGAGAAGCAATAGGTGGTAAAGCTAGGTTGATTATGTGGAGAGAGTCAGGGTTGAGTATAGTCTCCACACCTGGGGGAAGTATTATGCAGGTAGAAGAGCAAAAAGAGTTGCATCAGATAAAGAGGGGATACTAACAAGAAGCAAAATGAAGCTGGAGCATTATAGGTTTATGAGAAAGAATTCAATATAGGGATTGTGTACCTTTTCTTCAGTATGTTGGAATGTTAAAGGGTTAATAGCAAAAATACGAAATGGTGACATCATCTGATAATCAAGTGGACAGATGTGTTAGCAGTGGTCGAGACATGGGTATTAAAGGATTCTGTTATCAATGTCACTGGGTATGATTATTATGGGAAAAAGGGGATGAAGGTTAAAGGAAAAGGTTGGGTGTATGGTGACATAGGATTATTTGTAAGAAGAGACAAGGTTGATAGGATTTAGGAGGTGATAAATTGCTGTGGTGTATATTTAGTGATCAACGTGGAAGAAGAATAGTATGACTAGGTATTGTTTATGAATCACTAGTTTTTGATGATTTTATAATTCAAATTTGTTTATTAAATTGAGACAAAATATTGAATAACTATAGGACAAATATTCAGGTGTAGAATTAATGTTAGTAGTGGATCTAAATGCAAGAATAGGGGAAGAACATATTAGGGTAGAATTCAATGTTTAGGGCAAATTTAGAGAAGCATTGTAGTAACAATAAAGTTTTCAATTATGAGGGCAAAAAAATTAATAGAGCTCTTTGAAGAGAATAACTTCTTGATGTGCAATGGACTAAAAGGCAAAGATGAGGGGGGAGAATTCACTTTTATAAACAAATATGGGTTAGTGTTTTAGATTATATGTTATATCCTTAGGTCTGGATAGATACACAATAGGCTTTGAGATTATGGATATTATAAATGCAAGTAATCACTTCCCATTAAGAATACAACTCCAAATGATAAAGATAGTAGGAGGCAGCAAAATTTCAGGTTAGGTATCCAATTAGAACAATACAGATGAAAAATTATTTAGTTGAAATGTTTTATACAAAGTTAAATCAATAAGTGGAACTTTTCGGGGAAAGATATTTATCAACATCATTAGAGGATATAAAAGTTGAAAAGTGTATTTCTAGTTGAGAGGAGGATGTCAAAAGAGCAGTGAACAAAATGAAAGTGTCTGAGGGGAGGCTAAAAGTGAATGATAGCTGTTACGATGAAGAATGTTCAGAAACAAGAAGGGTACAGAGAGAGCTAAAATGCTGGAGACAAACATGAGAGGGGACAGAGAGGGGCAATCACTTTGTAGAAAGATGGGGATACAAGTGCCTATTAGAGGCAAAAGGAATGAGTGGGGAGAAAAGCTTAGCCAGAAGATAAACTAGGCAACGAAGAAAAATGATAACAAACAATTTGGACAATGATAGATAAAATGCACAAAAGAAAAGGGAGGGAATAACATGGTATCACCAACAGAGTGGTGTAAGTTTTTTCAGGGTCTTTTGGGAGTAAAAGATAATTTGAATATTGATAATCTATGGAAAACAGACTTGTTTGATAGAAAAATTACTTCAAATGAAGTCTTGGAATAAATCAAAAAGTTAAAACCTAATAAACCATATGGAATGCCAGAGGAATGTTTGAAAGCTTGGGTAGAAGATCTAAACAGATTAAATATATTGGGGCGGCTAGGGAAGTTAATCCTTAAAGAAGGAAAAATACTAAAAAATTTTACTGTAATAATTGTAACACCATTTGTAAAGGTAAAGGAGATATTAGGAACCCAGCAAATTATAGAGGAATTAGTTTACTTTCAATTATTGGGAAAGTCTTCACAGGAGTGTCAGCAAAATGATTACAAGAATGGGCAGAGAAAGAAAAGAAAATTTCAGTATTTCAAGTAGGCTTCAGGAAAAGTAAAAGAACAATTGACAATCTTTTTATAATTAGAACAATATTTGATAAATATCTTGGTAACAAAAGAGGTAGAATCTATTTGTTGTTTTTGGACTTAAGAAAAAGCTTTCCACACAATTTCTAGGGAAAGCACTTTGGATCAAACTGAGAAAGAAAGGAGTAAGCCCTAAGTTTATAAAGGTAAATCTAGATATTTATAAGGAAAACAAAGTTTGTATTATATATGGAAGGGGGAAGGAAACAGATAAAATATCAAACAATGTAGGTCTAAGACAAGGACGTAAATTTAGCCCAGTTCTCTTCAATCTATTTATTGATGATGTTCTAGAAGAAATTAGTAAAGCTAATGTACATTTGCCAACTATAAATAATATAAAGATGCTGGGTCAGTTCTTTTCAAATGAACTGGTTACAGGCCCTTTATCAAGTGTAGGATTAAAATGATCACTAGAAGCTAGAGGCACATTTTGTTTGCGGTAAATAAAAACAAATCTAAGATTATGGTGATGAAAAAAGGCTTCAGGTTGAAAGTGGGAAAAATTTTCAAAAGAAATAACAGACAGAAGAATTTTAAATTTAAAATTAGAGAAAAATATTAAGGAACTGGGAAAATACATTAGCAAGGTGTGACAAAAATGGTTGTGGAATGTGGATCAGATAATGGAAATAATGCTGACAATTGCATTATTTAGGAGTGAATATAGATCCCCATTACATACTCAACCTGGGATTAATTGCAATGGGGCACAGAAGGAATGTAACTCCATAAAGTCAGGATGAGTAATTGGGAAATTTAAAACTTTATTAACAGTAGTAAGTTTACATGAACTGAGAACATGGAAAGGAAAATTGTTTGCTTTGATTTTAATATGTTTACTTGTTTGTTTTATATAAGGTCCATAGGAATAAGCAACTCTCAAAGATAGAAATTTAGCTGAATGGGTTTAATTGGAAAAGGATGAAGGTTCATTATTGCATGAAATCTAATTTAATATTGTACTGAATGTATAAATTATTTATAGTTTTGTGTTCTTTGGTTGGATTGGAGTCTGGTCCCCTGGATATTCCAGTAGGTAGTTGCTGATGAACTGGGGACTGGATGGCTGAGCCAATCAAATTAAGTTGTTGCAGTAGTAGACAGCAGCAACTTCTTCCACAACCCTGTGCTTAGCTTGTGCAAGGCAACAAAAATGCACCATCTATGAATAAAAGCCTTCAATAGCTTTAGCAGATTTTACCATGCACATTACTGCATTGATGACAAGCAACAGGATATCATTATGTCAAATTCCTGCAGGCTGCAATAGATGCATGGAGCTAGTGAACAGTCCACAGATTATTGAATGATTAACTACTTCCAAATTTCAGTGTCCAGCAGAAAAATTTTACTTGGGCTGTTGATTTCCATAGTACCCAGAATGATGTGGGCTATGGAGTGACCTTCAGTGCCACTAGTTTCATCAATAGAGACAAAGATCTTGTTAGTTTTGATTGTCTAATTCTTATGGTGTCCTCATAGTACTGAGGAATATTATTTCTTTTTTAAGTAGTCTCACTGGGAATTGATTGGCCAGGGTAGCATTGCAGTAAGTCCCTTAGTTTTGCATTACTTCGTTTCTTTAGAGGAATATTTATTGAAACTAGAATGCCATACAGTTTTCTGAAAAATGCTGAAGATTTACTGTTAAATGCTGCAGCTTGTATTAACAGTAACTGTGCTCATGGTTTCTTTTTGGTACCATTCTCAAGAGCATGATGTATTTGTTGTGTTTAATGTGCTGTTGTATTGTGAATCTCAGTCGCAAACGTGACTTTGCCAATTAAGAAACTATAAGTTCAAATTAGTTGCATTGTGCATAGGAATTTTAACCTTCCCACTATAATAATTTATTTTTATTAAAATTTGCATCCATTCTTCATCTTTCTGTACTTGAAACCTAAATTTTGCAGTAATCTATAAGTGGATGAATTAGAGCCCTTATACAAATTTCTGAGTAAGTTTTCATATTGCTGTAAATTCACTATGGTCACAGAAGTCAAAAACAGTCCTTCATACAACATCCATTTCAAAGCCACTTAAGTTTGTAAGCCTCTTTGGGGATCCATTATGTTATCTTGGTAACAAAAACTAGAGCACTGCTGTAAAGTCTGACTTCTTGGTTTCACAGCCATGAAGCCAGACTTTACCATAAGCTTTTGAAGTGAGAGAATGCATACACTTTTAAAAGCTAAGTTTTATGAAGAGAAAGAAAAGCTTATGAAAAACTGCCTGGCTCTACAATACTTATTTTCTCATATCACTGGCACACCTAGTACTTGGTTTATTTAAGGATGTGTTGCAGATCTACCGACTCATATTAGAAGTCCTTCATTTATTGGTTATGACAACTTAATAACAAACCAGTCCCTCTCAATGACCATGATAATTTTCTAAGCTGAATTAGCATCAGGCATATATCAACATGCAATAGTGTGTGGCAGATAATGTGCTGATGAAGCAAGTATAAATACAAAATATGAAAATAAGGCTTTCATAGTTGAATTATAAAACCCAGTTACTATAATGCTAATTACAGAAAAATTTAAATGATTGTAGAATGAAAACTACTAAAGCTAAAATATGCAGTTTCAAGGTGTGTATGCACAAATGTGATCTCCATTGCCTAACAGAATACTGAAGTGAAAATGTTATATATTGAGGTAGCACATATTTTTTTTCTTTAAATCTCTGTCTTCTATGCAAAGAAGTACAGCTTGGGCAATACACTGCATATCTCAAAGTTAAATTGCTTTCTATTTGGGCTGGTCCATGTGGAATCGGATAGCAAAAATTCCTTCCATGTTATTTTTAACTGAAATTTTGTAAACTTATACAGATGAAAGTAATTAAGTTTCATATGGGTAATTTATCACTAATAACACTATAGTTTTTGTGCTGGAAGAGGATTTAATTAGCATAGTTTTGAAATTTTGAAATAAATTACTCTGAAATGTTTCAAAATATATAAACCACATTAATATTAAGTGAAAGCTCCTAAAAAGGTTTGCTGTAAATAGTTCTTCATTAAATGTTTTGTCTTAATGCACTGTTTTTGGAATTAATTTGTTTCAGCATCTTGCAGTCACTTTAAAATATTTTTACATCCATGTTGATTCCTTACTTATAGAGCATAAGATAACAATTTTCAGAGAACTGGTATCTTTAACCAGAAGTGAGAACGTAAAATGAAAAAAATGGAGGTTGTTTCAAGTCACTTAAATCACACACAATTTTTCCACTGTATGGTCATGCAGCATAATTGTACCAAACAGTGAACTACAGTGTGAGGCTGCATATGGCAACAATCCTTCATGTGCTAAAATATATTTTTATAAGAAATATTAATGTTCGTAAGCTGTTTCTCATGCTGGACCATATTTTTCAAAGTTGATAATTATTTCATTTTTGAAATTGAATATTTTAATGAATATTTCAATATTTTAAAGTAAATGCAGCTCTTTGAAATATGTTATAACACAGTAACTAACCTTTGGTTAAATAAATATTGGTTATATTGCATTAAGAAAGCTTCAAAGAGTATGTTCCATTGCATTGCTTTAATTGAATCAATCTTAGTATTAATTATTTTTTTTTCGGTATAATTAATTTACAAAAATTATACCTTAATGAATTATAAACATTATTTTTAGGGATTTAAAATTGTCTGTTACAGTCAATTTAAATAGGTAAGTTGCCTTACAGTTGTTGCTGCTCATTCAGATTAAAAGTTTAGCAAGTTAGTTAGCAAAAGAAATTAACCATATGTAACCATCCTCAAAACTCACACTATCTTTTCAAACTTACTGTGGACAGGACTTCTTCTATCCCTTGAAGATTCAAGTCTCCTCTTCACACTTCTGTCTTTCTGAGCTGTGCTAGTAGAAATAGCAGCAGTAGTAGTAGTACCAGTAGTAACAGTAGTACCAGTAGTAGTAGTGGTGGTGGTAGCAGTAGCAGCAGCAGCAGTAGTAATAGTAGGAATGGTAGTAGCAGTAGTGGCAGTGGTAGTGGCATTTACATTATCTAAAATAACATAATGACATTAATAATCACAGAGACAAACATTATGATAAATATAACAGTAGGGTAGGCCCACATTGTATCTGATAAGAGCTAAATGACCCCTACAAACTGCAAAAAATTTTAAATGATTACAACAACAGATTGGCTCATGTTTCATAGAGCTTAATCAAATTTCTAAGATAATATGGGGAAATCAAATAACATATTGCTGTACACAGCTCAGATTTCCATTAATCACTTTACCATCAAGATCTTGTTTGTCATATGTATTTTCAGTGTGAGTGTACATGTAGGTATTACTGCTGCCTGTTCATGTGATTCTGTAACAGTGATTTAACACTTTCCACTCTAATGATAGGCTATGCTGATAATGTCATCAGATCCTCTGATGAGACAAGCAGGCTATGCTTACAGCAAGATTTAAAAATTTGCTGTTACACATGGTGTGCTGCACACACTTTGTCTGCTCTGTTAAGTAACTGAATGTTTTAATTAGCATAGCAGTTCACTAGATTGCAGCACCAAAAATTGTAGAAGAGAAAGAATATTTAATGTTTCTCTTAGTAGATTCTGTGACTTCTATAATTGCCAAATGGCTTTATATACAAACAGTCTCAAGGTAAAAGAAATTATCAATATTCATTTAACAATTCTGGATTAGAAATAGAATGGAATGAAGATTTTAATCTTGAATGTGATACTGGATGTAATTATAAAGTATTATTGGAATAACTACTTTATAATCATTTAAAATTAGTAAGAATATGCATGTCTTTTAAATTGTGCTAGGAAAAAATTTAGGTTTGCACATTCATTTTATGGCTTTTCAGGTCTATAGTGAAATAATATATTACAGTTTATATAATTTATACAAATTATACATTTATTTTTACCAAACAGAGCATCAAGCCCCCTTGAAGAACCAGAAATTGAACATGGAAGAGAGCATATTACTGCAAGCCAAAATGCTTTTAATTATTCCATTTGTGGCCAATTATGCGAAGATTTGTTTCATTGGGTAAATAATAATAATAATAATAATAATAATAATAATAATAATAATAATAATAATAATAATAATAATAATAATGTATATTTTTCATAAATGTAGATTTATCCGTTAAAACAGCATTCATAGAGAGTACTAACAGTAAGTATTTATGTTAAAATAATTATGTGTTAACAAATTCTATTCATGATAACAGAGAAATTTAGTAAAGATACCTATGTGGTAATGTTGGAAAATAAGTCCCATTTTCTTTGAAGCAATCATTATGTCCAAAGATATATAAGCATGATTTTCTCTCTGCTATTTTGAGAACTGATTAAGATGGAGCATACTTTTTAGTGAATTTACAACGAAGTATTGTGTTTGGCTTAGTGAAAAATCAACTTATTTTTATCTAATTTATTTTTTTTTTAGTAAATATCCAAGGAATGTAAGGTATTGAGGTTGTACCCATGGAAAGATTTTTTAATAATATATCCAAATTTTACCTACTAGGTAACTACAATTAAAAAAAAAATCTAAAGAATGCATATACATTAGGGTGTACCGAAAAAATAATTTTTTGAATTTATATTCATAATTTAATTAAAAAATTGCATTATGATGTGATAAGAGAGCACAAAAATAAACTGATATTTTGCTGAAGCCTAAATAGATTTAAAGTTACAAAAATTACAGGCATGTCATTCATGTTTCATTTGTTTTAATCAGACACACAATGAAGGTGCAGACTGTGCATCAGGTGTAATGCTGACTCAGTATAGTTGAGCTTTCAGATTCTTCTCCATGAACCACAGAGCATACATCCAAGAGATGGGGAAGTGCATATCTTGATACATTCCTCACCTCAGCTTCAGGATCTTGTGAGTTGAGTTTAGAGAAGGTGCTGTGATAAGTTGCAAGTCAAATAATATAACCATTAGCCATGGCTAAGTTAAATGTAAAAACAAGACTTAAATCATGTACAAAATGTGAAGAAATCTTCAGACACAGCATCATTGTCAAAGTCTAAGTCTATCCCTGAAGAAGTAATATTATGCTATCTATTGCAGTCACGCTCAAGCATAGTCTTTCTATTTCATTGAAACGATGTGGTTTACATTTTCTATCTTACCTATTTTGAAAGTATTCTAAAGGTAATAATATCCACACCACCCATCTCCATTTTTCTACTAGTTGTCTGGTCATTTAAAACATTCCTCTCTTTAACAGGAACTTTACTAGTTTTGTTACAAGCACTGGCTATAAATGGAGTGCATTTGTATTCTGCTGTGTCAAAAAGTATGTTAGAATCTGACACCATCTCTCCCAAATTAATATTGCCCCTTCCTTTACTCTTCAAGATTATTATTTACTTATGTATGATAATCAGTGAATATTTTATATATTCCATTTTTGGAAACTAGGGATTGAGGTATGTTTCCAAACACCCTCTATTTTCTTAGCAACCACAGATGAGATTTCACTCTTTGCTGGTTCTTTGCTGCTTCATCTTTAAGACAGTATGTGTGAATAAATAACAATGTTGTATGTTCTGAGGGTTTTGAAGTTCAGATCTTATTCAGCTTATAGAACTTGATCAACTTCCTGTTTTCCTAACTGAGTACCTTAATCTATACCTTTCATTATCTCTCATTACCTTTCACACATACACATTCATTTTCAAACCCATATGTCATATTCGCCTATTCTGGCACTGAAATCACAGACTATAATAAATTCCATACTAGGGTGCTGCCTGCTTAATTTATCCATACTTTCATTTAGTTATAAATACAAGTTTTCATTGTAAAACTCCATTGACTTAGGTGGGTTACAGACTATAGGGTGCTGCCTGCTTAATTTATCCATACTTTCATTTAGTTATAAATACAAGTTTTCATTGTAAAACTCCATTGACTTAGGTGGGTTATACACTGTACTAATCCTAGACACACTTTGATCCACTTCATCTTATATATCTTTAGCCACATTACTTGCTCTTATCTGTAAATAACACTTCACTATCCTTATTTATAAATATCTTATACCACTAGAAACTATCCCTTTCTTACTCTTCCTTATACCATGTTCGCATATATAATCAAAATCCTTGCACTTCTATACTTTCATCTTTGTCCAACCAAGTCTCAACTATTACAATCATGTCTCCTATCTTTAATGCTTCAAACACTTCACCAATTATTATCTTCGACAAACCTCCATATTCTTAATGTCATCTTCCATTCCAATTCCTATCTTGAACCACTCTTTCTTCTCAGAATTTTACTAACTTCGCTCTATATCTCATTCTTCTTTCGCATGCAGCCACATTCACATTATCAGCTATCTCCATTATGCTACCCTGGGGAGTTAACACCACTTTAAGAAGTCACAATTTCCCACTCAGTCAATTTCATCTCCAAAACTTTCTGAAACATCTTAAATATTTGCAACAACTGCCTCCCTCTGTTCTTTCCCCACTCCAAATAGCATCAAATTTTGTTTTAATTCTCTCCAATTTCCCCATTCTTTTATTTACATATGCAAAGTTCTTCATGCACTTCTTTTTTCATAATGTTAACGTGCCTCTGATTACTTTTATCCTACTATCCAATGTCACACAGCCTGTAGTGCCTCAATAATAAAAACAGCCATTAAACACTATTAAAAAAATCCAACTTCATCTGGATCTCCTTTTCTATTTTTTCAGATGAATTATATCTTCTGAGATAATTATCAATAGTCATTATTTGGCTGATATTTTCATGGCCTGGATTAAAATGTGTTCCAAATAATGAACATTACATCTAATACTGCTAACAACCACAAATGTTTGTTGCTCATTAGTGCAGTTTTCACTTTGTTACTCTTTCTTCTGCTTGCATACTTTCCAATTCTAGCCCAATATATTTCCAAATTATCACCTATCTTTCCAAGTTCTATGCCATGTGGAGCATCATGTCCTCTTGCTACTGCTGTTCATGGTAAACCTCAACAGTACATCTAGCTGACTATTCCATGAACAAATTTTATAGTGATTAAGGACATAATTATAAATAAATAAGAATTGGTTTTCCCTGGACTCATCCTGGAAAAATATTTAGGGCAAAAATTCTTATGTTTTCTGAATGGAACTGCAATGAGTGATGCATAACTTCTTACCAGGTGTCAAAAACCTTTGAAATTATAAGGTAGACAATTTTAGCATCTTTTTACTTAAAAAGTGTTTATGTTTAATAGTATTTTACATTAATTATAAATGTTCATTATATCATGCCGCTTCTGTTACTGACATGTGACAGCACATGTGCCAATAGTTAAGTAGCTGTTTCTATGGTAGAAATATCGCTCAATCTGCTGGTATACAATTATAACATCTGAAAAAGTAATTAAGTATTGCACACTCCTTCATATGCATTTTTAGCTGATCTTTAAGATTTACCTCTTTGGACCACATTGGAAGTTTTTATCATTAACAGAGTTCTGGTCCAGAACACATATTATTACACTACTTTGGTCAAAATCCAGTGAGAAAAATAAAATTAATTTTTTTAAAATTTATACCTAATAATGTGCAGACATTTCATCCCCTTGTTGCAACATTATGCAAACTTCTTTTATTTCAAATTGGTTAATATTTGACCTTTGCACATCAAAGTTTTGAAATCCTGACCAAAAAATTGCACATTGCAAGAATTTTCCCCCAGAGTCGAATGGGAAAAATTCAATTCAAAACAACTCCAGTTGTCTAGGGTTATCTTGTTCCAGAATCCCTTGGAAATTCATGGCTATATAGTCAGATAGGGCATGATAGCTCAGATGGCAAGAACATGCCCATGGTAAGCCACAGATTCATAGTTTGAGTTTTCCTATCTGACTCGGATCCCAAACTTTAACTTTAACACATAATTTGTGTGATAAAATTACATTTCATACATAATAACCTTAATGGTTCACTATGAAACCTGGGCCACAAGTACTCAAAAGTTTTCAGTAGCCTCTTAGAAATAAAATCTCTGCAACAGATAACCTAGAGATCTCAAGGATGGAATAGATTCAGATAATCATAGTTCATAGCTATGGTTGGGCAGGACACAGTAGATTACATGGTAAGAACATTGACACAGTTTGCCATAGATCCGTGGTTTGAATCTCAGTCTTGATCTTGATTTTTTTGTATCTGACTCTGATTCCATAACAATAGCTTCTTTTCACACAAATATAAGCTTGATAAAGCAAAAAAATTCCCTGGATGCGTACCATCCAGGGTTATTTTAATGGAAAGTGTACTTAAATTGAAATCTCAAAACCCTCCAGAAATTTTAATACATGTTTGTGGTACCCAAAATGCCCTTTTGTTTCTGAAACACTTTACAGCATCAAAAGATAAAAATTGAACAAAAACACTTTTTCTTAATCTTTTTAATAAAAAAAGTAATTTTTTTGTCAAAATTTTAAATCTTTTGACTTCAATGTGCAAAGGTCAAATATTAACCAATATGAAAGAAAAAAAAAATGTATTTTGTTTTTAATAACAAGGCACAATTTTAGCACACTATTAGATAATGGTTTTTGAAAATCAATGAGCAATCCAGCATTTGTGTTTGAACTTGCCAAAGTAGTTTAATACTAACAAATGAATTTATTTCAGCAAATAACATTACAATTAAATTTGCATTTTTCCTCCCTTCCATTGTAGATAGTTTCATAAATTACATCAAAGAAATTATACATTTTCACTACATTGTCATTCAATTTTGTTTATTTAACTAATTACTGAACCCTTGCCTTCAGCTCATCAGCAGTTTCCTACTGGAATTTCTGGAAGACTTGAGTTCAGATATACTATCGAAATTTATTGATAATAGATTACACTGAAATAATACAAACTTTACAAATCCATTTCAAAATAACATTAAAAATAAAGTAAATATACACAACTCCAGGCTATTATTGTAATGGTGATCATCACATTAATTACTGTATTATCCTATCCTTGTTTACACTTATCTGACTTATTGACTTCTGGGTTTGTTTCTCCATCTTTCTATTAATCATTCTTTTTCATTTCTCTCTAACTTTGCCCAAATAGTTCCCTATCATTTTATATTCTTCTCTCCTTTTACAGTTAAAGTCTTTCTAATTAATATTTTCCCATTTAAATTCTTTCATTTTTGTTGCCAAGCCTGTTCTCTCCATTAAATAGTTTGCTTGCAATATAATAAACAATGAAAATCTGTATTAGTTTCTCCACACATTGGATATTTATCTACATCTTTACCATATCTTAACCATTTTAAATTCATAACTTTAGTTCCAGTTCATGCCAACCCTTCCTGACCTGCCTTATCACATTGTTTTATATATTTTTCCCACCCCACAATATTTTTATTTTCCTTATACAATCTCAATGATCTCCTTTCTCTCATACTACCAAATATTTCTTGTCTTTCAATAGCTTTCAATTTTACGTTTATTTCTTCCCTGAATCCTGTTTTGATATTCCCTATAAGTTTCCCATACCTATCTATTGCAAAACTTCCTGCACTTTGAGACACCATGATTCTTTCCACTTACGTTTCTCTTGGATACTGAAACATTCTTTATAATATCACTCTTTTCCAATGTGGTAATTATGTATATGTATTTCATAATTCTTGTAATAATTTTTATCTTGATGGAATGTCTACCTAATTCTAGCTGCCCTACATTATTTGGCAATGCTATCGGTAGACCTAAGATCTATTTACAAAAACTTCTACTTATTTTATCAACATCTTTCCATGCATCCTGCACACCCCATGTTTCTGCCCCATGTAACATTTTGCTTTTAATGTGGCTGTGTAAATTCTTTCCAGCCAATTTACTCTTATATTTGGAATTCATCTTAAACATGCTCTTATAAAACTCATAGCTGCTTTTCCTTTTGCTATTGCTATTTTTTTTTTGGTTTTGTTTATTCCAAATTCCATCAGATCTTAATCTTGTTCCTAGATAATTGAATTTCCTTATCATCTGTATTTCTCTCCCATTTAACTACCATTTTTCATACTCCTCCAATTTATAACCTCCTTT
Source organism: Metallyticus violacea (assembly GCA_030762175.1). Classification (NCBI taxonomy): domain Eukaryota; kingdom Metazoa; phylum Arthropoda; class Insecta; order Mantodea; family Metallyticidae; genus Metallyticus; species Metallyticus violacea. The sequence goes on along the minus strand of CM060846.1, from coordinate 120,051,903 downwards.
ACTTCAATTGCCCTTTTCAATCCTCTACTAGATATAGATTCAATTACTAAATCATCTGCAAATAGCAACCCTGGTATTTCTTTATTATTTATTACTGGTAAATGTATTTTTTCTCTTTGAGTCTCATCCAGAATGTCATTAACATAAAGGTTGAACAGTAATGGACTTAATTAGAGCTTTGTCCTACTCCTGTTTTACTCTGGATATAATCTGTTACTTTATTACCTGAAAGTTTAACACATAACAGGTTCTCACCATATATCTTTTGTAATAATTTTATAAACATATTGCTCACTCCTTTCCTTTTTAATTTTAACCATAATGCTTCTGTATTTATGGTGTCAAATGCCTTCTCAAAGTCTATAAATACCATGTAAACCCTTCCAGTTTTATTGCTTAAATATTTATCCACAATTCTCTTTATTATGTACACATTATTTAATGTTCTTCTCCCTGCTCTGAGCCCTGTTTGACACTCTGATAATTTCTTCTCCTTCTGTAATCTACTTGCTAGAATTCTGGTAAAAACTTTTTCTAAAATGGAAAGTAGACTTATACCCCTATAATTAGCTGGATTAAATATTGTACTTACGAAGCTGTTGACAATGTAGTGTCAACATATCCTAAACTTAGGTATTAATTTTTTACAGTATACTTCACTTATTTTTGAGTAACGGTGGTTCAGTGAGCAACTGAAGATGGGAGAGAATCTCTCGAAATGTGTCTTATTTTTATGTTAAGTCGAGTTTAGTGTAAAAAATGAATATCTATATTTAGGATAGCTTGATTATTTACATCACCTTTCCCTTTATATATGGGTATCTCCCTTACTTCCATTATTTTAATGACGATTTAACAACAGTTTTTTCTCCTAGTAACTTCTTTAGTCAAAACCTTCTAAAATTCCCCTGGAATACCATCAATACCACTTGCTTTCTTCACCTTTAACCTCTTAATTTGATTGTCAAATTCTTTCTCTGTAATTTTATTATCTAAGAAGTCATCAATAATTTCCTGATTTCCTAGGAAATCTATTTGTGCTCTAATTAAATTCACCTGCCCTAATAGTGTGTTAAAATGAGCACACCATCTTTCTGAAGTTATATATTTTTCCCTTATCCCATTTCTGTACAAACTTGTAACTACTGACCATATCTTCCTTATATCATGAACTTTTGCTGCCTCATTCAACATCTGACTTATTTTTTTTACCCCATTCCCTCTTTCTGTCCTCAATGAGGCATGTATACCCCCACCTAAGTACTAAGAAATTTTCCCTTTGCTCTTTCTTCCCCGACTATTTTCAATTTCTTAACTCTTGAGTTACTCCTTTCTTTGCCATTTGACAACTGTTATCAAACCATTTCCTTTTGTTATCATCGTACACTCCTGCTTTCATATCATCCCTTGCCCATTTCACACTATATCTAATTTCTCTACTGCCTGCCCCTTGCTTTATCTGTATTTATTAGGGTCTCTATTCCCCCCCTTGAAAATGTTTACCTGTTTGTGAATTCGGTTCTTTCCAAAATTAGTCATATTTCTCTTCCCTTCACTTATATATCTCAATATGTCCACAACACCCTGTGAACACATTCTTCCTTTCTCTCCTTGCTTCCCCCAATCCTAATCTCAGTGGGAAATCACAGCTCATTAGTACCATATTCATAAATTCAAAATCTCTAATCAAATTATCAATAACATGTTAACACAACATATAATCTATCACACATTGTCTATTCTTGTTTGTAAATGTAAAAATCCCCATCTAAATCAGCCTTTCTCATTCCATTATATGGCATAATATTATTTTCTTCACAGAAAACTAAGAATTTTCTCTCTTCATTTAAGAACTTATTCCTGCTATATCTTCTCTGTAATTCACAATTCATATCATACTCTTCATTTTGGTTACTTGACTGTACCTGTTCTTGCCCCATCCTTGCATTAAAGTCACCTGTAATTATTATTTTCACTTGTTCATATTTATTACAAAAGGATCTCAATACCATAGCTTACTTTTCTAAACACATTTTTGTCATAATACTCTGATGTACTGAGAAGGTTAAATATTATACCAAGACAAATGTGATTACTTTTTGGGTAAATATCAAGAAAAGACGCCACAGCACTGAGTTACTCCCTAGCTCTTTTTCTTCTCTTATACAAATTATTTTTCTTTCCTCACAAAGCTTCCTAAGCCACCTGATATCTACCTTTATTCTAATTTTTAACACCGCTTACACTAAAAAAGTAAAATCCTTGGATTTCTGTACATATTTTCTTTGCTAGCCATGTTTCAACTACTGCTATCACATCTCCACTTTCAACACTTGTAAAATTTCACCACTGCATACTTTTTCCAGTAGACCTTCAATATTCCAACTCACTATTGATAATTTGAAACCCTATATTGAACCCTTCCTTTCAAATCTAAATTTATTTAACCTCACTTGATTTCTTGTGTATATTTGTACTTCTTCCCCAGTGTTTCTGCCGTCTTCAATCTCCAGGATGCTGCTGGCCAGCATTGAAACCATGCTTAAACCCTCTTGCTGCCACACATCTAAAGCAGCTGATGTACCCAGGCCAATCTTCTCATATCCTCAATCAAATGTGCTGATGGTTGCACTAATTTCTTTGGTGGCGTGTGATCTCCTTCTTTTCTTCTTGCACCATAATTTTTGCCCCATTCCCCTCAATCCACCCTCCAAACTTGTAGGTTGATTGACAAAGTTCCTGTTTTAACCCATCAATCCACAAGTCACTTCCTTTTACAAATGCTTTTTTTCTTTCTTCCCTTGCTTTCTTCATTTTCTTTAGTGCTATAGATTTTATTTCTTTCTGTTTTTTTCCCAAATCCTGTTCAATAAATAATTTTGTGTCTTTAACCTCTAGCTATTTCTTAATATTTTCCATATAAATTTCATTGTATTGGGTTTAACAATTATTGGTCTCAGTCTTTGCCCTTTTCTTCCAATTCCATAACCATCAACAATCACGCAAACTGCAATATTTAGATTCAGTTTTTCCTGAAAAATATTTTCAGTTTCCTACTATGTTCATCTTTCTCTTCTTTCTTTCACTCTAAGTATTATTGAATTCATCTTCCTACTACCTTCTTTTACACCTTCCAAGTGTGATTACACCTTCCAAGTGTGATGATCTTTTCTTACACACCATTATCTCTTTCTTCACCTCTCCTTCCAAGTATCGTATTACTGATTTCATCTATTCCAAACTGCTTTCCATTTGCTTGCCGAGTCTATTTTCAATATTCTTTATTTCTTTTATTTCACTCGTAATGGTTTCTAGCATTTTGCCTAACTGTTCAATTGTTGGTTGGGTGGTTGTTTCTATTCCTCCGATTACTAATAGCATCAAGATTACAATAATGACCCAGAAGCTTGTTATTACCCATTACTTTTCTCCTTTTCTCTGGTAATTATTTTTTTCCCTGCATTAAAAATACTAATTTTAACAGAATATGGTTGCACATCGATACCCATTTCTTTCCATCATGATTGCGCATATAGCACGTCCATCTCCATCCAAGATTTGCAAGCAACCCCAAAGTGGTATAAAGAAACTAATAACTGAGCAGCACATGACAACTCTCCATGTAAATATCCTCAAATCCTTCAAATTTTCACGAATTAGCCAAAAATGATTCTTTAAAAGTTTAATATGACATTTTTACCTGCAAGATGAGTAATATGGAGAACCTTTGGCAATTTCTTGGTTAGAAGTTAAGTGTGGCATTTGTTAATACCTGGAGGTATGGGCAATAACAAGGGATACTGCTGAACAATGGACAGATAAACCTGAGTATTGCCATTACACATTGGTATTACTATTTATAAAATAATAATTCCACAAGACAATTGCCAAATTTAATGTTTACCTGGATGTCGTTCACACTAGAACAAAACGGGAATTACAACACTAAAAAATATATTTTGTTTGGTTTCATATTTTAGCTATGAAATAAGTTAATGAAACTGAGCTAAAGTATCGTCCCTGCAAAGAAGGTTCTATTAAAGCCATCATTAATATTAGCAACTTGCCTGTTAACTAGAATGTATATAATGGACAAAATGGTATAGAACTGTGTTCATTAATGAGTCTCAATTCTGTCTGGATCAAAACTGCCTACATTTGCCTCTCAAGGTGAATGGAGAAAGCTGATGGCCAGATTTTATGATCTTATTGCGGAGAGACACAAAGGGCCATCAATAAGCATTATGCCTGGAGTGCAATTGACTTTAATGGGAAATCCTAAATGGTGCTCACTGATGGTACCATGACCAATACATGAACAGGCTAATCAACATAATAGTTAGTCCTCTTCTCATGGCTAATAATGGAAATGGATGATTTAATATAATAATGCTTGTCCTCACAAATATCTTAATGTAAGCTCTCCAAGACATTAAAACTCTAGTGCAGCCCTCTAGGTCTCCAAACTTGAACCTGTTGAACATGTGTGGGCATCAGAAAATAAAATGCTAGCTTTTATTTCATCTTCATGGTGATGTCAATTCCTGCCTGTCATTAACTTCTGCCAGCAGTTTCTCTTGTTAGTGGACAGGCGTGTCACATTGTCAACATTGCTGAGGTTATGCAAGTGGGTCCATGTTTTGGCAACAAACGCTTCCTAGCTATGAATCGCTTTCATTGTAGAAACTGATATTTTTACGTGGGTTCTCTAATTTTATTTTGGTAAATTTGGTTTACATATTTTCATACTGTTTTCTAAATATTTAAAGGTTACTATGGGCTTAGAATGGTTTATAGAATAAAACATTTTATAAAATTGGCCATCACCAAAATGAGGGGGTTTATTACTAGAAGTTTAAGATCTCCAAATGCATAAGCCTGTTCATCCACACACAAATTGACCTGATTGAATGATTAGGGTTGGACTCGAATTATAGGAGCAGAGAAGGATACTTTGGTACTTCAGCTTTGCTTACAGCTTGCTATTTGTGCCTCTGCTCCCAAAGAGGCAACTCAGAAGGAAGGAATAAGGTAAAGTAACACCAGCCAGCTAGGATCCATGGGCAGGAATGTGCAAATGTGGATGAGCTCCCTAACATGTTTCCAGATAGAGCACCTCAATGCAGATGGAGGCCTTACCTTCAAGAAGTTCAAGTCCCTCAAAGTTCCACTTCCATACCAGATTCCAGGGCAGAAACTTTTACAAATTACAAAATGTTATCGGAAATCACAGTAGAGAAAATGAATAAGATAGGGGAATTATTAGGAAAAGTAAGGGATAGGTGGAGAAGAAGTATAAAGAAGGAGCTTGAGGACATATGCAGTGATGAAAATTAGTAATTCATTTTAGGAGTCCTTTACTATACAAATAAACTGGTGGTTAGAATATGGGAGGCCCTCAGTTTTGGTGCTGCTGAACTTTTGGACATTTTGTGTGTTTATATCAATTCTGTTATGAGGTGCATTCAAGTTATAAAACTTCCAAATATTTTCTCAGGACTGTAAACAGATAGAAACATGTGGTTTATTTTAAAATATACAGGCACTCGTCAATGCGTGACAGAGATGGCAGCAATGTATGGCACACAGAACTCTAGCGACAGTGGATAGAGTGAGGACTGTTTTTGATACTTCAAAATGGCAATGTTTTCATTACAAGAACAGCGTGTAAACATACGTTTTCTCCATTTGCATGTGCTGATTGAAATTCATCCCCAGTTGAATGAGACATGTGGTGATGGTGTCAGGGATGTGTCAAAAGTGTGTTCATGGGTGTGACAGTTCAAGGAAGGCAGATCGTTGTATGAAACAAACCAAGGCAATCTTGGTTTTGCACAAGCCATTCTGAAGACATGATCCAGGTGGTGCAGAAAGTTGTTTTGGAGGATCGCCAAATGAGTGCAAAACACATCGCCTCCAAAGTTGGCATTTCCATGGGACCTGTGCACACAATCCTGCATGAAGACCTGAAAATGCAAAAAGTGTCCTCCAGATGGGTGCCACGAATGCTGACGGACAACCACAAGGTTGGGCACGTGGCATATTGCCAGGCAATGTTGATGCATGATGACGGCATGAATGGGGCATTCTTTTCATTGATTGTGACAATGGATGAGATATGGATGACAATTTTCAATTCTGAAGTGCCAGTCTGCTCAATGTAAGCACTCCGATTCACCATCATCAAAAAAATGTGGGTAAACGCCAGTGCAGAAAAATGATGATGGCCATGTTCTGGGAGAACGATGGAGTAATCCTTACTCATTGCATTCAAAAAGTTACTACAGGTGCATTCTATGAAGATGTTTTGAAGAAGAAGCTCCTTCCAACATTGTGTGAAAAATGGTTGGAAAAGGCTGCATGTGCATTCTTTTACCAAGACAATGCCCTAGCACATTGGGCGAATGTGACATAGCGGTTTCTTCATGAAAACAACTTTGAAGTGATTCCTCATGCTCCCTACTCACCCGACCTAGCTCCTAGAGACTTTTGGCTGTTTTCCACGATGAAAGACACTCTCCGTGGTCGCACATTCACTAGCTGTGATTTTCCAGTGATCAAAACAGACTCCTACAGAAGCGTTCACAGCGGCCATGGAATCATGGCATCGACGTTGTGAAAAATGTGTATGGCTGCAGGGCAACACATAGAGAAGTGACAAAAAATTCATAGTTTTCATGTGATTAGTTAGTGAGAAAAAAATCGGAGGTGTTATAACTTGAATGCACCTTGTATGTCAATTAAATTGTAATTGTATAATCTTGCAAACTATATTTTGCTTCTTAAATGTAAATTGGAACTTGCACAGTCAAGCCAATCATGTTAATTGATATCATTGTATGATTCAGTTGAACTACACACTCTTAAAGCTTCACTTACTTTTCATAAATGTATGAAAATGTATGTTTATACTAAAGCAGACAAAGGAAACAGAGTAGTAATATTGGATAAAGAAGATTATAATAATAGAATGCAGAATTTATTAAATAAAAAAGAATATGTTCAGATCCCGTCAGACCCATTGAAAAGATGTGTTAATTCCATCAATGAGGTTCTGAAAACATGTACAGTCATTCCAAAAGAAACAATATTCAAAATAAAACAGAGCAACCCTAAAATAGCTAAGTTATATGGTTTACCTAAAATTCACAAGACTGGAAATGGTATGCGTCCCATCATTAACAACATCAATACTCCCTCTTACTATTTAGCAAAATGGTTAGCTAATAGATTCAAGACTTTACCAAAATTTCAAACCAGGAGCATAAATAATTCATGTCAGTTAATAGAAAAAATTAAAGACATAAAATTGCACCCCTCTGACACTCTTATATCTTTAGATGTAGAATCTCTGTTTCCGAGCATACCAAAAGAAAAACTCCTGATTTATCTACATGATTGGCTAAAAACAAGTGGAATTAATGATACACACATAAAAGAATACATCAAACTAACAGAAATTTGCATAAACCAAGCCTTTTTTACTTTTAAAGGAAAATTTTATGAACAACAAGCAAGACTTACAATGGGCAGCCCCTTATCTCCGTTTCTAGCTAACCTCTTCATGAGTAGATTTGAAACAACATCAACACAGCTTTTCCATACATATTTAAGGTATGGTACAGATATGTAGATGATATATTTGCCATAGTTAACAAAAAACTCATTGACAATGCCTTAAAACTTCTAAATATTCAAGATAAAAACATATCATTTACATATGAAATAGAAATAGATAACATGCTGCCATTCTTGGATATTAAAATAATGAAATGCCAAGAAAAACTTAAATTTGGGATATACAGAAAGAATACACATGCAGATAATCACATCAAAGCTGACAGTTTTAACCCCACAGCACACAAACATGCAGTAATTAACAGTTTAAACACACCGGCTAGTTAACCTACAAATTAGCAAAGAAGAATATTTTAAAGAATACAAACAAAAAGAAGAAGAAGAAAATGGTTTTAAAAAAGAACTAGTACATAAAAAGGTGCAGAAATTCAAGAGACAAAAACATATCAAAGAAACCACAACACAAAAGATAAACTAATTTTTAAAAAATTCACTTATCATCCATGGCCACAAAAAATTTTAGAATATTCTTAAAAGATTTTAATATCAGGTTGGCACCAATTAATAGATTTAATGTTAAAAATTACTGATAGATAATGTTAATGACAGTATTCCACAATAAGAAAAATCAGGTATTTACAAAATAAACTGTGCAGAATGTGAAAAAATCTACATTGGAAAAACAAAGAGAAACATAGGCACATGGTTTCAGGAACATAAAGTACAAGCAAGTAGAGATATCAGCAGTAGCATATCATTTTTGGACACAAAATCATGACATAATAAATAAAGCAAAATTTTAAAATCATACAAGGACCTACGGAATTAGCAACCTGGGAGAAAATCTACATCTACAAATACAAAGACAGCATAATGACATTGTCGGGGATGAAAACATAAACTACAAGTTTATCACACCACCACCAGAGCAGAATATACATTCCCACATCTCAACGAATGATCCGACAGTTGAACTTTAGCCTGGCTGAAGATGGGAACTAAATGTTCTCGAAACCGGTTCCATACATTTATGAGAAGTAAGTGAAGCTTTAAGAGTGTGTAGTTCAACTGAATCATACAATGATATCAATTAATATATTTTGCTTGATATTTGTAATCTTGAATATTGAAGAAATTAATTTATTCATTCATTTATTCTTAATTGTTTCCAACTATGTTATTGATTGCCTTAGATTTAACTTTATTTTCACAGAAGGTTAGAAGTTTACAAACTTCATCAGCACTATCTTTACTTTTCTTCAGTTTCATTTTTAAGTCTTTAATGTCCAAGAATTATCCCAAAACACTTCCAACAACTTCCATTTTCTCAATCCTTCCCCCCCCTCAAAAATTTAACTACGGTATTCTCTTATTTCTACCACCTCAACCTCTCACTTATCAAGGAACTCCAGATCATAAAACTGTGACTTTGCTGGTGGTCTATAAACTATTTCTATATATAAAAACAATTTTTGGATGATCACCCACATTGTTATTTCCAACCTTAATTTCCTCTTTTTAACTTCACTTCTCCATTCATTGCTAATTACAAACCCAAATCTCCCAATATTTTCCCCTTCTTATTCTTCCTTAATCCTGGTTTACGAAAAAATCCATAACTCCAAAAACCCATATTATTCTCTTTAGTCAGTTATGTCTCCACTATTACCAATAAACTGAAACTGCCATGGGTGACTGAAGTTGAAGGGCATGGACTCCTGTGCTGGGGTTCGATTCCAAACAGGGCCATCCTCCCTGACTGAGGATTTTTCCAGGTTTTCTTCAGTCTTCAAAAATGGCAAATGCCAGGGAACTATGCAAAACATAGGCCAGGAATGTTTCCTTCCTTAAAAAAATAAATAAATAAATTGGATATTTGTTAGATCTCCTAGAATACCCATACGTCTCTTAAAACCTTCACAACTCTAAAAAGTCATCTTTATGATCTGGTTTCCTCCATCCCTATCCTATATCTGAACCACTGTAGTTTCTTCTTGCTTTTCAGATGAATCAATTCAGTTGCATGAGCATTGTCCATATATCTGGTCGCACTTGTCTGGACACCATCTGCTCCTCTGATTGCCAGCATGTAGTGATGACATAACATTTGATGACATAGATAAGACTTCTCCCTGATTTTGGAAATAACATGTGTGCTCTACTTTGCAAATCTTCACTGTCTTCCAGCACTGTCTCACCGACCCTTGGATTTCTACTTTCTCATGGTAACAACACATTAATTATTGATTTCAATATGCTTGTTTGGTATAAGGAGGAATTATTCATATGTACATGGAGGTTTGAGTTTTGTCTTGTATTTTATTGATGGACTGCATCATTTTTAATGAAAGATGAATCTGTATTGTTAATGGTTTTATCAGTAAACATTATTACTTCACATTTATAGACACAAGGAATAGGAAGGATACTTTTTTTAAAAAAAAGTGCTTTATATGTTTTTCTTGGACTTGCTTCTATCATTGTTTGAATAATTTTCTTTTGCCTTATGAAACAGACCTTACTTGCAGTTGATTTGCCCCCAGAATATTATGACATATCTGAACAAGGAATGGATATATGTGAAGTAAACCATTCTAACCGTCTCTGCCTTGTACATCCTGTTAGTACCTTTATCATATAGTATGCTGTACTGAGTTTGCTTTGAACCCATAGGCCAAGAAAGTTGATGGATTCTACTTTCCCAAATGTCTGGTTTACAAGCTTTTAGTTGAGCTATATATTCTTTATTTTATTTTGTATGAATGTCCATTGCAACTGTCTTATTGATATTTATTACGTAATTGTTCTCTATGAAATAGCTGGCAATTTAGTCTGTTACTTGACAAATTGATTAGAAGTTTTTTTTGTTTTCTGACCTTACCAGAACAATTGTGTCATCAGCAAAGAGGAGGGACTTTGCAAAATCATCAGTCATTATTGAAAAGCAAGAAAAGGACAGGACCTAATATAGAACCTTGAGGCACTCCATAATATTTTTGTTAGTGCACTTGATTGATACTTCTTAGCTTCTCTGATTTCTCTGGGTTTAATTTGTTTCTGGTTATTCAAATATGATTTTATCCAGTTGTAAGGTAGTCCTCTAATTCTAAGCTTTTTATTTTTACCAACAGCATTTTATGGGCAATTGTGTCAAATGCTTTTGACCTGATTTAAGAAAATGGTTGAAATATTTTTTGTCAATTGCTCTGAGGGAATCACAAACAAAAGATAAATTTTCTGATTCAGTAAAGTTTGTGCTTCTAAAGCCATGTTGGTCTCTATAGGATATTCAAAGAACATGGCATAAAGTTAGCCCCAAAGAACAAATACAATATCAAACATTTTATTGGTTCCACAATAAAAGATGCCATAGCAACAGAAAGAATAGAATTCCAGAATTTATGAAATAAAATGTGTAGAATATAATCAAAAATACATTTGAAAAAAATGAATAGAAAAATAGAAATATTAAAAAAGGAACACTTTAGGAATATTCATTTTAAACAAATAGATAAATCTGCAGTGGCAGATCACTTTTGGACCCAAAATCATGAAATTAAACCAGAGGCTAAGCTGCTGAAAGAACTTCACAATAGAGCTATTTATTATGGAGAACATTTTCAACCTGAAAAATATAAAGAAAATTAATGAATTTTGGTGGTTCACCTGCATATGATCTCAGGAAATTTACAGAAGCACCTTAGGATTCAGTCAGCACTTTGAGTAGTCAGTCAACAGCTGATAATGGAAGCGATTGACCCAAAATATGTCCTGATGTGTGTAAGCAAGTTAGTGCTAACATAATAGATTCAAATAGGAAGTAAGTGTTAGTTAAATTTTAAAATCCAGGGATTTATTCATTTTGTGCAGGTTAAATACACAAAGACATTTGGAACATTTCTTCCATATAAACAATACTAATTTCACACAAATAACTTTGTTGCCTATTTTTAAGTTTTACAAATAAAAGTAAGCTTCAGCAATCTCTTCTGCTATTCATGTCATTGAACATTTAATTATTTTTTTCAAAAATTTGTACACAATATAACCAGAAGAGGATAAGTATAATAATAAAGTAAACTGCTGAAAATGAGAATAATTTGGTAAGTTTCATGCTACTGCTATAAATAAAGTGTTAAATTTAACAATACTTTCTCATACAGCTCTTGCAGCTGAGCAAACAAACAAGAGAGAGAAGTAAAAAAATAAAAATATATTAAGTGCATTTTTCACACAGGCTGTGTGTAAGACTAAAATTCAGATTCAGATTGAACAAAATTCAAGATTACAGCCTGGTTTCAAAGCACTGATATTCAGCTTAGTGTCTACCATGCCCTGTCCAGTCATAATGAATTTCCACCATCTGAGTCTACATATCCTGGAGACCTCATTGTTATTTCATTATCCCTAACAGGTGACTCGAATTCTTCAAGTGCTTATGGCAAAGACTTTACAGTTAACGATACTATTTTATTAGGGTTAAATTACATTAAATGCGTGTGTGGTGTGGATTATTTTAACACAAGCTGGATTTCAGTTATCTTATCTTCAAGGTCTCGAGGAATTTAAACTTGAATGGGAGAGATTTGCAGTTGTGGCCAGTTGGGTACTGTAGCTCAGAAGAAACATATCAGCATAACTGATGATATGTAGTTTGATTCTTAGCCTTGACCTCCAATAATTACTTTGATTCTGATTCCAAACATTAAAGTACATTTTAATAGATAATAATAAATCCATTCTAAAATAGGGAGAATACTACATAAACAATATGGAATCACAAGGTTTTCTGCCTCCCCTCAAACATAACTTAAATCATGCTCCTCCACTAAAGTCATAATCTTCATCTTCACTTTAGTCATTAAATGTCATATGTTATCTTTCTTAAACTATTTTCATTCCAGCTGTCACCATAATATTACTTCAAAGGCGAGATAAAGTCAATATTTTTTCAATTTAATTAGTTGTTCCAAGGGCAAAACTGGTATTGTTCCACTGATATTACTGTTTTAACCATAAAAACAAAACTCTTGTGTGCTTTATCTAGTCCATATGACATATTTATCTTCAGTTTCTTTAGTGCAATCCATTTTGTATCCCCTATTCCATCTGATTTCTGCAAATAACTACAGTGTCTTGAAATTACATACATGCAATCCTTGTCCAATTTTCAAGCAGTTTCAAGTTTCAATGTATGCATAATTCTGAGAAATTAATATCTTGGACAGCTTTCTAAGGCCCTTTTCCCAAATTCCAAACACATGATCAGCAGGCAAGAGAGAATGGTCTCGTATGGGAAATAACCCCATATCCTTCAGTGAATCTGGGCATCTTTAAAACCACCACTATCAGAGTATGCACTATACGGTCAATTCTGTTCTGCCCAAAAAAGAGCCATTGGAGCGGAGTCTAAATTTGGCACACTTTTTTCAAATTGTTGATTAGTTAGAAAATCCTTTAATATAGATGCCATTTCAGTAGCTCCAGGATCACCTATGTCTTTTGTAAGCAAGGAAATGCTTGATTTATTTTCTATATCAGTAATGCAAATATTATGGTACAATAAATGCTGTGGATAATAAGCTTTAGCTTAGTAAATTTAGGCAAAGTATGTACCTGCTGCAAATCAAAATATAACAAAATTATTTGGGGATTTTTCTCCCAACATTTTATAAGATAAGACTCAAACTATGGGCAGTGAGTGCAGTTTGTAGCTCATCCATTCTGGCAGCATTTTCATTCATGTTTGTTTTACTGCAAAAACTGCAAACTTATATTGCTGGACTACCAAAATTCAGGTTCAATTTATTTGAAAAAAAAAAATGCTGCAAAAAAACATTATTTAATGAATCAGCTACTAAAGATTTGTAAATATAAATTGAGAAAGAATTTTATTTTTAAAGGAAGTGTTCCAGGCCTATATTTAGGATACTTCCCCAGCATTTACCATTTATGAGAACTGAGAAAAACCTGGAAGACACCTTAGTCAGGGAGGACAGTCTTGGCTGGAAATGAACCCCTCTAATTTTGATAAGTTCTTGTTTCCTTTCAACATACCACTTGGTTTTATGGCCATCTTCCAATTCTTTCTTGTATGTTTACTTGCTAAGGAATATCAAAATGATTCCCAAAAAACTCCCTTTCAGCATACTATTTGGCTTTATGGTCATCTTCCCTTCTTTCTTATATAGGTTTACTTGCAATTAGTGCAGCTGTTATACTGCTTACTCTAACACCAATGCCAAAATGATTTCCAAACAATTTAAGCAGAATGAAATTTCATCAAAGTTTATGGACTTTCATAGCACGTGTCATCTGTACATAAAAAAACTTCTGGGCTTGTAGGCAATGTATACTGGGTTCCTTTCTCTTCCCAGACATTTCCTCTGCTGCAGGAACAGACGAAACATTTTGGAAGAGGAGGAAGCTCAGTACACCAAGACTAGGAGTTCTTCTATCTACAGAATGAAATTTGTCCATTGTTTTCTCTCACATGACATTTTATTGTTACTGAATTACTTAAACCTTTAAAGGCACAGCAAAAAGAATGGAGCAAGAACAGAAGTCAAATATTTAATTTTACTAATATGATAAGCTAAACTATATATGTTTGTGTCTGTGCATGCTTTTGTGGTTTTTGTTTTTTGTTTTAACATATTTAATATGTTTTATGGTTTGTATTCTAACTGCAAAATTTGTAAAACATTTCATATATAGTGATAAAAGTTGTAGCACACTGGAGTTCATGTTTCCCTGTATATGCAAAGGAAAACAAAAACCACAAAAGCATGCACAGACACAAACATATACAGTTTAACTAATCATATTAGTAAAATTAAACATTTGACCTTTGTTCTTGATCCATTCTTTTTGCTGTGCCTTTCAGTCTCTTCCTAGAGTCTGATATTTTGCTCTCCAGCTTCCACACTTTCTTCCATGTTTTTTCAAGATAATAACTTTCAAAATCTATGTGTTATAATATGTGAACACTTTATAACAGAAGCAAACAATTTTAAGAAATGCTAAAATGCATAATATAGTCATGAAAGCAGGTTGAACAATGCATTAAAATGAAATACATTGGCAATGTCTTCTAGTATATAGAAAGGGCAAAAATCCTTCTCACACTCATGGATATGTAAAAAATGGACATATCACTGAATGATCCCACCTAGGCATTGGATTGACAGAGCACTTTGCATTAAAGACTGAAATTTATGTTCAATTTTGATGGATTATAATTAGCACTAATAAAGAAACACAGAATGCTAAATGCAACATTAAACAGAATTTTTAAGGTTCAGAGACCTAATATTCTGTTACAAATTAAGAAGCTGTCTATGCAAGAGAACCACTAGATATTCAATGTGATAAAACATACAGATCTCTTAGAAGCAGTTAATAAAAAGGAGGATTCAACTGAAAATTTGAAACAATCGACATTGGAAACTCTCAATATGAGAAACCCCCTCAGATAAATGGTTCAGGGTTTACAATGATGGCTTGCTTATAACAGGAGGAGGAGGAAGAGGAGGAGGAGTAGGAGTGGGAGTACCTTGCAAGCAATTGAGTCATTACATCACAGTTGGTCAAAATAAAACAGTTTTTCAGAGGGGAGCTAGGCAATCCTACTTGCTCTCACACAACTCCTTTAGAGACAGAATTTATTTGAAAAAGCAGTTATCCTAGTTGATTCAAAATCTGTTATGCAATCAATCTCTTGCAGGAAAAAACCAAAGTCAAGTACAATACAAGAAATAAAGAAAGTTTAACCCAGTTATCTACACTTAAACATACAGCAATACAGTGGATTCCTGCTTTATGAAATGGCATATACTCTGGCTCAAAAAGGAACAACTCTTACTATAACAAACTCTTAGATATTCAAGAAATCAAGACACTTCTTAGAAAAAGAGATCTCAAAAATTATAAATACATCAACAACAAACCATGAACCAAAAGAGAAGAATGAACAGTCAATAAACATAACCCATAGAAAGAAGTACTGGCAACTTTTCTATTAAAAACAGCCCATGATTATCTTGCAGCACATCTTTGTAAAATAGGGATTATCACATCTCCGGAATTCATACTGTGCCAGGAACAGTAATGAATGCTAATCACCTTCTCACCTCTAGGAAACTTGACTCAAGCTGACTTATACAAATAGTACTGGACAGCAAGATTCAGAATGAAGGAGAAGAAGAAGATGAAGAAAAGGAGCAGGAGGAGAAGAAGAAGAAGTTGTAATGCATTTTGAAGAGCAGAAATTATCCTCAAATAAATTTTCAATTCCTAATGGACTTAACATATTTTGATACTATGCATTTCGTATCATTCCAAAAGTAGGTTCATACTTAATCTCAAGGTAGCAGTAAAAGCTAACAGCATTTATATTTACTTACCTCTTTCATGTTCAGATTCAGTGCTGGAAGAACTCATAGAGCTCATACTTGAACTGTCTGATGATGATGAACTCACTTCACTGCGGGTATCATATTCAGGCACTTCCTCTGCTTCTTTCAGTTCATCGCCCATTATGTTCTCTTCTGTAATGTGTAACTGCACGTTTTCAATACCACAGCCTTCTTCCCCACTTTTTGTTTCCTTGGTAATTGTTTGAGGTTTCAATGATGTTATACCTGTGGGATGTGGATCACAGTCTTCTGGGAAAATAAACAAATATATTAATAATTAATAATAATAATAATAATAAATTGCTCAAACTGCAAATATTTCACACGTCCTAATTACATAACTACTTATGAGTCCTAAACAGCAATACATTTGTACCAACATTTGCCAATTATAGACCTGATGTCTAAACCATAAGAATGGCAAAATGATCAAGACATGCCAACCATCTCCACATTACACATTTGGCCTTGGTTAACTTTACTGATAATCTGATTTATCTTTTGCAGAGAACTGAGTGTTTGCCCGTTCACTTGGCAAAGAAAAGCTTTGGTACTGGCAAGATGGTGGGTTTACTATGAACAATATGCCAATTCACCGGTTAAAACTTTATGATTAATGTTAATATTTGCTGTATCATTTCATCATAATTATGTGAAGTCTCATTATTTTAGGTTTTGTACATTGTCATTCTGATGTACACTCTTTGACAACCAAGGTTACATCTATATATTATTTACTTATTTAATACAAATAT
The DNA here is from genome assembly GCA_030762175.1 of Metallyticus violacea. Lineage (NCBI taxonomy): Eukaryota > Metazoa > Arthropoda > Insecta > Mantodea > Metallyticidae > Metallyticus > Metallyticus violacea. The sequence goes on along the minus strand of CM060846.1, from coordinate 120,035,153 downwards.
AATACATGTTACTCCCATTACTGCATAACTGGGCTAAACAGAATCACCTAATTCTACAGTGTTAATCATAAATGTATTAAATTTACATTTCATAATGTTGAATAAAAACAGATATTCATATACCCATTTATTAATTTCATATAGATTTGGATGATGATGATGATGATTGTTGTTTAAGGGGCGCACAACAGCTGAGGTCATTAGCGCCCAAACATACTAAAAACTGCGTCAGTACTAAAATATAAATAGTTAATACAAATCAAGTCTGAGCAGCACGTTGTGCAACAAAATAAAAGCCCATGACAAATAACAAGCGGGTGTAATGGTCAACAAAGGACTGGCATTAAAATAGCCGCAACCGCGAAAACAACAGTCCTACAATGGGCTAAAAAGGGTCAATAAAACCCTATAACCATTAACACTAGAACATATAAAAACTGGTAGTAAAACACATCAGCAAAAGCTGAAAATAAACCAGTAATGTAAAAGTCTAACCTGGTAACAATAAAACCCCAAAACAATAACAAGGGCTATGTATAACAACTCAATTAAAGACTGGTACTAAAAACGATGCATTAATGCTGAAACAACCACAGTCTTAAAAGAGTCTAAAAATGCCGTCAATGGTAAAAGATAAAAACTCACACCTTGCTCCAAAAACCACAAACACGGATAAAACGGAGCACACGCTCAACAGCAACCACATCATCTGCAAGTAAATCCTCAATAGAGGAGGGCAAACCTAAGCTATTTCTAAAAGCTGTCAGATGAACACAATCAATTAAAATGTGACGCACTGTAAAGGGGTGGTCACAGTGAGGGCAAGCTGGAGCGGGTTGATCATTAAAAAGATGGGAGTGACTAAAACGGCAATGCCCAATTCTAAGACGAGCTAAAATTACTTCTTCGCGACGAACAGCGCGAGAAGAAGTCGACCAGTTAAAAGGGGCGGGTTTACATTCACGGAGCTTATTATTTGGGAGTAATTCCCACTCCTCGCGCCAGCGCGAAAAAATGGCTCTACGTAATGAATGAATAAAATCCCCGAAATAAAAACGCTGCTCGTACTCAGCAGGGTCTAAAAGAGCGGATTTCGCTGCAACATCTGCGGCCTCATTACCTGGGAGTCCGACGTGTCCAGGCACCCATAGCAGTGTTACCCTGACGCCAGCGTCGAAAAGGGTTAAAACTACATTCTGGACCATCTGTACAAGGGGGTGGAGGTTGTACAGGTTTCTAAAACTTAAAATGGAACTCAAAGAGTCGGAACATATAACACTGTTCCCCAGCCCGTGGTCAGAGATAAATAAAACCGCCCGATAGATAGCATAAAGCTCCGCCATAAAAATAGATGTTGCAACGTTAAGACCATACGTAAAACTAGCCCCATTAAAAACAAAAGCACATCCTACACCTGTGTCAGATTTTGAGCCGTCGGTATAGATAAAATTCCAGCCATTAAAAGAGGATTTGATCTCGCTAAAAGAACAACGAATAATATGTGCTGCGGTCGATGATTTCGGACAGGACGTAAGCCCGAGATGAACGGGGGCCTCTGCTAAAATCCAGGGGGGAGAAGAAGTTTCCCCGGCTAAGAAAAAAGCAGGTAACTCAATGTCCAACGTCCGTAAAATCTCCCGAAAACGAAAGCCAGGAGGCTTAGGAGTAAAAGACCGAGCAGCATAAAAACGATCAAAAGACACATTAAAAAACGGCCCATTCGTGGGATGACGAGGTTGCGCAGCTAAGCGACAACCGTACGCAGCTAGTAAAACATCCCTACGATAAAACAACGGAGGTTCTCCAGACTCCGCACATAAACTCAACACAGGACTGGTGGGGAATGCTCCAATGCCAACACGGATACCCCGGTGATGAACCGGGTTCAGGCGGCGCAGAACAGAAGGCCGCGCAGAGCCATAAACAACACTGCCATAATCCAATTTGGACCTGATAAGAGCGCGGTAAAAACGTAAAAGTATAGCCCGGTCAGCTCCCCAAGATGTGCCACTTAAAACACGTAAAATACAAAGAGAACGTTCACACTTGCCTCTGAGTTGCGCTATATGCGATGACCAGCATAATTTCCTATCGAACACCAAGCCAAGGAACCTAACTTCGTCTGCGAAAGAGAGTGCGTCTGGGCCAAGATGGAGCGAAGGTGGAGGATACTCCCTGTGGCGCCAGAAGTTCATGCAGACGGTCTTCTCTGCAGAGAAACGGAACCCGTGAGAGACACTCCAAGCGTGAAGGCGGTCGAGACAGCTTTGGAGGCGGCGTTCCAAGAGACAGGTTCTCCGAGAGGAAAGATAGATGGCAAAATCGTCCACAAATAACGACGATTGTATTCCTGGCGGTAAACACTCGGTGATAGAGTTAATCGCAATGGCAAATAGTGTGCAACTAAGTACCGAGCCCTGAGGTACGCCGTTCTCTTGAATAAAATTAGACGATAAAACTGATCCCACGCGAACATTAAAAACCCGGTCCTTCATAAATTCCTGAATAAAAACAGACATACGCCCACGTATGTTCCAATCGTGAAGCGTTCGGAGGATACCGCCTCTCCAGCAAGTATCGTACGCTTTCTCCAGGTCAAAAAATACGGCAACCGTTTGGCACTTGCGCACAAAACCGTCCATTACATGGGTAGTTAAAGACACCAGGTGGTCGATTGAAGAACGATGACGCCGGAAACCACACTGGGCGTTCGTTAAAAATTGGCTCGACTCCAGCCACCACATGAGCCGTCCGTTAATCATGCGTTCCATCACCTTGCAAACGCAGCTGGTGAGGGAAATCGGACGGTAACTGGAAGGAAGATGTGGGTCCTTTCCAGGCTTAGGTATGGGAATGACGGTAGCCAATCGCCAAGCGCAAGGAAATGTGCCGTTACACCAAATAAAATTAAAAGTTCGTAATAAAAATGCTTTGCCTTCTGATGGTAAATGCTGCAACATGGCAACATGAATGTGATCTGGCCCCGGTGCGCAGTGTCGAGAGGTGGAAAGGGCATGCTCCAGTTCCCTGGCGGTAAAAGGAACGTTGTAGCTCTCCTGATGGTCGGAGGCAAACGAGAAACCTTTCCTCTCAACCTGCTCCCTTAATGCGCGAAATGTAGCCGGGTAATTGGCAGAACTAGAAACATCAGCGAAGGTTCGCCCTAAAACATTGGCGACGTCAATCGGAGTGGTGAGCACTCGATTTAAAATCCTAAGACCGGGTATAGGTGTAAACCTTGGTTTGCCAGCAACGCGGCGTAGCCGTTCCCAAACTACGGATGAAGGCGTTGTGCGGTTAAAAGAAGAGGTAAAAGAAATCCAAGAGGCCTTTTTGCTATCCTTAATGACTCGGCGGCATTTGGCGCGAAGTTGTTTGTAGCAGATCATATTTGCTGAAGTAGGGTGGCGACGAAAAACTCGGAGAGCACCTCGGCGTGCACGCAATGCATCCCGGCATTCATCGTTCCACCAAGGAACCGGTAAGCGTCTGGGGTGACAAGACGACCGGGGAATAGCCCTATCTGCGGCTGTTATGATGACAGTACGGAGGTGCTCGATCGCGACGTCGATAGATGGAAAGTCACACCCTGAAAATTCGGCCAAAGATCGATAGAGAGTCCAATTCGCCTTATCAATGAGCCATTTTGGCGTGCGCTGTGAATGTGCGTTCGGAGAGAGTACATGGATCTGACACGGAAAGTGGTCACTGGAACATGTGTCGGAGAGGACGTTCCAGGTGAAATGTACAGCAAGTGAGGCAGAACAAATGGATAAGTCCAAGTGCGATAAGCTATGAGTGCTGTCAGAGAGAAAAGTAGGTTGACCAGTGTTGAGAAGTATAAGATTGTGATTCAGCAAAAAGTCAGCTAAGAGGTTACCTCTTGCACACTCCGTGGCGGAACCCCAAAGGGGGTGGTGTGCATTGAAATCCCCCAAAAGAAGAACAGGGGGTGGTAGCTGAGACAAAAGATCGTCCAGGTCAACTGTGGTGATAGTGCCGGACGGAGGTAAATAAACATTGCAGACTGAAAAACTAAGGCCAGAAAAGTGAACGGTAGCTGCAGCAGCTTGTAAAGGAGTCTGGAGCTGTAATGAGGTGCTGTACACGTCGTTTCGAATTAAAAGTAAAACTCCGCCGTGAGCGGGAGTGCCATCTTCGGGAGGGAGATCAAATCTCACCGAAGAGTAACGACGTAAATTAAAAGAATCACTTGGGCGAAGCTTAGTCTCTTGGAGACACACAAGCAAAGGGTCAGTAGAACGTAAAATTAATTCGAGGTCTGGTCTTCGACTACGGAGACCACGCACATTCCACGAAAGGATAGCCATTGTTAAAATTATATAAAATGAATAAAAAATGTACCACCTTACTTTTTGGACGGTGCAGGGCGGAACAAACGTCCTTTTTTCAGTCGCGTGGGACTCGGTGGTTTTGAAGGAGCAGGCACATCCTGCTCCATCACTTCCTCAGAGGGAGGGCTCTCCCGCTGAGAAGCATCCACCGATTCCAACGCCTGGAATCGGTTGGATGTAGATATAGGCGGCGACGGCGACCGCCTAGCGGGTTTGCTCCCATCATGGGAGCGTGACCTCCGAGGAGGAGAAGGGCTCTTTTTCTGCTCTACCGGAGTTGACGACTTTAAAAAATCCGTACGGGTAAAACTCGTCCTGAACTTAATATCAGGGGCATTAAAAACAACCGCTTTGGGCTACACGGTAGAGCGCTTTGGAGAACTAGGAGTAGTTTGGACCCGTGTAAAAACAAGATCGCAGGTCTGCGTACTGCTATCGCACTTCTTGGGCGCAAAAGAAGCTGCTGCGCTGTAGGTGCCGGTCTTAGGCACGACAGGTTGGCGAGACTGGAATCGCTTCCGGGCTTCAGTAAAGGAGAGTTTTTCCTTCACCCGGATCTCCTGGATACAGCGCTCCTCTCGAAAACGAGGGCAATCGCGGGACGAGGCTGGATGTTCGCCGCGGCAGTTGACGCAGACAGGAGCGGATGGGCATGCTCCCTCGTGACTTGCTTGACCGCAGGTTGCACAGATGGAAACGGCAGTTTTACATGATATGCGAGTGTGTCCAAAACGCTGACACTGGAAACATCGCAACGGGCTCGGGATATACGGGCGCACTTCTATCACCTCGTAGCCCGCCTTGATCCTCTGCGGCAGATCGACCCTGTCGAATGTGAGGAAAAGAGTCCGGGTCGGCTGTAATTCCCCCTCTTTCCTTGCCTGCACACGATATACTGAGGTGACCCCTTGGTCTTCCAGACAGCTCTGGATTTCCGGGTCGGACATTCCGTCTAGAACATTTGTTGTAACAACTCCTCGCGACGAATTCATGGTCTTATGTTTCTCGACACGGACGGGATATCCGTGGAGTAGCGTCGCCTTGAGCAACGAGTTGCTTTGAGACAGGCCAAGTGTCTCCACTAAAAGTGATCCGTTGCGTAGACGGGTACAGGACTTAACGGGCCCAGCTATGGCATCAATGCCCTTCTGAATCTTAAATGGATTTACGGTCGTAAACGACTGACTCTCTTCAGTACGACTAATAACTAAGTAACGAGGGAAAGACTTCTCGATTACTTCTTTTACGTCAACTCTTTTGCGTTTAAAATGTAAAGGATTATTTTCCAGTACCATAGCGATTTATTCCTCCACCATTGCAACCGTCTCCGATGGCGGGCTGCTTCCTGGGCGCCACCCCGGCTTAGGTTACTGGCTCTGGCCTGAACCAAGTAACCTCAGGGTCACACCTTCCTGTGGGCTGACGAAGGGACCCAATCGCCTGCAGGAAGACTACAGCTCATGCAATGGCCCTTCCCCGGGCCTGGCCTTTACCAGGGGATACGCTCCCGTCCTACATGATAACCCTGTGCTGGGAGTTACGCCGTTACCCAGTCACATTTTACCGCGTCAAACACGGGGGCACCCATCAGACAAAGAACAGGGAAGTAGGACTAATAAAACAATAAAAGAGGCGAAATAAAAAGGAGTCAAACGCGCTGAGCGCGGACCTGAGGGAGCAGCTCGGGTGCCTCGGGGTCGCTACGCCCCGTACCCAATAAATTGGGCCCCTGAGGGGATATAGATTTGGAAATATACATGTTTGAGAGAGAGAGAGAGGGTTCAACAGCTGGAACTCCATAGGTGGCCACGGTTGTTAAGGTACAAACTCATGAGTGGGATGTCTGGGGTTCAAATCCCACCAGGAGAGTCCTCCCTGACTGAGGTTTTTTCCAGGATTTTCTCAATTCTCATAAATGGCAAATGCCGGGGAGGTACCGCGAAACTTAGACCTGGAACGTTTCCTTCTTTATAAAAAAAAAAAATCCTTTCCCACTATATAATTTCATTTCAAGTATCATCAGTGTTCACTGCCTGTGGTGTCTTAGTAGTAAAAACAGGTATTAAACACCATTCATCATCCATTCATTCATTCAAGAGCTGGAAATCCATTGTTTCCTACAGGACAAATGGTGGTGGTAGTTGTTAAATAGTTTAATGCCTAATTTTACTGCCAAAAATGTGATAAATTTGGAAAGGTATTTGTTTGGGAAGGAAGCACTGCAGGAATAAATTTTGGGTTTTTAAACCTCCCCAAATTTGACATTGATGAGGAATGAGGAAATCCTAGAAAAATAGTTAGTGAGGATGGTCCAGGCATGATTCAAATTGCATATCTACCATTCATGAGTTTGTGCCTTAGCAACCTCTGCAACCCATGTTATTCAGATCACTGATGGTGCATTTTATTTATGGCATCACAGACAGTGAACACAGATATGTGAGATAAAATGATAAAATTGGGAAAAGACTTATTTTGAAAAGGATCCATTCCAGGCCTAATTTTTGGTATCTCCAAAGCATTTGCCATTGTCTGGCAGGATTCAAAATCACATCTCCCATTTCTGAATCTGAACCTTATCAACCTTGGCCACCATTGTAGAGTGGTAGTGGTTTTATGATTCATATTAGGGAATCTTAAAACAGCCAAAAAATTATTTCTAAATTTGAAATAAATATTTATTTATACCTTTCTATTTGCCTATTATGATATACAAAATTGATCTTGGCTTGGAATGTAATTTTTTCATTTCAAAATATAATACCTGAAATAAAATTGTCTGTTATGAATCATAATCTTTGAAATACACACATAATAATTTGCCTGAAAAGTAGCATTTTGAATTCTGTTTAAGCTATGAAATTGTAAATTAGAATATCTGTGTTTGTTATATACTTATATAAAGGAAATAGTTGTCCAATTGAAAATAAGGTTATATTTACACTAATCTCTGAATTGGTTTCATGCTGCAATTTTAAAGCTGCTTTGTGAAATGTTCTACTAGCTTAGATGTTCTTTCTCTTTTGATGCCAAAATTTGTATTATGTTGCTTCAGGAGTGGGTGTTATTACTCCGCCCCCCCCCCAAAAAAAAAACATGCTGATAAAATTTGTTTATCTGACTTAGATGGAAACACAATTAAGGTTGGTGGATGAACGAACCTGAAAGATGTTATCTTGATTAGATTAGATATTAGATAAGAAATAGTTCTTTGCTATTAACACTCGGTTAGAAACAGAAATAACAGAATGGTTTTGTTGGATACCAACCACTCTATGCTGTAGAATGTGTTACATTTGATGAACTTCAATGTAAGAAATATATGTTTTGTGAGATGATAAATTACTTTTTCATCCATGAGGAAAGTTGGATGGAATCAGTATTTATTTTATTATCATGCAGAACTAGAAAGTCATTCCATGGATTACAAGGACCCATGCCATTTGTGTTGATCTGATGTATTTGCTATAAAATGGCAAAGCTTTGAAATGCTTAAAAGATTTTCTTTAAAAATTAATTGAAATGTTTTTGAAATATGTACAGAAGTGCTGGCCATGCCCAGCCAAATCCAAGTTATACTATACCCACAAAGCTGAAAAGGATTGCAGTATGTTATCAATTTGTGGCATTATGATAAGATGACTTTGAAGTCCTGTCCAATGAAGTGATGCAGGCTGCAAGATAATGGTTTTCTTCTTTGTTCATGAAACACTTGAATTAAAAATTGAATGAATAATAGCTTGCTGATTATTTCAATGAAATCCATGCAGCATCCTGGACAATATATTCATCATTTTCAGAAAAAATATTCGGAAACAATGACTTCTCCATGTTAATGAGAGAATTATTTTTCTGTTTAAAAAGAAGACTGCTGGTGAGCTATTAAGTCACATACATTAAGATTCTTAAGCTTGTGAAAACATTATCTACAAATTCTTCAGCTATGAGTTAGAAAATTTGAAATGTATATTTATATATAACAAATTCAATCATATTCAATTCTAAAATCCAAAGCAAATTTTCTTACAATATATCTTCCTCAGGCCATTGTATGGTGATATTCATTCAGGCTTCAGTTGGTCAGTTGGAACATATTATTAGCACAATAGAGTTTTAATGTCAATTTCTTTTTCCCATTATGCAAGTTAATTTACATTCATTGCATTTGACACTGACATAAGTTTGACATTCTAATGTTAAATACATGCACACAAACAGGATGAGTTCTAGTAGTTCTAGCATTTCCATGCCTGGTTCCCAAATTTTGAGAAGTCATTCCTAAAACCTGCAGTCATTTTTAAATGTTTGAAATATTTCTTCTGAATTTCCATGTACCAATCTCTTCTATAGATGAGCATTTTTTACAATCCTTTTAAACAGATTGAAGTTCTTCTTTTTAGGCTCCAGATATGAAAATATTTTACGAATCTCTCCTGAGTAGGATATTTAGAACACTCTTTATGGTTTCACTTACATGATATTTACTCAGGACATATGTTTCATGGAACCTTTTCCACATCATTAACTGTTAAACAACTGTTAGACCAATTGTAGAAGCTGGGTAGGTAGGTATCCGGGTTGACTCTGGTGGTCTAGTGATAAACTTAAAGTGCTGTCTGCTTCAGGGATGTCAAAATGCATAAGGTTATGCTCATGTTTTTTTTATATAAATCCTTTCCTATATGTTTAGTTCTTTCAGTTGTTGAACAGTTTTTAATAACTTGATGCCTTTTTCTATTTCATGTTTTTCATTCCAAGAATGTACTGCAACAACTGATTTATCTATTTCTTTGTCATGGATGTTTCTCCAAAGTTCATTCAACCTAATGCTTATATTTCTCTGTCTTTCCAAGGAGATTTTTTCACAATCCTTACAATTAATCTGGTACATACCAGATTTTTTCTTTTTGCCCCTGAAATTTGTTTTGTTTAATTTCAATAAATTTTTTACTCTCTGTCGGTTTATGAATTTTGACATCCTGGAAGCAGACAGCACTTTATTTAAGTTTATCACTAGACCACCAAAGTCAACCCAAATACCTATCTACCCAGCTTCTATGAATGGTCGAACAGTTGTTTAACAGCTGAAAATGTGGAAAAAGTTCCAAAAACATGTGTCCTAAGTAAATCTTATGTAAGTGAAACCATAAAAAGTGTTCTAAATACCCTACTCAAAAGAGATTATTAATGGGTGTTTCACTAAGTTTGATTCCAAATTGAATTAATATTTAAAATATTTTTCCAACCTTTTTAACAGATTGAAGATCTTTCTGGGCATTACGCCACTAATTGAATTAACTTGTAAAACTGCTTAATTCGCAGTTATCAAACTTACAAACTTACCTCTTACCCCTTCCAACAAATTCAGATCTAATGCACAGTATATATCAGGTCTTCATTTTGTTATTCCCTGCATGTTATTCCCAAGTCCAAAGTTGGCAAATCACAGTTACACACACTGACACTCAAGAACACACATTCCCACTGATAAGGTTAGTTAGCGCATGTTTAGGTTCAGAACAGTGAGGAGTTAACTGTGTCATTTCATTTCACATTTCGTTTTCCATGATTCTAAGATGTAATACAGAACAATGCATTTTCATTTGCTGTAAACATTTATGAATTTTTTTTTTAATAGTGTTTAATGCCTGTTTTTACTACAGAGGCATCACAGGCAGTGGACACTGATAATGCATGAAATGAAATGATATATTGGGAAAGGACTTTTTTTTTTTAAAGGAAGGAAGCATTCCAGGCCTAAGATTAAGGTACCTCCCTGGTATTTGCCAATTATAGGGACTGAGGAAAACCTGAAAAAAACCTCAGTCAGGGAGAACAGTCCTGGTGGGATTAGAACCTCAGACCTCCCACTCACGATTCTGTGCCATAATGACCTCAACCACTGGCAGTCTTTATGAAATGAACCAACTGCTCAGTGTCATTCAGAATTTCAAGAATGTTTTCTACGAGTTCACCATCTGACAGATATACAGTTCGTAAAATAGTGCTTAAATTCAAAACAACACGATCAGTGTTTGACAAGAAAATAAGATTCAGGCATCATGTGCTAACAGAGGAAATACTTGCTGCTCAATTTGAACAATCAGCGTTAAGATTTCTTGCAAATTTAGTACAAATGATTCTGCTAAAAGTTTGCTAAAATTTTATCCCAAAAAGATCATAAGTGTATGCCTTACAGTACCTTGACTTGGGAAGGAATATCGCCTTTTGTAACTAGTTTCTGCAGTTCATATACAATGAATAATTACAACTAGAGTTAGTGTTTTCACTGAAAAGGCATGGTTTTGCTTGAACAGCTTAGTGAACAGCCAAAATAATCTATATTGGGTAGCAGATAATCCTCACTTTGTACACAAAATCCTATTTCATGACACTAAAGTTAGTGTATGAATTGTCATAAGTACAAAACAAATAAATGGACAATTCCTTCAAAAAGCACTTAATCCTGACCAATACCAAACTATAATCCTGAATAAGTTTTCCCTCAATTAAGAGATGAAGAAGGAATGTATGAGGTTTCAGCAAGATGGGACAACACCCAGTACAGCGCATACTTCATTATGTGCAATTGCTGACAAGTTTGATGACAGAGTAATTAGTACAGGATTGACCACCTTGATCCCCATATTTAATGTCCTGTGATTTCTTTTTATAGGACTCTCTAATGGATAGGGTCTAATAATCAAATCCCTGAACATTTTAGTTACTGTAAAACAACATACAAAATGAACATACAAAATGAACATACAAAATTTTGGCACCAGCATAGCAACGTGTGATTCGAAATCTGTTTGTGCATTACAATGCTTGCCTCACAGCAAACAGGAACAGTTTCAGCATTTTCTAAGAATAAGGTAAACATGTTTTTAGTAATTAATGGATATAAGTAAATGTTTTTAGTACTTTCTAATTGCATGGCAGGCTGGGTTTGCACAGCTGTGCTGTGTGCTCCTGCCTGTTGGCCCAATCCAAGTGCAAGGAAAAACAAAACAAAAACTTGATATATGTTACATGTCAGTATTTCTGTAATAAAAATTATTTGTGGCATATCTTGCATATTATCAGCTTGGTCAAAAAAGTGGTTTGCGCAATCCGACCCTCCCAGAATTTGTTCCTATTGCAATACATTAGATTTCTGAAAGTAATAATAATTGTGTTATATTATTACATTCGCATATTATATTCATAATGACCCTTTAACAGAAGGTCGCAGTATAGTATCCATATTATACACGTCTATAATCTATAACATTTTCTAGCCAAATGGATAATCAGAAATTTATTTTTACGATATCATTAGAGGGTTACAAGGTACATTTATTAGTGATCTATAATCTATAACATTTTCTAGCCAAATGGATAATCAGAAATTTATTTTTATGATATCATTTGAGGGTTACAAGGTACATTTAATAGCAATACCATATTATTTTTGTTATTGAAATATACTGCCAAAATAAAATTAAAAATATATAACAAAAAAGGGAAGGTTTTGATGTTAGTGGTGGAAGTTTCATAATAGAATCTTGAAAACTTTGCTTGTTAAAAAATAAAACAATTTGCCACATTGAAATAATGAGGGGGCTCTGCTGGCTTTTCGGTACATCAGTCCATTACTTCACTAGGAGGTATTTGAAAACTCCAATTGCTGTTGTGTGGCAGAAAGCAACATTTCTTGCATCCTCAGATGAAGTGAAAAAGACTTTGATAAAAAGTATTCTTATTTAAAAGTGCCACCCAATGAATGCTTCTAGTTCCCATGACATTCTTCAATTCAACAAATTTCTCAGCATTTAATGTTTTTCTTTGGATGTAAATGAAATTCCTTGAGCATTACCAGTTGCCCCATTCATAAAGTTCTTTAGCAGTAATCTGTTTCTTCTGTAGACTAGCAAGTGCAGTAAACTGTTTGATGGTCCCGCCAACACCATCAAAAAAACCTTTCCCTTAGCTTGTAGCAAAGAAATGCCATTCTGCCAAGACACCAAAATCTTCTGATTCACTAAATTAAAAAAGTTCTTTTTATTTTTGTACAGCCCTGCTACTCCATCACTAAAATAGTATTGTTTTAATTTTGAAGAACTTCTCTTTGAAACATTACATTAGATTTTTTCTGGATTTCAGCCCTATAAGCTGTTCTACAATTTTTGTAAATTACTTCTTCAATGAGGTTTGTTTTTAAAAATGATAGCATTTCAGAAATATTTCCTATAATTGCTCACCATTTACATTAATTTAGTAAAGAGGCTCATAAGATAATCATTTAATTAAGCTATTGAAACTGCCAACATTAATATTCTCTATGCTCTAACATTAACTTTGTATTGTCACATATTAATCAAACACAAACATGCCAAAGGTATTGACACTATTTGTTATGTTGAAAATGAATGTATTTTTATGCATGAGAAATAAATAAATTCAATTTTATGTAATAATACGCGAACATTATGTGTACCTGGTGCCCCAGTCAAGACATAGTGCTATGGTCTCATGGATACAAAGATTGAAAACTCAATCTATAAGAGAGTGTCTCTTTTCTTTGTACAGCTCCCTTAAATTAGCTAATAGCAGTCTTGTTTGCTTTTTATTCTTTTACTGCCTTCTTTAATAGATTTCATGTTTTTCATGCCTCTTAACTTACTTATATCATCTTTTTCATAGAAATCTTTTACCCTTTTAAATATTTCACCAGGAATATATTGTTCATATATCCTGTCTGGAAATGATATGTCCTTTTTTATTTTGTTACTTTGGTAATATGCACTACTTACAGAAAAATGCCAAACAGAGACATTAAATTATTTTCAGACTAACTTTTAGAAAGAAAAGTTAGAATTTGACACTTGTTATTAGATTTTTCCACTTGGGAAATTTTTTCTTTGAATTGGTGAATTATTTCCTCTCCGTCATTAATTTCTTTAGAAACATGAAAAATTTCTGTTCATCTCAATGACAGCAATAGCTTTCCTCTGGGCATAAGACTTACTGTGTGAAAGTTTAGTTTTTGAAATGAGGGAAAGACAAATTGGAGTTATAAGTTCATTTACATTATTAATACTTGCCTCCTCTTTAATCATAGGTAAATATTCTTCTTCACTTGAATATTTTGTCACTCATGTCTCCTTTTTAGTATCATCTTCTGGGTCACTCACATTCATTTCAAAACCTTGAGGCAATATGTGAAACATATTGCATCTTCTATCACTAAATGAGAAATTTTCTGACCCATTCTTTCCATCACATTTCTCTTACTCGCTTGATCTGTTTGCTTTTTCAGTCCAAAAGGCTTGCTGCACCACTAAGTAGTACATCTTTTTTTGCTTTAACTTTTACGCATTTTTTGTGAAACTATAAATCCCTTACACACACTAATGAATGACATAATCATCTGAACACTGAACTGACCAATCAGTTGTCAACAACTGTGCAGCAGATGTGGAAATTCCAGTAGCTCCCAAGTACATGATGTTATCAGAGAGCTGTTGTTCAAGTAAAACTAGTCCTTAAAAACCAAAATCAGTAAGAGTATTTATTTTATTACATCTACAGTTTTAAAGATTCCAATATGAAACTTTACTTACAATATAATCATTAAATTTTTAATTATATGAATAAAAATTAATATGCTTTGCTTTCAGATATATTACCATTTTGGCAATTCTTTGTCAATTATCACATTTGTTTCCATTATTTATTCTTAGCAACTCATTAGCAAATGAAAGTATATCTATTTACCTTTATATTGGTACCTTATTTGCATTATGATCAACCAAATGTATACATTTGTATTTTTAGTAATGGTTTACTTGTACCATATCCTAATATTTTTGCCATTGTTATAGCCAATTAATAAATGACTTTATTTTCAAAATTAGCCATTTTACTATTTATTATTAGAGTAATCAAAAATTAGAATATAAAAAACATGTGAGATGATGCCCTTCCAAATCTTGAAATGAATGAAATGACCCAGCTGCTTTTCTGCAAATTTCTGCATACTTCTTGTGATACTTGATATCCTGGATAAGAAATAACTCCCAAAGTTGATGTGCTTATTCAAGGCCTGAATTCTTTATAATTTTTTTCTCACAGCATTGAAAACTCTGTAGGAAAGTGCCCATGAGGTATACCTAGCATTGCAAACAAAACTTTACATGCTTTATACTTTGTCTACTTTCGTTTCTAATCTGCAATGCTGCCTTACTTTTCAACTATTCTACATTAATGTTAAATGCAACATAGCAAAATATCACATTGATAAGTTGCAAATGTCTCTTACAGCTTATCACATTCATTTTCATTAACAAAAATCAGAATATTTGAACACAAAATTCAAGAAATGAATATGAAACATTTTTTCTATGTGACATATTCACTGTAGGCTTAAGAAATTTACTTTATGTAGAAATTTCTTTAGAATATACCTGCACATTATCATATAAAACTTTCACAGAGTTATAAAACAGTTGTTCTAACAATTACTTTTTTCAAACATGTTCTTCAATTTACACATTCTCAATGGCCTTTCTTCTCCTTCTCCTTCTTTTAAATTTGATGCAGGAAAAAGAAGTAGAATGAATCAAACTGAAGAGAAGATGGCTCTACCAACATGGCCAATAAGACAGTTACAAGCACAAGAAATTTGCTTCTCAGAGAGGCATATCTGCAGCATCTCGTTGCAGAAACAGAATTATAGAGTTAAAGACAGGGAGGCTTCTTGAAGGAAACAACAACAACAGCAACAATATCTATCAACAGACTTGGTGCAAGTTTGTCATTTTATATTTACATTATATTTTAAATTCATTCAGTCTATAAATACATTTATTAATTATATAGTTCATATTAATTTTTAAACTGCTACATTTATAATTTTTTATATATAAGGTTGATTTTTTACACAATATTAATCCTTTAATAATGACTATAATATTTTACACAATTAACCCCTAATACCATAAAGGTTCACTTTATTTATCAGTTTCTCATTAGACACAAATCTAAGAACACTCCAGAAGTTTTGAGATCATTATCAAGAGCGTAAAAAATTTTCTGAATAAAGTCTGATATTGCTGTTTTAGTAGAAAGCCCCTTTCTAAAACCATGTTGCTGTCTATTTAGTATATCATACTTGTTTAGGAAATCAACTAACCTTACTAGCAAAATCTTTTCAAATTGTTTGCCAAAAGCAAGAGTTAATGTTTATTCACCTGTAATTGTTAAAACGTTTTTCATCTTTCTTATTTATAGGTTTCACTATGCCTACTTACAAACAACCAGAAAATATTCCATCATCCAGTGAATAATTTATAAAATAAGTTAAAATATTTGACATACCATCCAAACCTGAAGATGTTTGATTTCAAAAACTTGGAGATTGTCTTATCAACCTCATTCTCATTAGTGAAAAAACAAAAATAGAATTCATTTCTATGCCAGAAGGTTCATTGTTTAGGGTTAGAACCAGTTCATTTACATTTTTATATGATGTATGCCAAATTTTATAAATTACATCTTGTACTTGGTGTGAGCTGATGCCAAATATATTAATATATTGAGCATAATTATCTGAAAGGTGGCCACTATGTACTACTGCAGTATATCCTTTTTTAACATTTGTAAACATGAGATCAATTATAATATCATAACAAAATCTGCTTTGGTACTTCTTAGGCTTTCACGGCCGGCGTTTTAGTTAAAACAGTTAAAATCTACCGAGCTGTTTTGCCGTGGTTCATGGTTTAAATTACTACCATAGCTTTCACCAACTACTTTGGTTGGCATTTTCAGTGGACGATGAACAACATCTAACTGTCAACAAGATGACAGTATTGATCCATTTCTGTCTGGCTTTAAAGGACAACAGATATCATGTGTGCGGTAGAAGTTGAGGGGGGAGGATGGAGGGGTGGTAGTTGTTTGCTTTTAAAAACTGGTTTCCATGTGCTACTTAGATGATATCCGCCATCTCTAATAAAGTTGTTTGGATGCTGTTGTATTTCTAATGCTTTCCTCCTGGCTAGATTGAAAAAGCCTTGTGTTTTTGCAACCACTTCTGTTTTATTAAAGTATATGCCATGGCATTCATTTATTATTCTGCTACTGCCGATCGTTCTGGTTGATTAAGGCGCAGATGTCTCTGACATTCCTCCAATTGTTTTTTAATCGATCTTCCAGCCATGCCTATGTAAACTTTGCCATATTCACATGGTATTTTATAAATTCACATGGTGTCAAGAGGATGCCTGCGGTCTTTTGCATTATTAAGCAGTTGCCCTAATTTCACAGTTGGTGTGACGATTGATATATGCCTTTTTTCTTTAATATATATGCTATACACACAGTAACGTCTTCTATATATGTCAGAACAGCCTTGGGTTTTTTTTGTTTGAAAAGGTGTTAGATGTTGTTGTTTGCTTAGGGTGAATGGCTCTGTCAATATCTTTGTTGCTGTATCCATTGGCTTTGAAAATATCTGGGAGATGATTTAATTTGAGCTTAAGATATTCTGGTTCTGGGATGGTTTTTGCTCTGTGTACTAAAGTCTTTATTACAGTTCTTTTTTGTGCAGGATGATGGTTCAATCTGGCATTGAGATATTTTTCCCCATGTGTGTTTTTTCTATAAACTTGATGACCAAGAGCTCCTGATGATTTTCTCCGAACTAAGACATCTAAAAAGGGAAGTGTGTCATTACTTTCCTTTTCCATAGTAAATTTGATGTTTTCATGGAGACTATTTAGATGTTCAAAAAGAGTCATAGTTTATGATGTCCTTATGGTCATATTACAAAAGTGTCGTCCACATATCTCAATCAGAGTGAAGATTTGTATACAACACTGTCTAGAGCTTTCTCCTCGAAGTGTTGCATGAAGAAATTTGTTAATACAGGACTTAGAGAACCTCCCATTGCTACTCCTTCTTTCTGTTTGTAGAATTTGGTTCTCCATTGAAAATAGCTGGAGGTTGGGAAGTGTTTAAATAATGTGATTTCTTCTGCTTTGAAGTGGAGTTGTAGGAGTTCCAAGGTGTCTTTGATGGTTA
This sequence comes from Metallyticus violacea, assembly GCA_030762175.1. Taxonomy (NCBI): domain Eukaryota; kingdom Metazoa; phylum Arthropoda; class Insecta; order Mantodea; family Metallyticidae; genus Metallyticus; species Metallyticus violacea. The sequence goes on along the minus strand of CM060846.1, from coordinate 120,017,730 downwards.
CATTTGTGTATAGAGATTCAACATGAAAACTCACAAGAGCATCATTAGACTGGATGTTGATCCTATCGATGATTTGCACAAAGTGTTTGGAGTTCTTGATGTGGTGATCCGAGTGAACTATTATTGGACGTAACAAGGATGCCAAGTACTATGCTAGTTTGTATGTTGGTGAGCCAATTGTGTTAACAATAGGTCTTAAAGAATATCTGGTTTGTGTACTTTCTGAGTCCATATAGTCTAGGGGGTAGACTATTAGTTGATTGTAGGTTTTTTATTTCCTAGGGTTTCCACTTGGTCTTTTTTAGAAGAGCAGCAGTTTTTCTTTCCACACTTGTAGTAGGATCCTTTGGCACTATTCTGTAGGTGTCTGATGTTAATAACGAACTCATTTTCTCCTTATACTCAGCTGTGTCCATCACTACCATAGTATTGCCTTTATCAGCTGGCAGGATGATGATATTGTCATTCTCACGTAAGTTTTTAAGTTGTGCTCTTTCCTTCCTATTAAGATATTTCTTCGGTAGCTTTGCTTTCTTTAAAATTCTGCATGCTTCTGAGTGTACCTTTTCTGCATCAGCTGTTGGAAGTTCACAAATAGCGTTTTCCACTTGTGTAATAATGGTTTCCGTTGTAAACTTCTTAGGCACTAAGGCAAAATTATTTCCTTTAGCTAGGAGTGAAACTGCATCTGGAGAGGGCTGGTGGCTAGATAAATTCACAATTAGTCTGTTCAGGTCCAAGTTTGGCTAATTTCTTTGTGGCGTAGCTGGTCGAATTTCTTCTACTGGTATTCTGTTGCTTTGGAACCATGTTGTTCAGCACAGTTGAATGCAATTGAATCTATCTTGTTCCATATGTGTGATGACATTGACGATGTTAAATATAGCTTTAGAAGTTCCATGGAGACAGTGGCAAGTTGAGATCTCGTAGAACGTATCTGTTCTTGAGTGAGTGTTCGGCTGGCCCTGTTATAAATCCTAATTGCAGCAGTGCTTTTTATGTTGCTACATATCTGCAATTTAGGTATACAATTGTGGTCCCTGCATCGGCTTAAAAATGCTAAACTTGAAATTAACATGCCTCTCTTCTTACGCAATTTTTCAAAATGGCATATGCGTCTATGAAATTCCTCCCCATAGAGGTTCGTTATAGTACTACTCAGGCTTTCATGGCCGGTGTTATAGTTAAAAAAGTTAAAATCTCCTGGGCTGCTTTGCCGTGGTCCAAGGTTTAAATTACTACCATAGCTTTCACCAACTACTTCGGTTGGCGTCTTCAGTGAACAATGCACAATACCTAATTTATTTTAAAAATCTGCTTTCTATGTGGGTGGTATAAGAAAGTTTTCATGGTTTCAAACTGTTCAGCCTTATTTTTCTATTGGGGTTCACTACAAAACCCAAGTCACAAAGCTTTTGATTGATCAAGGACTTTTATTAATAGATTCAATGACAGAGAGTCAAAAGGTACTACTATGCTTTTGGTGAATCACTGCATAGACATTGTCAGAAGAAAAACCTATGCAATTTTCCCAAGGAATACCCAGGGAAGCCAATTTTATCAAAAAGAGGAAATTCCTCCTCCTTTGTTCTTCCATTACTCTCTAGCAAACAAGTGGATATTTGACCTTTCTGCGAAATCAGAAAAAGATATTACTAAAGAACAAAACTTTTACTTTTACTATATTTCATTGTTACTACCAGCAGTAACTATCTCAATATTTTTGTAACAGTACTATCTTATTAGTATGCAATCTCAGAACTGGTATGCTTCATTTTAGAAAACCATTCACTTGTATTTAAAATATTCTTATTTACTGCTACTTATAAACATAAAAACTAAACATAACATACAGAGAGCTTAACTCAACAGTAATGATGTCTATATTCTACCATGGTAAAACATTAGCACAAGGTTATTAAATCAGCAACTAGCAAATGAAAGTGACAATTTTATCCTGCATGCTTTTCAGTTGGTGTTCATAGAAGAAAACAAGGTTGACATTTTACCTTTCTTTTTCTTTTCAAAAGAAAATATTTTTGGTCATGTTAAATTTGCATTTTATAATAATTTTCTCTTCGACAGTAATACCACAAAAGTAGAAAGAAAATCTTAATATTTATGGACAATGAGCAACAGTTGGTATTTCTGTTAACCATGTCCTCAAAGACCTCGTAAGCTTTGCTTTATTTGGTTCAGTGCTGAGAGATAAAAGTGCTCCTTTACATCTCACTGGTTCTTTATATTTCATGTTTGTAACTCTTTTTTTAAATCTTGCTTAGATTCCAGCTTTCTGGAGGAAAAGTCAAAATTGAATTTTTTGTCTATTTTACTGCTTTCTAGAACTTTACTTTTGATTTTACTTTAATTTCGTCAAATTGATGATGAGGAATGTGAATCTGAGAATGTTTGTTGGCAAACTGGGTGACACACATTTTAATCTATGACTATGTCCCTTAGTGATGTTCTTTAGCTTAAGTTGCATAATATTTCTTAAACTGATCTACTTTCTTTATTGTTTATTCCTCTACTGAATGGTAATATATGTTTCCTCAAAATCCATGTGAACATCAGTCGCAGTTGTTTGCTCAGTCTGCTCACTAAGGAATGACAGACTTTATTCTATAAAATTCACATAACTTTTCTCCAGGTAAAAGCTTTAGGATGTGATTATACACATCATCATATACACTTTTATCAAATTTTAGGACCTTTAGTACTTGATTCACCCACATATTCATAAAGTTGATATAAGGCATATTGAATTTTACTTTATTGTCACACAAACCTGAATTTAAGCATAGTGGGTCAATTGCAGAAACAATAATTAGGCAATGTTTTACGTTAAATAATGCCTGAACATGGCTACTATGTTGCAGGTATGATGTTTAATATGTAGGTTGGATAAAAAGTAATGGTAACAGTATTGTAATGTATACAGGGTTATTATTATCAGAGAAAAGCTTTGCACTTTCCTTAAATGTAATCTACTACCATGTCTATCACCTTCTGCCACACATATGCAAAATGTTGCACCCCATCAGCACATCCATCTCTTCTAATGTCCTGAGGTGACCGCCCTACAGCATTAATACTTTCACTTTTGCAAAGAGATCCTAGTCACACAGGCTCATACTGGGTGAGTCAATTCCATTGACACAAGGCCAGTGACAATGTTAGCACAATGTGACACCTTGCATTGTCATGAAGGATTATGGGTTTCACTGCCAGCAAGTGTTATCACTTTCTCCATAGTGCTGAGCAAAGATGGTGTTCCAAAAAATTGCAATAGTGGGTAGGATTTACTCTTGCCCTTGAGGCACAGCATGGTGCAGTACAACAGCATGTATATCAACATCACAAATCATCACCTTTGCACCATGATCAGAATGCACTACCTTTGGACAATAACATTCATTTGATTGCCATTTCAAGTGTGGTGCATAGGAGCAAGCACATGTTTTGTCCATCGTGAGGACCCTTCCAAGGAATTTGTCACCTTCTCTCTACAAGTCCTGTGCAATTGCATAACAGTACCACTGCTGCATTTCCATGACATGAGGTATCCAATGCGCTACAATTGTGTGGAACCTAAAAATGTCCTGCAGAATATGAAATATGGTTTATGGTATCTGCCTCTGGGGCTAATTCATATGCAGTCCATCCGCGATCAACATCCAACAGAGAATGAAGGTGCTGCATTATGTGGTTGTCAGTTTGGGGTTGTCCTGAACAGCATCTCTGTCTGCACATAATACTTTCACCCATCTTGCCACTGTGCAATATGACAATGCTGCATCACCACATGCTTGCTTCACCTCGTCCTTGATAACAAATCCAGTAACACAACCTCATGCAACTTCAATTTTGATTCATGAATGTTGTTCCAGTTTCAAAAACATTGTTAGAGCACTTGCACTATCCAATTCTACTTCAAAATAATGCAATATATCACTGAATAACTCAATAACTGTCACCACTTACTACTGAAGGTCATTGAACTTCCAGTATCGGATTCACACAACTCTATGACTCACAAGGATGTGACTGATGCATGCTGCCAGTGTTGCCACTACCTTTCATCCAGCCCTAGTGGTAGACACTGTCCAAAACTGATGTTTAATAGTCAATATTCAAACATTGCCGAGGTATACTGGCCGATGTACACAAAAGCAAAGTGGTACTCCGAACTTGCATATTTAGAATGAAAAGAATAGTGTTAGTGTAGGCACCACAGGCAATGGACACTGATGACACTTGAGATGAAATGCTATCTAGGAAAAGGATTTATTTTTAAAGAAGGAATCATTCCAGGCCTAAGTTTAGGGTACCTCCCCAGTATTTGCCATTTATGAGGACTGAGGAAAACCTGGTAAAAACCTCAGTCAGGGAGGACGGTCCTAGCGGGATTCGAACCCGAGACCTCCCGCTCACGAGTTCGCGCCTTAACGACCTCACCACTCATGACAGTTACATATTTAGCCAAATATACAAGTTAATGTTACATTTCACTGTGAAAATTCCCACAAATTAAAAACTATAGGTTTACTCCTAGTTTCTACTCATTAGTAGAAAGCCTTTTTCACAAAAATAGAACCTGGTGGAATCCTCAACCCCCATTTGAACCAGACTGATTTGGCCTCTTAAGGATTCTCTCATGAGCTTCTCAAGAGCTTGATGCATACACCCTTATTTTGGTGGTTAAAACTCTAATGATAAACACTTTCCCATCAGTAAAGCAAATTTTATGATGCCCATTGTTGTCATACTGCTACAGCTACTTTAGATTTCAGTTTTCTTTGTTTCATCAGTTCTGGCATCATGAAATGACCAATATTTCATCAGAACTGGAAGTTCAAGGTCTCTATTAAGTACCCTGGAGATAAATTGTTATGAAATGTTTTGCTCTCATGCCATTATCAAATGCTTCGGGACAGGATTTCAGTAAACAGACCAACACTCAAGCCTGCTTTCATCTATCAATTTCAGCAAATCTCTGGATTGTCCGACACACAAACCTTTTGCTGATCTTCAAGGTTATTAGGATCCAGAAAATCTGAATAGGTAACTTCCCAAACTTATACAGAGCAATTTCAGATACTATATTTTCATATTCAACCCATTCCATGCAAAGAACAAGAATATGCACACATTCTCTTCCACAGTTGAACACAATGGTCAGCAGCGAGCTTCAGCATAATTATGGTTTATGAACTTTTGAACCATACAGTCAAAGTTAAAAAAATGTTTGATAGAATTTATGTCTATACCAGGAAGAAAAAACCTTTTTACAGAATTACACATCTATGATGACATAGATATTATTATTTTAATTCTATAGTAAGCACCCAAAAGTATGAACTTCCTAATCCATACCATTTCTGCATGTCTTTCTCCCACTCCCTGTAAAAAATGGAGAATTAACAATCACACATGAAACACTTTCACTGGAATTCTCAAACACTCAATTATCTGGAAGGGTGAATGTGAAACTATTAATTTCATAAGTCAGATATTACCAGCAAATACATTACTATACACTTTTCATCAAAGAGAAATTAGAATACAACAATTCATTATAAAGACATTACCAGATTTAGTATTATCTGTTTCTGTCTTTTCAAGGACTTCTTCTGTGTTATCAGCTTTTATTTCAGTTTTGTCTGCCTCTTCCAAGTGTTCAAGGCTGTCTTCTATAGGTTCTTCCTCTTCCTCCTCCTCCTCACCTGCAAAATCAAGAGTTCAAAGATATTGCTTATAAAATTAACAAAAATGAGGGATTCCAGTATAACTAGTCTAGAATTCAGGTTTTACTACACTTTAAAAATCATAACTGAGATAAATATATTTTCTAAGCTGCTCAAATTATTATTATTATTATTATTATTATTATTACTATTATTATCATTACTATTATTATTATTATTATTATAACAACAACAATGATACCCATAAATTAATACAGAAAATAATTTATGAATCTGCCATTTAAGCTATTAAATCATTGCAATATTGTTTTGTCTCTTATAGCAAAAGCAAAAAATGATTTAACAGTTTAGGAAGTGAACAAGAATTAATCTCCAGAAATTACTCTTTCAGAGTGTATGAAGTGAAACATTTTCTGCATAAATGTCTAATGTGGGGTGCAGAAGGGATTTCATTTGCTCTCTAGTGCTATATCCTAACTAGGTGGTTTTTACCTAATTTTTGTTACCATTGATAAAGCATTCATTCTAGGTTTGATGTATTAGATGAATATCGGATAGATTTCAAGGTTGTGGATTTAGTGTGTACTAGCAGTCATTTCTCATTAAAAGGGAAATTTCAAAACCAGTTTAGGAAAGTGGTACAAGTTAAGAAATGTGCCCATAAAATAAAGAGATATAAATGGAATGATGAAAGGGTACCAGGCTTCATAAGAGAGTTAGATGTTAATTTTAGATCATTTAAGCTCAATGTAGAAGCTCTAATGAAGGTAAGGAAAATGGGGGAAATAATGGAAACTAAAGAGGTTGGTTAAACCAGCAGGGGTTAAGATGACTGTGAGAGATATGGGTAACAAGAAACAGGAGAGTTAGTATGATAATGAATGTAGAATTTGTATAAGGAGAATTGAAACAGAGTTGAGAAAATGCAGACAAACAGGGGAACAGGCAGAAAGAGAGAGTATGAGAGTATGACTGAAAGGCTGGGATATAAATCTCTCACAGGGGCAAAAAAGAAAGAATGGGATCAGAATATTAGTAAAAAAAAAACACAGGAGGCAATGGGGACAAATGACAATAAAACAATGTGGATAATAGTTAAGAGATTATATAAAAGGAGAGTAAATGAGAATAATATCAATGCTGAGGAATGGTGTTTATACTTTAAAAACCTTTAAGGGGTAGAGGAAATATTCCACTAAGGGGGGTTGGATAGTGGAAAAAATATATTAAGTAGATTATTTGGATAGAAAAATTGATATAAACAAAATAAAGGAACAGATAAACAGAATAACAAGAAATAAAGCCTGCAGGATTGATAGGATTCTGGGGGAATTCTGGAGGACATGTAGTCAGGATGATGATAGGGATATGTTATTAGCACAGATATTTAATTCAATCAAGAGATCAAAGTTGCCAAAGGTTGGAGAACAGTGATTGTAGTACCTATATTTGAAGGAAAAGATGATATAAACAAACCAGTTAATTATAGAGGAATTAGTCTATTATCAGTCATGGTAAGCTATATACGGGCATTCTGGCTGAAATGGGCAGAACAAGAAAATGAATTATCCAAGTTCCAAGCAGGCTCCAGGAAAAATAAGAAAATAATGGTTGTCTTCATTATTAATACAATGGTAGAGGAATATCTAGGCGAAAAAAGAAGGAGACTATATTGTTGTTTGTGGATTTTGAAAAGGCATTTGATACAATTAACTGCAAGGCATTATGGTCAAAACTGAATGGGATAGGAGTTAGCAATAACTTTATAAAAGCATTACAAAATTTATACTATGAAAATCAGTACTGCATTACGATTGTCCAGGATAGGGTGACTCCAAATAATTTGAACACAATAAGTCTAATACAAGGATGTAAATTATGTCGTATACTGTGTAACTTATTTATTAATGATATTTTAGAAGAAGTTAGCAAAGTCAAAATGTTGAGATTCTGGGATTATTATTTGCAGACAATTTGGTAGTGGGGCCAATGACTAATATTGGTCTAGCAAAATCAATTGAAGTAAAAATTCTTTTAAATTCTGTAAGAAGTGAGAGCTAAGAATAAGCATTTGAAAATAAAAAATTATGGCATTTAAGAATGGTAACCAGTTATGCAAGAATGAGAAATGACATGGGGAAGGGCAGAAATTGAGGTGGTCAATAAATTTGACTATTTGGGTATTAGGCTTAACAAGAATGGATGGTGGAGGGAACAAAAAAAAAAAAAAATAGGTTCTAGCACAAGGTAGATAGGCTAGCCTTGAAAGCTATTACTGACTATAGGTATAAAGTATCAGAAATGCATATAAAGTGATTGGAGAGAATATATACGGCAGTAGTAGAGGTTAAAATGACATTTGGGGTAGTGATGGGGGATGGCTAAATGTACACTTCATTCACAGAAATTTCTGCAAACAAATTGTGGGCCTACCAAAAAACTCACCAAATAGGGTTGCACAAGCTGAATTAGGTAGAATAGGGAGTAAAGGAATAACAATGACAAGAACTCTGAAATATTGGTTTAGGATTAAGAATTTAGAAGAGAATTGTATTTTGAAACACTGTCTAGTAATGCAAGAGAAATTGAGAGGGAGAAATACTTGGGTTGGTAGAATCAATGAGATTATGGAAATAATTGGCTTAGGTATGGTGTGGCATGATAGAGAAAGTAAAGAATGAGATTTATGGAGAGAAATTAAACAAAGAATTGATGATATGGAAAGACAGGAGATATTAGATAGTTTTAATAGTAAAAGGGTTTATAGGGGGTTAAAGGAAATATGGGGTAGAGAGAATTATGTGGATGAAGGTGACAGGTGGACGAGGGAGGGAATTGCATGGGCCCAGAAAGGGTTAGTGAATCTGAAAGGAATAAGAGGAGGTTTAAATATAGAGGAATGTCCGATGTATGGAATGCAATTATGGAATGTAGAGAAACTAAAGAAATGAGAGCAAAACTTAGGATTGAGAAGTGGGATGACCTACCAACAGAGATAAGGGGAAACAAGTTGGTGAATATGAAAAAAAAGGCAGAAATTCTTGGAGTTTGGGAATTATTTAGGTAGTAAGGTTAAAAGAAAAAAAGTAAGAAATGAGGAATTAAATTGGACAGAAATAGAATTTAAATTGGTTTTTGACTGAGTTAATTTTGTAGATGCAAGTTGCCTGATAGTTGAATAACCGCAAGGTTGAAGCTATTTGGGCCACTTGACTACACAGTAAATCGGTAAGATTTTCTAGAGTGGCTATGATTGTATTTTCTCGTATGACTGAGTGATTGTAAAAGAGTACTGTAGAAGCTTGTTGAATTATTAAATGGAAATAAAATATTCTAATATTCTAATGTCTGATGAGTAAAATATATATAAAGTGCTTTGAAGTGGAGTCCACTTAGGCAGGTGTGTAATTTTGATTGTTTAAATTTTATTTTACAGGGAATTACAAAATTCATAATTTATAAGTAAAAAAACAGCATGAGTCTTACAAAATGCATTATGGATGATGCTTTTAAACATAAAGGAAAAGAACTGGCAGACAATATAGGCAAAATTACTTTTTAAAAGTGGTATCTGAATTTCAGGCAGAAAGTGCCAAGTGAAATCAATGTTTCGTGCATGAAACTTTAGTACTGTGTCAGAATTGTTAAGTATTCTGTTTTGGATTCAGGCACAACACCTCCTTTTTCCAGATTCTGAAGAGGGGGATCTTTCTAGATTTATGGCGAGGGGAGGAGTGGAACCAGGGCCTTCTAAACTAGCTGAAGACTTGGGACCCACTAATAGTAGAATAGTTTAATTTGTTTTTATTTCATCATAAACTGAAATCTGTATTCAGTGTGTATAATATCCAAGAATAGCTTAAATTGATTTTTAAAATTTTTGAATTACTAAGATCCCAATTAACTGCAATTTTGCTACTGTTTCAGAAAATATATATATTATATCCTATATTAACTGTTTGAAACAAACATCATATTACTGTCGAAAAAAAAAAAAAAAGGTTTCAGAATCACTGTATAATAGTGTTTAGGATAAACTAAAATTTTAGATGTATCCCAGTAATACTTCCAAAGTAATAAGAAAGCAGTTAAATCTACCTTTATGTCAAATTTCAAAAAAGAAGAGAAAAAGAAAATATTCATACTGAAATTCATGGATTGGGTTTGGGGGAGAAAGAAAAGAAACCTGAGTGAAATTACCAGACACTGTTTAATCCAGGTCAGTGCTGGAATAACTTGTACCACCTGTTTCTGAAGCTGGAATATGATGGCATAAAATAAAGTGAAAAATTATATTTTCTGATGGAAAAATGCAAAAAAGAAATTACACTTGTAATTCAGATTCTAGTGTACTTCTAGAAAAAAGTTGCAAACAGTACCACAGAATACAAAGAGCTATATTTTCCCCAATACCTAACCCAGTTAATGTGGCTTAGTCATTTGGTCTAAACTTTAAGAAATGCCAATATTATCTATTTCTGAAATATAGCAGCCAAGCAATACTTTATAGAGCAGCGATGAGAGTGGAGCTGTGATGCAGGAAGAGCAGGAGGAGTGGTTTGTCATTTCCGCACTGATCCACAACAGCAGTTGTAACATGTTTCTTAATAGCAGGAATCCAAATTCTGTTAAGTTTCATCCCTTTATTACTATGTTATTAGGGTGATTAATTAATAAGTTATTAGAAGCAGGGACCTTGCTGTTTTCATAAGCCATGTGGTGGTCTTCCAGATTAATTACATGTTCAACAACAGCCGATTTTCCCCACTATCCTAAATGGTAGTTTCTTTCATGTTCCAAGAGACATGTTTTTAACCTACATTTGGCAGTTCGAATATAAACCTTGCCACATTTGTGTGGGATTTTATAAACACTCAGTGTTTACAGTAAGTTGCATGCGGCCTTGGCAAAACTAAAAACTTGTAGCAGTTTTGCTGCAGGTACTAAGTGTACACAGCAGGTATTTACAAAAGTTATGGAACTGTGGCAAGGTTTATGTTGGAAATACCAAATATAACATAAAAATACATATCTCAGAATGAAAAGAAACTGCTGTTTAGAATGGGAAAAATCAGCTGTAATTTATGTAATGCAATTTATCTGAAAGATCACCATTATGGTTTATGAAAAAGGCAAGATCCCTGTTTCTGACTGATATTAATATAGGAGATGACATAGGGGAGCAAATGAAATATTTAAACACCACAATAACGTAAACAGGAACAAAGAAGACATAAAACTTAACCCAATTTTGGTTCCTGCAAGAAACATTTTACAACTTGTGTTATCAATCAATACTGAAATGACTATGACCACCCTACTCCTCCTTCTACTTCCCATATCACAGCCCCACTCTCACGGTTGATTATTGACGGTGAAGCCCCATTCCTGAAAGTAGTCACTTAGCATCTAGTCAACATTTATTGTTTCTTTGAAGATGTCTGCCATAGTGTGGAACAAAACTTCAGGTCACTACAAATATAATTTGACCATAAGACCACAGCAAAAAGACCAGAAGAGCATGTTAAGGTTCAAGACTCTGGCCATGAAAGTCTAAGCACGCATAAAAAAATGGATATACAAAATATAATTTTAAAACAGGCACCACTGTTATCTACAACATATTGATATTTATTCTTATACATTCTGCATTATGTGCTCTTCTGGTTTCCAATAAAGGTAGAATTGTATTAGGTCCAAAGGAAATAACCATGCTTGCTAAGAAAAAGAACTAAACTCCTTACTAATATCACTTTATGTGAAAAATAAGGGATTGGGATGTTGAAGTTTTGTCTTTTTGTAAGTGTAACAGAATATATTAAAACTAAGGAGATATTAAGCACAAAATTTTAAAAACTGAATTCTTTCTTTATTTAGCCTGCTAAGCTATTAAAGTTAATAGTTCAGGAGGGCGGGTTTAAGGGTTACCTATTGTGAAATTTGTTGAATTGTGTGATATATGTACATAAGCAGAAAACATACCCCAGAAAGCAAATAATATGGTTCAAGAAACATAACCGTGACTTTGAGTGCTAGTTAATTTACCAATTGAGTATTTTTTTAAAAAGTGAATAAATGCAGAATATTGAATTTTACAGGAAACGCTTTTTTATTTTTACCTAGAAAGAGATGTCAGACAAATTAAAATTTTTTTCAGCATTAGATCTTACTGTTTTAAATAAAATGCCCTAGTAAGATATATTGAAACAAAATTTTCACTATGGAGGATTACAGAATGATTTATTCAAATTTCTTCAAAAGTTGATAAATGCATATATACACATAAGAAAGAAAAGTTGTTCCAATTATGTGTTAATTTTTTTGTTTGTTTTTTTAATTTATATGAAGTTATTTATTATTATAACAATTCCTATGCATAATCATGTTTTACAGTTTATTACTGGCTTGCATTATTATTTATTACAAACTAAAAATTTATTTAAGATTTATATTTTTAAATTTAATTTCGTTAACTTTATTGAGTATAAACATAACAAAAATAATACAACACACAAACAATAATATGTTAACAAGCAATGATTTAATGATCCTTACTTATGTATATAGTACAATAAGCTAAGCTACTACAATCATTGTATCATTCATAGATCGCCACGGATGGCCGAGGTCGTTTAGGCGCGGAATCGTGAGCGGGATGTCTGGGGTTCGAATCCCGCCAGGACCGTCCCCCCCGACTGAGGTTTTTTCCAGGTTTTCCTCAGTGCTCATAAATGGCAAATGCCAGAGAGGTACCCTAAACTTAGGTCTGGAACATTTCCTTCCTAAAATAAAAATATCCTTTCCCAATATATCATTTCATTTCATGTATCATACCACCTGTGGTGCCTCAGTAGTAAAAACAGGCATTAAACACCATTAAAAAAAATCATTCATATAATATCGAACACTCCTAGCTCCATATCTAGACATGGTCAGATTTGTTGTTGTATCCTAGAATATCTTTGTAGAATTCAAATACATCATCCAGCACTTCAAAAAACTAATAGTGCAGAAATGTCCTTCTTTTCTTTGCTAGCCATATTTTGCTTTGGTAGAACAGTGGATGATAGTAGTTCTGAATGACATGGTTTTCTCCTGAATCTCTGGAGTATGTGCTTTTCACTGATACATTAATATTGCTCTTTACTTTCTTGAAAGATATGGCATGCTGGCTATTCATTTTCAATGGTAACCTAGGTTTCAGTTTTTTCTGTGTACTGTCCTTTAAGTTTTGATTTTCCTAGTCTTCACTGAGTACTTCTAGGGTGCCATGTTCTTTTAAGATGTCATATATTCTTTAGGAGACAAGAAGTTATAATTTTTTCTATAAGATTTCTGAAACCAATAACCCGGTCTGGAGCCATGTAGCTATGTTCACGGACTGGAAAGAATGAAACATATTCTTGAATCTTGGAACTCTTTTCCAAGAATGCTATAAGTAATCAGAAAGAAAGTCCAGCATAGCTGACACTTGTTTGCATCCTCTTGAAGATCTGTTTTCAGTTAGGCATAGAAAAGAATATTTTTCTTTTTCTGTTCATTAGGTGAACCAGAATGAACAGATTGTATAACCATACTTGCCTAGCATAGAAAATTTCACTTTCTGACAGTTTTAGAGAAGTGGCTGATTTTGTTGTGTATCGAAGGCAATCTTAGATATTTGGATTTTTTTCTTTTCATTGTGCTATAAAATTGCTTTGAATGAAGTTTATGCAATCTGTAACTAGTTTTTGATTAATTTTTCTTCTCCAAACATATTTCTGATTTTATTTTCATGACACCAACCTTACAAGAGGAGCATGTATCAGTGTGAGATGTCCAAAATGATAAGATTAAAATATTTATAGAAAACATTCTTGTATTTTCATAAAGCTCTACAGTTTTCATCTCATTCGCACTCTTCAGAGCCAGCCAGTGAGCTGGAGGATGGGTCAGTACAAGTTTAGCCCTAGGAACGTAGACATAATCTTGTGTGTTCTATGACAGTGATAAAGTATTCATTAGCATAATACAGTATTAATTATGTTAATATAGCTCAATTCATGTATCCCATTCCCAGGAAAATATTTGTTTACAATATTTACATGTGTACAGACTCGGCTCATGATGTATGGAAATTGGATCATTTCCTGTCAACTTCCATGTGAAAGTTTGTTGTATAGATTGGAAAATAAATTTCATGAAATGGGAAGTATTCTTGATATAAAAGCATACACAGCCACATAAACTACTCACAGAGTAAACATTAGATAACATTGTACATGCTCTGGAATGTTCCCTTAAAATATCACTTCCACCTCATCCTCAGTAAACAGGAATTTCCTACTCCTCTGTTCAAATAGCTACAAAACTACTGAAGTTATAACCCCCAAAAATTACTGTAGTGTAAGAACTTAAACTGAAGGAACCTGCATCCAGAAGTAGATTTTGGAATGCATTTTGAACAGTGGCTTAATGCAGAAATTAATCCTAATCTAATTAGCTTTAAGGATGAGTTTTGGTTCCATTTAAGTAGCTATGTTAATTTACAAAACAACAGATATTGGGGTTCAGTAAAACCTAAACTACTTCACAAGGAATGTGGTGCATTAGCGGTGAGAGAATAATACACCTTTTTTTATTAGGTATGTGAAATTTTTTCCATGAATTAACTGTGAGGTAACATAGATTTGCTCCTTTCCAACAGGATTCTACAATGTTACATAAACCTCATGTCTCTTTCCATGAAATTCATGAAGTATTCCGACGAAAGAGCCACCACTAACATGCAGCCCCCTCAGTCCACCGATTTAATGCTCTGCGATTTTTATTTCTGGGAAAATTAAAGGAAAAAATCTGTACATTGGATGAACTGAAAAACAACACTTGTGAAGACATTTCCTCCAATTCTTATAGGGAACTGCAGAGGGTAATGGTTAATCTCATTTCAGTTCAGCTTAGAAACTAATAGTTTGCTGACGTTTTTTGTGTCGCTTCGAATATTTATTTTAGACAGTGAAATGATAAAACCTAAGAAGCAGGAGCTAGAAGGAGGTGGAGAAAACGATGATAAAATCCAGGTAATTCCAATTTTGAAACGTATGTTCAAAGTGCTTAACTCTCCACTTCAGCAAGAGCTGAGCGAACTTAAAAAATCAGTTAAATTTATGTCCTCAAAATTCGATGATGATCTTCGAGAAGCATTGACCCAAGCGACCTGAACTAAGATCCACGCAAGAGGAAATAAAGATAATTGCGAGAGAAAACGAGGCATTTAGACAAGAGGTTAATGAGCTCCAACAATGAGTTCACGTCGCGATGGGTTTCCCTGAAACAATGACTTAGCTTACAATTTTGTGGATAAATTATGAAACAGTCCTTACGGCCCACCCCCACTAAAACAAATTATAAAACAATCTTGGACTTTATGCCAGCCAAATCACCATATTTATTTGTTTGTGTCATAAACTGTAATTCCAACGTAAGAATTGTACAAACGAAGAAGCCTTGGGTGTTTTTCCGTTGTAATAGCTTGAAAAGTCAATAGGGTAACAAAACCATACAATGGAAGATACTGTTTCCCCAATTAATCATTTCATTTCATGTATCACCAGTGTCCCTCGCCTGTGGTGCCTCAGTAGTAAAAACAGTCGGTAAACACCATTAAAAAATACAATGAAAGAGGGTCGAGTGCGGAAACCCTTTCTTTTTTTAGGACAGCTACTGCAGGGTAAATATACTGACGGGTTTTAAAGCGTTAGAGTTTTCCACCTGCTGTTTTCCACCTAGCCTTTTAAACCACCCAATGCTGTCGTATGTCTTAAAACTTTCAAAAAATGGCGAACAAGCAATTAAAAGTAAAACAGCCAATGGAAAATTTATTTTTGAACTTTCAAAGCTAGGCGCGAAGATTGCGTATGCCTTTGTGGCTTCGTCGGCATCGTTAAGACCAACAATTTAATATATAAGGGAGAGTTTGCTTGGCGAGGCATGCAGTTCTAAGTTTACATGCGGCTAGATACCCGCAGTTCCTCAGTACGCAGTTATAAAATCAACATGCAGTGCTCATCAGTAAGATGAGCGGCGTAGTCAAGGCTATCATACACAAAAACACCAGAGGACGCACAGAATTTGGATATAATAAAATGCCAATACATATTATTGCTCATTTACAATATCGAACTCCTCTCGCGATCCTGTTCAGCACGAGTCAACAAAATAGCCGAATACATCCCGAGAAACTGTTTTCATTGAAGCGTGGGCAACAACAACGAGGCGAAAAACAATCAATCCACAGAATTTGCATCACGACGTCAGGCCGCTCGACGTGAAAACAGGTCGCTTCAAGATAGGTACACAACCTGGGGCACGTAGCCGGAGCCGATTAAGACTTCTCAAAATCTGGCGCCCAACTTGGCTGCAATACCAAACAGCTTCATAAATTGGCTCACCAGCGCAGGGCCACCTATCGAACGATCTCATTAATTGAGCGCCCAACGTGGGGTTTGACGCTACTGGGAGAGATGTAACGACGCTGATAAGAGAGGTCTAATACTGCTTGGATAGACCTGACGCTGTTTGGAGATGCCTTATGCTGCTTGGAGGGGCCTAATGATAGTTGAAGAGGCCTAACGCTGTTCGGAGGGACCTAACGCTGATTGGAGAGGCCTGATGCTGCTTGGATAGGCCTAACGCTGCGTGGACAAGCCTGATGGTGTTCCTGTGAGAAGTCAGTGAACAGAAACGACCGCGGGACATCTGGCATCGACGACCGAGGAAGATTTACACAAGGTACAGAGGAAAAATAAAACATTGTATACCATAACAGTAATAGATAGTGAAAGAATTGTATGAGTAAATACGTACCTTTATAATTTATATATTTAATGCTTTTAAGAAATAAGAAAATTTGTACAATAGCAGGTAGAAACGAAAGAACTGAAAATGTAAATGTGGTAGGCAGGGTAGAAATCAGTCAGCAGGATGCCAATGTCATTCAATGTAACTTAGTAGAAATCAGTCAGTTGATGTAAATACCGCTCAATGTATCTTAGGCATGGAGGAAAGATTAGTCTTAATGATGAGTCAGTTAATGCAGGAAAAAAAAAAAAAACTAAAGCAACGAGAGTTTGGGCAAGTTAGTAAAGTTTAAACAGAATTACAGCTACAATTAAAAACAAGTTTGGGGAATAAGAGAATAAGCTCAACAACCAGAAAGAGTTAGAGAACACGCTTAGCAACAACCAGAAAGAATTAGAGAATAAGCTTACTAGAAAGCAGAAAGAGTTACAGAACAAGCTTAGCAGCAACTAGAAAGTGTTAGAGAATAAGCTTAGCAGCAACTAGAAAGTGTTAGAGAATAAGCTTAGCAGCAACTAGAAAGTGTTAGAGAATAAGCTTAGAAGCAACTAGAAAGTGTTAGAGAATAAGCTTAGCAACAACCAGAAAGAATTAGAGAATAAGCTTACTAGAAAGCAGAAAGAGTTACAGAACAAGCTTAGCAGCAACTAGAAAGTGTTAGAGAATAAGCTTAGCAGCAACTAGAATGAGTTAGAGAATATGCTTAGGAACAACCAGAAAGAGTTAGAGAACAAGCTTAGCAGAAACAGAGCTAGAGAACAAAATTAGCAACAACAAGAAAGAATTAGAGAATAAGTTTAGTGATAATCAGAACAAATTAGAGACCATCCCAAATCAACAAGAGCGGAAGTTAGATAGGAAGTTTGAGGAAGGTAGGAGAATTCAGGAGGGGATACAAGCACAAATGAGGGAAAATCAAGAAAGGTGGGATTAGGAAATTAGCAATATTAGGTAAGATGTAGGAAATGTTAGATAGGAAATAAGTAAAATTAAGAGTGATCACAATCACCTTAGTGAAAACGTGGCCACTGATATGCAAGGACGGCATGCAAGTCTGAGTAAGAAGTATGATGAACTGGGAACTCATATGAAAGACAAATTAAAAACCGTTACATTAATTGTGCAAACCCCGGTGCAAATCAGAGGGAAACAAACCGAGAAATCTCGGAATTATGAAATTCTGCATTGCAAAATGAACAAACCTCTCATAATGATACAACTTCAGTAAATGTAGCTAGCTCGCCCATGGAAAACCTAGGTGACGACATTAATGCAGTGAATGCCGCATCGTTGGCCGACGTCTCTAATAGAGCAAGTCCAAGCATGAATGCAAACATGATTAACTTACCGGGACCGTCCTATAATACATGACCTAATCACTTAATTAATTAGCAGGCATCTCCAAAGTTTCGTGGATAGGAAGCCGATAACCCTCGTCAGTTTATTCAAGAATTGAAGGATTATTTCAGAACCAAAATAGTTCCGGAGGGTATGAAAATCATTTTCGTGAGAGGCCTCAAAAAGGCAGGCTTTAAACTAGTACAAATTGACTTTATTCGACTGTACGAGTTACGGGACGTTTAAACGTCTGTTCCTTGCTAGGTACTAGGGACTTTCGCGCCAAAGTTCGATAAGGCTGGAGTTTTCAAATGGGAAATATCACGCGCGACGTAATATGAGCATGGTAGATTACTTCTTAATGATTGGAAGAAAGAGTAAATTACTCGATACGTCAGTGTCTGATCGCGAGCTAATCGCACTAGTCTCGAACCATTTGCCAGAACAGATCAGAAATCACCTGATTGAACTAAGCCTGTAAATTTTGCAGAAATGTTTAACGCAGTAACGGCGTTTGATGTCCAGCGCCCAAGTGGTAACGGTTTTTGGGGCGACGAGTCTAATTTCAGAAGCTACCAGGAAAGAGACACAGCCAGATCAAACAGCCAAAGCTATTTCCGGGCGGAGGCAAATTCGCAAAACGATAGCGACCTCCGAGCAGATCGCACAGACAGAAGATCCCGTGTGAATTATATTAATACAAAATTCATAGGCGGAATGAGGGAAGCCCATTTCTAGCCCATTATCCCCAATGGACTAGAAATCGCCAAAATGGGCAGAGATCGCGGGAGAATGAACATTAGCCTTGGCGTCCACCAAAACGAACGACAAATAGCAAGTCCTCGCGGAGAAACACCCACGACAGATCCGAAATGAAGAAGCGAGGGAATTTAAGAATCCTGGATACGAGAATAACAATGATTCAACCGCAATAGGGAGCAACATAATGGACCGATTGTTGATAGACCACAGGGGAAAATGTTTCCGGCCCAACGAAGTTCATGTAGAGGTCGGGAAAAATGGGTGTAAAGATTATGAATGCGATAATTTTTAGGGGCCAATTAATGTACTAACAAAGAACACAGAAACCCGTTAGACGAAAATCAAAATGAAGAAGGAAACAAATGATACTCCGAAGATAAAATAAATATTGAGAATTTGCGTGTCGAAGATTTAATAGATACAGGAGGGAGCAATAGTGTGTGTAGCGAAGCTTTCTATTATAAATTAACTACCCAGAATGTGAAACTGTGCTTACCAGTATGTGGCGTATATTGTGCAGTTGCAATAGGCAAACAAAGGGAGAGAGTAAAATACCAGATAATACTCCGAGTTGAGATAAATATGACAACTTTTGAAAATATGTTTGTCGTAATACCGCGCTTAGTAGCAGCACAGGTGATTCTCATATGTGACGCATTCTACGCCTGGAGAGCCAGTATAGCTTTTGAGAATAAAAGTGTAACAATACAAGAAGCTACGGATATGATAATTGCGCCATTTAAGACGGATAGAGTGAAACAAAGAGTAGTTAAATCGGAGGCAGAAGCCGATGTTTTCTTCATAGAGTATATAAATCTTGGATTAGCAAATATTGCCGAATTGAGAGATGAAGCCACTGGAGCCGATATTGAGGAATTAAATACATGCAACTATTCTTTAAATTTATGGTGACTGTAAGGAGGATGCGCGAAAATTTCGAGACACCTAAAGAAGCATAAAGAGAAATGAAATCATGTCAATAATAGCATTGTATAAGGCTAAAAAAATAAAGAGAACACGCTGGAAAAAATAAATACACGAGAAGGTATAGATGAATCACGTGCAAAATAAAAGGCAACAAGAAGATTAGAAATAGTGATACAGGAACCCTGACAAACATAACGGGACACTATATAAAATTGCACTGCTGAGATAATTGAAAATCTATAATTCCGGAGGTAATGGACAAGCAGGCATCTTCAAATATCGCGGCACATCTTTATATGAAATATATAGTTGAGAAAAGTAAGATGAACCATTGCCACATTTAGCTTATGCCAGAAAGCAAAGCTTATGAGTGGGAAAAAATAATTTGGTGGTAATAAGAAACAAAAAAGTATCCAGTTTGCGAGGAGGCCTATGTAATTGTATATTTAATGGACTATATTGCATTATGTCAGGTTTGGACCTCATACCAATAAATTAATGGACCCCTAAGACCAACAAAATTTCGGGAAGGTACCACAAACAATTATTAAAGTCATATAAGATTTCGAAGTAATTCAAGGCCCCAAAAGCTCTCTAGCGAAGTAAATTTTTATGTTACAACTTATATTTTTCATTTTTGAAGTTATTTTTACGTACACATTTAGAGTAAATCTAAATGGGACAATGATCGACTGAGGTCATTATGTATTCATACGCCAACCATGGACACACAATTGCAAGTGAAATAATTAACCATAACATAGTGTGAAACAAAGTGAAATTAAATGCAGTTCGCTAAGGAAAACAAACACAAGTTAATTAAGTAATTATGTATTACATGAATTACTTTGCCTTAACATGTCCATAAAGGCAAATTAAAACAAAGAAATTGAAAATAAACGCCCTAAGGCCATTAAAAGAATAATGAAGAACGTGACGGAAATGGCCTAATGATATTGTTCATGTCTGTGGTTCTTCAGTAGCTAAACGGGAGTTAAACATCTTTAAAAAAAATGTCAAAAAGTATATATAACATATATAGTATGATTTGCGTCTATGTAAATTTTATTTTTACCACAACTGTGTGAGGTGTTAAACTCTGGGCTATTCTTCCAAATGAGAAAGAAATCCAAAAATAGGGGCATATGAAACAGTCCTTACGGCCAACCGCCTATAAATATAGTTATCATGTATATTAATGCAAGCCCAATCATCATATCTTGGGATTGTAGTTAATCACATAAATATTATATATGTTTGTGTCATAACCTATAACTCCAACATAAGAATTGTACAAAAGAGTAAGCCTTTGGTGCCTTTCCGTTGCAATAGCTTGAAAAGTCAACAAGTCAATAAAACCATACAATGCAAGAGGGTCGCGGTGGAGTCCCTTTCTTCTTTTTAGGACAGCTGCTGCAGGGTAAATAAACTGTCGGGCCTTTAAAGCGTTAGGGATTTGACCCCGACCGCCTGTTGCCCGTTAGCCTTTTAAATCATTCAATGCTGTCGTATGTCTTAAAACTTTTAAAAAAATAGCGAATGGAACGCAAGGCGCGAAGATAGCGTGCCTTTGTGACTTCGATGGCATCGTTAAGACCAATGAGTTTTGATTCCAATTTAATATAAAAGGGAGAGTTTGCTCGGCGAGACACGTAGATAAAAGTTTTACACGCGGTTAGATACTTCCCCGGCAATTTCTCAGTACGCAGTTAAAAGATCAACATGCAATTCGACCCTGTTAAATAGTTCGCAGTACTGACCAGCAAGTTTCACACTTGGCAACTAAGTTGATTTTCAATGTAGCCAAGTCTAGCACCCACCCGTAAATCCGTCGGTCCTGGTGGTGTAGTGGTAACCACACTAAACCCAAGATCGCGGGTTCAAACCCGGCAGGAACGATGGATTTTTTGGGGCGTAAAAATCCTAAGTATGGGCTTCCTTCGGAAGGGAAGTAAAGCCGTGAGTCCCGTGTCGTACATTTACGGCACGATAAAGAACCTCAAGCCTGAAAGAAGAGACCTCTGAGCAAAATTTGTCGCCCTGAATAGAATGGGATGTTGATGACCTGAGATGTTAAAGAGCATCCGTAAATAAACCAAATCTACAACAACAACAACAACAACCTCAACTGCCTCAATTATTAGATGTAATTGGCGGGAAAAGTTAACAAATTTAATCTCTGTTGCTCACGTTTTCCAGCTAGACTATGTAAAACCGGCTCAATTGTCAAAGTCTCAAAAAGAAGAAATCGTGATGACAATATCCCAGAATTGGAATATCAACCCAAAGGATAGACGGATAATTGCCCCCAGGCAGAGTCTCGACAGGCAAACATTTGACAGCAATGACGCGGAACCTATTGAACTATGCAAGAGACATCGCACGGCTAAACACTGCCTCTTGTCTGGACCAGAGATGAGAAAGTCTACGTGAGGTAGAATGAAACAAGTCCGGTGAGTAAAATCACAAGAGTGCAAGATTTTAGAAATTGTAACATTTTTATTGTCTTTTGTGAGTGCAGCTAAAATCTAATCACTATATTAACAATGGCTAGTAACTCAATATTAGATCGTGCAAATCTCAACAATAATCTGAATACAACGGTTTTGGGGGATATATTTCTAGTAAACAGCGTAATAACGAGTGTGTCAGATTTAAAGATGTTTCATATGAAAATCCGTAGCATCAGAAAAAATCTAAACCTTGTATATGCTTAGAATTTGTTTCCATTTTGGTATTATAATCCTGAATGAAACTTGGCTTGAACACGAATCGGGATTGAAGATTATGGGTATAAAATGTTTAATTAATTTAATAAATGCGGTGGCATAATGATTTTATTTTTACAACTGACTGGCCACTCTCTTTAATGTTGGTCCTGATATATATATATATATATATATATATATATATATATATATATATATATATTATAATATTAATGAAACATAAAAATAAAGAAACACTATTAACAATGTAACAAATTAACACTAATAATAAAAGTAGATAAAGATAAAACACAGAGAAAGAGTCACACTTGAAACTGCTATATTTCGAACTACTGCGAGTTCTTCAATGGCAAGAAGCTTGAAGAACTTGCCATTGAAGAACTCGCAGTAGTTCGAAATATAGCAGTTTCAAGTGTGACTCTTTCTCTGTGTTTTATCTTTATCTACTTTTATTTATATATATATATATATATATATAAAAGTAGATATATATATATATACTGAATATCCAAGAATTCAACCACACAAATTGCAAGGATTGTGGAGGGTCCTAGATAAGCATTTTTAGATAGAGAACTTATGGTCTGTGGTTTCTAAATTTCAAGCAATAGCATAAAATCTGTTGATGGTCAACATGCCACTGATTAAACCTCCACAGGAGGTTGAGAAATAGACAATCGTTTCACTTACTTCAAATACTGTTCCTGAATAGCGCGTCGTACAGCGGCGTTAGATATTTTGATGGAGGAGGAGGTTCGAACCTACATAACTGCACCTTTTTTTTTTTTTCGTGTTAGTTATCATATTTGATTTGTTGTTAAGATCCACTCTTTCACTCTAACGAATTACGCAAAATAAATTACAATGTGTTTAACGAATATCATAGTAACTCTAAGAGTAAAGTCATTACCTAAGTGTTATCACCTTGACCTATTTTTTTTTTTTTTTGAGTAGTGTTTAACGCCCGTTTTTACTACTGAGGCACCACAGGCGGTGGACACTGATGATACATGAGATGAAATGATATATTGGGAAAGGATTTTTTTTTTTTTTTTTTTTTTAAGGAAGGAAGCGTTCCAGGCCTAAGTTTAGGTATCTCCCCGGCATTTGCCAGTTATGAAGACTGAGGAAAACCTGGAAAAAACCCCAGTCAGGGAGGACGGTCCTGGCGGGATTCGAACCGCAGACCTCCCGCTCACGAGTTCGTGCCTTAACGACCTCGGCCACCCGTGGCGGTCTACCTTGACCTATGATGTGCATATAGTACTGTATGTGCAGGCACATTTCAAAATTTAGAAGATGCTTCCTCCACTCTAGCTAATGATGGTAGACAGAGTAAATACTTAAAAAGGAAATATAAACGGCTTTGTCCAAAGTAAAGGGAAAATGCACCTGCATAAAACAAAATAACTAAAAAAAAATTATGTAAACTGCATTTTAGCTTTTTAGCACTGCGTGAAAACCAAATAAAAGAAAATTGGGGATTAGGGGACAAAAGGGTACTTTAAGTGCAAAAAATATAACAGAGATCACCAGAGATGTTGTTTGATGTGTCGGCCCGCCACATCCCTCCAAAGAGTGTACCTGCGAAGAAATAATCCTCGCACCCTTTAAAAAATATCTGGATTAATACGAACCTAATCACAAGTAGCCAACACCCGTGCTAGTAACTGCTCATCAGTGTTAATCGATGATGTGTACACGAGGCTCTTAAGATGTCCCCATAAAAAAAAAAAAAAAAACCTAGGGGGTTGAGGTCCGGAGAACACGGTGTCCAATTTACAGGACCACTACTTGCAATTCACTGCCCAGGAAGCACACCATTGAGATAATCTCGTGCTTCCACGCTGAAATGGGGAGGGGCTCCATCGTGCTGCAATAACATCTGATGTGGATGTTTAGAGGAACGTCTTCCAAAAACACAGGCAAAACATCAGTGAGGAACTGAATATACACCTGCCCGTTTAACCGCGTAGGAAGTAGATTAGATTCAATTATTTGATTGAATACGATGCCCGCCCACACGTTGATGCTGATGATAACCAACCTCCATTACTGCATGCAATGAATGAACAGTGTTTAACGCCCGTTTTTGCTACAGAGGCACCACAGGCGATGGACACTGGTGATATATTGGGAAAGGATTTATTTTTAAGGAAGGAAACGTTCCAGGCCTAAGTTTAGGGTAGCTCCCCGGCATTTGCCATTTATGAGGACTGAGGAAAACCTGGAAAAAACCTCAATCAGGGAGGACGGTCCTGGCGGAATTCGAACCCCCAGACCTCCCGCTCACGAGTCCGCGATTTAACGGCCACCCGTGGCGGTATCACTGCATGCGGCTGCTCATACTCTCATACATGGCTGTTCCTATGGTTCAGAATTAGCCCCCCTCTTGTGAACTTGGCCTCGTCGGTGAAGAGAACCGAGAAGAAGCTGTTCATTCTACCGCTCTAAGGCCCACCTGCAGAACTCTAGTCTGGGACCGAAGTTCGCTCGCCGCAATGCCTGTACCTTAAGCAGATGATAGGTAAATGTGTGTTCTTCGTGCAGCACCCGATACACGCTGAACTTGTTCGTTTTCATGGCCCTGGCAATTGCTCAGGTGTTGATGGAAGGTCCCGCCCAAACCCTGGTAAGCACCTCTTCAAATGCTGGAGTACGACGCTTTCGGTTTGCACCGGCACCGGGTCTGTGCACCATTAAAAATCCAGTTTCCCGCAAAAGCCGATGAACATTTTGGAAGGTCTAGCGATAAGGATGATGTCTGTGCGGAAACCTATCCCGTACAGCTGCAGATGCATGTTCTCTTGCTTTCCCATAAATCAAAAGCATACCAGCAAGCTCGGCCAGTAACAATTCTTTAGCCGTGTTTCGGAGCAACTATACACAGTGTCTGTTTCATGTGATACACAAAGCAGAAAATGGCCCATTAACCACTCAGATGCTTTCACTTTACACGGCCTCAGTCCCGAACGGTATAGAAGAAAGCCGACTGGTTACGATTTCAGTAGTAGGGATTACTTTAGGAGGATACTTTCCTTGATGAGCGTATAGGCCCGATAGTTCAGTTGGTTAGAGTATCATGCTAGTAATGCGAAAATCGTGGGCTCGTACCCCTCACGAGTAACCTTTTTAATAGAATAAATTTTACTTATTCATAGGTTAGGTTATAGTTTAGGTTCAATGAAAAAAGAAAGCTTAGGTGTAACAAATAATAATAATAATAATAATAATAATAATAATAATAATAAAAATAATAGAACTACATACTAACACTTTGTAACTCACCTGACGTTCGAGCGGAATTCCGCTTTCTCTGTTAACTTTCGCAATTTCGGCCGCAGGAGAGGGTGGTTTGTAACTTCAAGCCTCAGCTTCGATATACTAGGTACTATGCGCATGTGCAATTAACTTCGTAGCACTACTGGACTATTATCATTGTTGTGCATACCCTCGCAGACGAACGATTTTACCGAAGTAGCAAAGTCAATAATTTTCAACTTCCCGTGTACTGTGAATTAACACTACCTTTTACCGACTACTTGATACACATGCGTTATATTGAAGAATCAGCTCG
Source organism: Metallyticus violacea (assembly GCA_030762175.1). Lineage (NCBI taxonomy): Eukaryota > Metazoa > Arthropoda > Insecta > Mantodea > Metallyticidae > Metallyticus > Metallyticus violacea. Next base: position 119,991,850 of record CM060846.1, on the reverse strand, counting down.
GATATCCGATTTCGAAAAAACGTCAAACTTTGGAAGTTTACAAAATGATTCATAAGTTCCCTATCTCAAAATGCTAATCTAGGACTCTTCACAATCCTTGCAATTTGTGTGGTTGAATTCTGGGACACCTTTTGTGTGTGTCAAACATTCTTAAAAACCACATCATTGCAGGGATTTTAATATCCAAACTTTACAAAAGACTTGACAGTTCTGGCAGTAAGCATTTAGATATTATGCATGAAGATGGTTATTTAAATTACTTAATGCTATCACTCATCCGGAATCAGGGATGAATATGGCTAAAAACTGTAAATAGCTTAATTATTGAATCTGGAGTATATAGTAGTGCTGCCACAGATCACTTCATGGTTCACACATTTTCTAGCCCAAATAATATACCTTAAGTACAACTGTTCATCAATACAATATTATAAACAAGTTGTTAATTATAACAGTCTAATATCAGATATTAATGGGACATCTTGGGATCAAATATTTGACTGTAACAAGACAAAATCCACCTTTGAAAACATTTATAATACAATACATAACCTCATATCTAAGAACACAGTTAAGGTGCCTTTAAATACATCGAGCAAATATAGAAATATTAAACCATGGACCACATTAGGTATTAAATCAATAACTAGAGACAATCTTGCTAAGCAAGTAAAGTGGTAAACTTTATGTAGAGAATTATTCAATGAATGAACACTTCATTATTGCTACACATTGACAATTACAATTTTACAATATTTGATCCTAGAGTGCTTTTTGTTTCAGGATCCCACACAATCAAACCCCGGTTTTAGTGTACATGGATCCTACTTCACTCTAGCTACTTGTTATAAAGTGAACATTACAATTACTTCCCTAAAAGGGATAATTTTTCCATTATTGTTTTTTTATTACCTTCTTGTTTGCCTTGATTACTTTCCTCAGCCACCTTTCCCTTACTTTCCCTACATAGTTTCCAAACTGATTTAAATTTTTTTTTCTGTTAATACCAACAAATTTTAATGCCAAAATTTCTGCCTGCAAGTTATTCAACTTCTTGTTCCATATTTTCTCTCTCCATTCCTTGGATTCCATACATTCTTGTCTACCTTGCCACATAATGGGCACAACTTTTAGTCAACTTTTGCACCACTTAATGTTGTTGTTTCTGTTCTTGCCCATGTCTTACCCTACCTTCCCATTTTATCACAAACATCGATATATTTTTCCCTGCCCCAATCTTTCTTAAAACTTCTATAATACAATATGTACTCTTATCTTTTCAACTACCACATATTTCCTGTTTCTCTATATCAATCCTTGCTTTCATTTTATTGCACAGGTTTTGTCCATTTGTTGAGTGTAAACTAATTAATTAGAAGAGCCTTTATGCATAGAATGAAGTTATGGATCCATGGTATCACATTGACGCAGCATCAAGGTAAAGAAACTACCACTAGAGGGGAAGAGAGTAGAGAAGGGAGTGTACAGCAGCCAGCATGTTAATGATGTCACTAATGCGAGAGTCTTCACCGAAACAGTTGAGATTGTAGATGACATAGTGGGGAGAAGTAGAAGGGGGAACAAGCTAGTCAGCGGATGGCCTGGGAGACAAGAGGTTGGAGTGTGGTGTCATTGCCCTTGGGAGTAACATTGAAATTGAACCTGCCAAAAACTCAGGGCCAGACAAAAAGGATTAAAAGGGCAAAGGCAAAATTAGAGCACTTCATATGGAAGACATAGAAAATAAGCACTGAGAGAGTGATTTTTGTGATTCTACAAGCTTTTAATGTTAGAGTACAAGAAGAGCAGAGTCAGTGGGACAACAATCGCAATAGAAGGGGAAGGTTTTGTTTGCAGTAGAGCAGGAATAATAGGGCTAATTGGATTAATAATATTGAAAAAGGGTAAATAGTAGAAAGTAGGATCTCTTACATGTACAACAACGGTGTTAAAATAATGAGCACTCCAAGGATAGTTGTATAATTTGTAATGTTAATGTAAGAGAATTTTACAGAAATAAAGCATTAATTCATTCATTCATTTATTCAACTAACTAGTCCTCCCATTCCAAATTCCTTTACAATTTCCTTTAATCAAGGTAACAGGCTTCCTTCCCATTAAGCTTTTCCTTGTGCTTTCAAGCAGTCTTTGACCATATTTCCATCCTACAATGTTTGCATCCTTTGTGAACATTTCATGTGTTTTATTACTAATCCTTTCCTGCCAACCCTTCCCAATTCCATCAGGATTACTCCATTGAGTGTTGCTCTAGGTAATCCCAGTATCATTTTACAGACTATTCTATGAATCTGGTCTATAAATTCCCACACTTTTTCTGTCCCTCAAATTCCCATCCCATGCATCATTCTCAATTTAACTGTAGCCAATACACTCTCTCTAGCCAGTTTACACTCATATTTGGTATTTTCTTTACACTTTTTCTTATATTATTGGTGGCTGATTTTCCCTTTTTTTAGTCATTTTTCCTTTGTTCTGTCCATTTTCCATTACTATTCAGCATTATGACCAAATAAATAATATGAAATTTACATTTTACTGGGATAAAATATATTAAAAGAACCCCCCCAAAATCTGGCAATCCATAAATGAAGCTACTAATACAGTTACAAATAGAAGTTAACAATTAAAAACATTATAAAACAAAATGGAATAAAAACTAACGATAAAGATATTATTGCAGCTGAATTTAATGATTTTGTTAACAAGGGGCATAATGTTGCCTCTAAAGTAAGCAAAAAACAAAAATTCAAAAATTAACATACTTCATTACAATGAGAGGGATATTGTAAACTCATTTTTAATAATCTCTTCTGAGTCAGAATATTAGAACACTCTTTATGGTTTCACTTAAATGAGATTTACTCAGGACATATGTTTCATGGATTTTTTATCCAAAACAACAACTGTTCATGGCTAATGGATCATTCGTAGAAGTTGGGGTTGGTAGGAATCCGGTTTGACTCTGGTGGTCTTGTGATGAACTTAAATAAAGTGTTGTCTGCTTCTGGGATATCAAAATTCATAAGGTTATGTTCATGTTTTTTATATAAATCCTTTCCCATGTATTTAGTTCTTTTGGTTGTTGAACAGTTTTTTATGACTTGATGCCTTTTTCTATTTCATGGCTTTCATTCCAAAAATGTGCCGCCACAGCTGATTTATCTATTTGTTTGTAACGGATGTTTCTCCAATGTTTCTTCAGCCTAATACCTATTATGTCTCTTTGTCTTTCCTATGTATATCTTTTCACAATCCTTACAATTAATTTGGTAAATACTAGATTTTTCCTCATTGGTTCTGCAATCGGTTTTGTTTAATTTCAATTCATTTTTTATACTGTAACTATTTTGAGTTGCTAAGATAATATGTACTGCTTAAAATTTTTTTTAATTTTCTTATTATTTCACATTAGGAAAGGATTTATATAAAAAAAACATGAACACAGCCTTATGAATTTTGATATACCAGAAGCAGACAACACTTTATTTAAGTTCATCACAAGACCACCGGAGTCCACCCGGAATCCTAGCTACACTTCTATGAATGATCCATTAGTCGTGAACAGCTGAGGATGTGAATAAAAAAATCCACTAAACACATATCCTGAGTAAATCTCATTTAAGTGAAACCATAAAGAGTGTTCTAATATTCCGACTCAGAAGAGATTATTAGTACATGTTTCACTGTGTTTGATTCCAAAATTGAATTAATATTGAGCTCATTTTCAATGTTTACTTTCCAATAGTGAAAATGAAATAATTAATAATGTTAAAACCATGAAAAATAGTATACCACCTGGTATTGATGGAATTTACAACAAATACTCTAAAGTGTATTATTGACTGGATATCTAAGTCGACTGCATATACATTTAACTTGTGTTTATCAAAAGGTATTTTAAAATGTATTATTGACTCAATATCTAAGTCTATTGTATATACATTTAACTTATGTTTATCAAAAGGTATTTTCCCAAAATCCTTAAACCATTCTATAGTATCGCCAATTTATAGCTCTGGTGATAAAGGGAACCTCAGTAACTACAAACCAATCTTACTGTTATTGCATTTTTTCTAAACTATTTGAAAAATGCATAAAGTCTTGTTTAGTTAATCTTTTGGAAAATATAACTCTGCTAAATGAGAACCAATTTGGTTTTAAAAAGATCTCGGTACAGAAGATGCAAGTTACTTAAAAAATAATTAAAGAATTAGATGTAGGGCATAAATGTCTTGGAATGCGCTAGGCCTAAAAATTTTGACATGGTTAATCATGGTATTCTATTGGATAAACTAGATAAATATGATATTCGAGAAGTAGTTTTAAATTTAATCAAATCCTACTTGAGTAATGGTTTCAGTCAACAAGAATTAATAACATCAGTGTAGTAAAAAACAATATAAGTGTACCACAAGGAAAGTTTTAAGGCCAATTTTATTTTTTATATATATTAAAAATTGTTTAAAATTAATACCGCAAATTTTTCTGCAGCTCTTATTAAGATGACACAGTAGTAATACTTAGTGATACTAACTGGTATGAAACATATCAAAATGCTAATAGTGCCATAAATGTGATTAAGGATTGGCTAGACATAAATCGGCTCTCTCTGAATGTTTCTAAAACAAACTTAATTAAATTTTCATTAATATCTCAGAGCTCAGAACAAAAATTAAATAGTTATGATAAAATTATTATACACAACTGGAACTTCATTAATTGCAATTGCTCTGCAATAAGTGTTTCTACTTATGTGAAATACTTAGGTATTTTTATTGAATAAAATTTAAGATGGGGCATGCATATATTTTACATGCATAGGCTTCATATTTCAGGCTTGAGGTTCATTTATGTGCCATAAATCTATGACATGGGACCCATGGCTGAACTTCCCTTCTAAAGTCACACTTAGGATTTTTACATCCGAAAAAATCCATTGACACTAGTCAGGGTTGAACCCGCGATCTTGGGTCTATGAGGCACATATGGTTATCACTAGTCCACCAGGGCTGACTGTATATTGTGAACATGAATATTATAGGTGTAAGGAAAGGTCTGTAGTAATGAATGATAGTCAAATGAGCTCAGAGTTCTTGGTACTTTAAAGCTATCTGGTTATTCATATCCTGGCCTGACCAGGAATCAAACCCAGTACCGCTATATTAGCAGTAGTTACAAACAAAAATACTAAACTATATTATAAGTGCATAAACATGGCTAAGGAAGCATTTCAAAACATGCACAAGTGCACAGGTAACTGAAATATCTTCAGAATATGTGCCATGATCCCAAAAAAGTGACTAAAATTTTCCCTGTCACTGCAATGATCCTCCAGGGGTGATGACTGTCCATGTTTAAGAAAATCTCACATCAGCAAAGATGTGAAGTATTTCCAATGCCTAAGTAAAAACAGGGTACTGTATTGTGTGAAGCTGCCTATGCTATCAACACTGAATCTCTGTATCAGTGTATCTCTGTATCATTCTACAAATTCTAATTTGTAGAATACTTGTGAGTGCTAAGCTAGCAGTAAAGGAGGAAGGATGCTTTTTGTATGAGATTCTGAGGTTAACTGAATAGTGGATTAAGAGGAAATGGGAGTAGGGCTTGAAGAACATAGTGTAATAATTGGAATGTATTTATGGAGGACTTTTATATGTTATAAGAGTAATGATAGCAAAGAAAATAAACAGAACAAGGTAGAATTCGGATGTAAATAGTATAATTGTTAATGACTTAATGAACCAAGATGAACCCAGGAGCTAATGGACTTGTCAGAAGCACTGGAAGTTTTATAAAAACAGAATGGAAAAATGATTAAATGATCAGAAGGATTAAAGATTAAATTCCTGGAGTTAAAAATTAAGTGGAAGGGATTAAATCAAGAGTTGAAGTTTTAAGAGAAAGAGAACTGTAAATTAACCTGCATAACTGTAAATTACTGCATTAAAAAAAAAAAAAAAAAAAAAAAAAAAGGAATTTAGCACCACAGGCGATGGACACTGATGATACATAAGATGAAATGATTTATTTGGAAAAGATTTATTTTTAAGGAAGGAAGCGTTCCAGGCCTAAGTTTAGGGTACTTACTGGCATTTGCCATTTATGAAGACTGACAAAAACCTAGAAAAACCTCAGTCAGGGAGGACGGTCCCGGCGGGATTCGAACCCCAGACCTCCCGCCCACGAGTCTGCCCCTTAACGACCTCGGCCACCAGCGGCGGTCTGGCAAGGTGAACACATAATCGAGTATGAGAACACCAACATCTTAGCCACCATTTCACATTATTATTCCTGCCTCCACCATAAAGACATCAAAGTCTACAAATACAAGAACAATTTCACCAGGAAAGAAGATGCTCTGAGACTCAGTAGCAACTGGCATCCTATACTACAGAATAACAAGTCCCAGAAATATATCCCAACCGACAGTAGCCAACAGTTCGAATCCAGCCCACAATGCCCTCCAGACCAATCAAAAACAAGCAAAATCAATGTGAACCAATTACAGTACAGAACCACTCCCTAAAAGCAAGAATGTAAGCATGCTACACCAGGCACAAGATAAGTCACTACTGAGATCCTGGGGATACTCCATCATGCCACTGATAATGGCTGCCACAGTTGTAGCTGAAATATTTGGAATATCAATTCCAAGTTGACAACAATTCATTAACCCCAGCCACGAAAGCCTTCATACTTCAATAAAAGTATAGCGTTTAAGAAAGGAATTAAACTGAAAAGTGAAGAAAAACTATTTTTATTTAAAAAAACTAATTAAAGTTGTTAATGACTTTATACATTTGGGAATTAAATAGCGTAGAAGTTTGGGAAAAACAAAAAATGGCCATGAAAATTGAGAGGATATGTATAAATATGACACCAATAATGGATATGGTACAAATTCAGAGAGTATATTGTGCTTTAGTTGGTCCAGATTGACATATGGAACTGTAATTTGGAGGATAGCACAGGGCTGGAAGAAATGAATTTAATGTTCTGCAAGGTGATTTTAAATGTCCTTCTGAACAATGCTAGTGTAGGGGATTTGTTAAAGTAAAGGAAAGTAAGCACGAAGGAAATGATGATAGCGATAACAGTATCAACCTTTTGGAGTGCAATGGCTTTCTAATGATAATATACTAGATGTATGTTCCCTAATATAGCTATTTTTGTAAGTAATTTATATAACAGTGAACTATTTTTTATAACAGATGAGATAATATCCTAACTCAATATTTTTAGTTATTATATATTTTAAGTAGATATTTGGAGTGAAAATAGAATAATATTTTATCTCAAGATTACTCAGGCATCTTAAAAGTAACATTTTTGCTTTAGAAAACTCAATATTATTTGCTCAAAAGAGCGTTATGTTCATAACCTTATTATATAGAAGTATTACATTGATGGAAAAAGACAGGAATTATATCAGTTATAAATCAAGAGAAAGCAATGTTAAGTTGCTGAGGTAGAAGAACAACACAGCTGCATGTAGCTGCATGTCACCAAGAAGGATGGTCACTTCGAACAACAAAAAGAGAAAAGAAGCAACAGTCTTGACTTCGGCATCAGTTGGTAAACAGATGCATTTAAGTGGGTCAAAAGTTCTTTCAATACCTGAGGGAATCATCCTGGAGCTCAGAGATAATACAGAAACTGTAGATGTAGGCTGAAGTGTTATGACAAAGCTTAGAGCAAAGTTAGCCAGGTATAAACCAGTGGCCAGATATTGTTCTCGATAGAGATTGGAAATTAAGCTGATATTCCAGAATGCAAAATAATTAGTGGTGAAGTGTTTGAGGTTTTAAAATTGGGTGAGATGGTAGCAGAGGCAGAGACAAGGATGGATGAACAGTAAAGTGTGGAGAGAGACGATTGTTTATTTAAGGAGAAGAGATAGCACAAGAAGTAATAATGGAAGAGTTTCAGGGGAATTGGGCGTTTATTAAGAACAGAAATGAAATATGTATGAGCAAGGAAATAGTAGATTTAGAAAGGAAAGTTTTATGGTTAACAATCAGCAAAATAAAAGATGGGGAAGTGAAATGTGCACTTGATGTTATAGGAGGGTAGGTCCACAAGATTCCGGCCTTGCCGATAAGGGTTATTGCCTTCATAAAAGTCTTATCTGGGTTTTTTATTTGTTTATTTAAGGACGCTTTTAATATCTCAGGTCATCAGCATCCCATTCTATTTAGGGCGTGAAACGGTGGACAAATTTTACTCAGAGGCCTCTTTTTTCAGGCATGAGGTTCTTTATCATGCTGTAAATGTATGACATGGTACCCACGGCTTTACTTCCCTTCTGAAGGAAGCTATACTTACGATTTTTATGCCCGAAAAAATCCATTTATCATGGCCGGGTTCGAACTCGCGACCTTGGGTTTAAAAGGCAAGTATGCCTTATCTGGTGTCATACCTTAACTGTTAAGTAAATAATTGCAGCTGTAAATTCTGTTCCAAAGTGTTCAGATATAGCTGCATAAAGAACGCTATGTGTAGAAGATTCTGATATGTTCAAAATGGATTATCGAACTGTTATCAAGTTCTTCACAAAAGAAGGACTTACTCCAAATGAAATTAAACAGCGATTGGACAGTGTATATGGGGAAGAATCCCTGTCATATTCTACCATAAAAGAATGGGCCAAACTTTTTTGAATGAGTCAAGAAATCATTGAAGATGAAGAGCATGCAGGTCAGCCCTTGGAGGTGCTCACTCTTGAAATCATCTCTCTTGTGGAAGGAGAAATTATGGAAGACCAGTGACTCAAAGTTACAGAAATAGCAGCAAGATTGCGCCTTTCTAAAACAACAGTTCTTTGAATTATTCATGAACATTTAAACATAAATAAAGTTAGTGCAAGATGGGTGCCAAGACTTCTTTCCCCAGTCCAAAAACAACAACAAGCCACAATCTTTTGGACTGTGAAAGAATACTGCTCATTGACTTCAAGGAGAGGAACACCACAGTAAATGGGGAGTACTATGCTGGCCTATTGCACAGACTATGTGCTTCCATCAAAGAGAAAAGATGAGGAAAGCTGAGTGATGGTGTGAACCTACTTAACAACAGGCAGATCATTATATTGCCAGAAAGTCATAAATGGAAGCTAAAAATTAACAACCTGAAGTTTTCTAGGATCTATGACCTTCCCAAAATGTACTAACCAGGCAAAAGGATGAGCCCAATAATGAATAACATAAATTCACTAAGCTACAATTTGACTAAATGGTTAGTTCCGAAATTTGAATCTTTGGAACAATTTGAAAGCAGATGCATCACCAATTCCTATAAATTAGTGGACAAAGCTATTATTTGACCAGATGACTCCCTTGTCTCTTTTGATGTATCTTTGTTCACTAGTATTCCAAAACAAAGACTGCTCCTTTAATCACAGAAATGGCTAAAAAGTGCAAACATACCAGTAGATGAAATTGAGGATTACACCAATCTTATAATATTGTATATAGGTCAAAACTTGTTCACATTCGACGGGAAAATTTACCAACAAAACTCTGGGTTCGCTATGGGTAAACCCCTCTCTCATTTCTGGCAAGTTTATTCAAGAGTACAACAGAAACACACACATCCAAGGCATTTCCATTTATCTTTAAATCTTGGTTTCATTATGTGGATGACATATTTGAAACAGTACCAAAAAAACAAACAGAGGATTCCCTAAAATTACTAAATCTTGCAAGACCAAAGTATTAAGTTCGCTATGGAAATGGAAGAGGAAGGTTGTTTGCCCTGTGTAGACCTGAACATTTGCAGAAGAAAGAACATAATTTCTCTTGGTATATATAGGAAACCCACACATACAGATAATCACATAAAGAAAAATAACTTCAACCTTAAACCACACCAACACACCATTATAAACAGACTTGCTCACAGATTGGTAAACTTCCATTCAACATAATAGCTTGAACCATAAACCACACCAACATGCCATTATAAACAGACTTGCTCATAATTGGTAAACTTCCAATCAACAAGGAAAAATTCACAATGGAATACTGGTACATCATCAAAACTGCCCTGAATAATGGACTCAACAATTCATTACTAAATAAGATCATACACTTCAAAAGCCTTAAAAATATTAAAAACACCATCTCTCTCTATCCACAACAAAGGACTTAATTTTAAAAAATTCACATACCATCCATGAGCAAATAGGGCATCTATGAAAACTTTTAAAAATTTTGTTATTGTGTAGGCAGCATAAAATAAATTTAACATCTGAAACCTTTTGAACAGTACCATAAAAGATGTTATTCTGCCCCCCCCCCCCAAAAGCAGGAGTGTATCAGATAGATAATTTGGTTCCAATCAGATGTATACTGTCAGAACAACAAGAAATTTGGAGACAAGGATGAAAGAACACTTTAGAAATGTAAGATATAAACAGGTGGATAAATCAGCAATTGCAAATCTTTTTTCAACACCAAACAATCCCTGGGAATTAGCAACACGGGAAAAGATTTTCATTTTAAAGAACAGGCATAGTGTTATGAGCTTCCTGTTTTGCTGTACATTGAAACCACCAGAGGTCACATTGTCACCTGCCAGTATTAGTCAGTCACCAGCTGAAGATGACAGCAAATATTCTTGAAACATGTTCTGATAAATTAAACACCTAGTGAAGTTGTGTCAGCTAATACTGACCTCTTAATGTGTATAAAGCTGAAGATTGTTTATCTGAGCAATTCTTTGCTCTTTGTAAACACACTTTTAACATTTGATTAATTGTCTTTTAAAGTGTTACATTGATTCTGTATGAATCGTTCTTGCCCCTTATTTACATCACAAAAATAAACACACAGTGACCTCTCCATTTTGTATGATATATTTACTGCCAAATTCTTGTGGAAAAAAGATGTTTCTTTTGATCCTTTTACTTTGGCCATGAGCCCATGACATATAATAACTTAGTTGTAAACTGCAACACAATGCACATTAAACAGAAAACTAACTCCTATGACACCATGCCATTTTCATGCAGATGCAAGATGCCTTGGTTCAATGGTCAATGACTTACACTGCATTAACCTGTACAAAGGTAACCTGAAACCACAAGCTTCTCTTCTTTTGGATTCAAAGTTCATTGCCTAATGATGATTAAACACTATTGTGAATCAATTATAAAATATTTGCTAGATGCAATTTCCAACATCAAATGTAGATAGTATGATGGGGAGTTGCTTGCAATTGGTGAAGGAAGATGGATGAGCTACCCACGTGCTCATGAAGGAAAGAGATGGGTATCGATGTTAAATTAAAATTGACATTTTTAATGCAAGAAAAATAAATTGCCAGAGAAAAGGGATTAATAATAACAAGTTTCTGGGGCATTTTTGTAATCCTGAGGCTGATAGTAATTGGAGAAATCGAAACAAACCCCGGACCAATAATGGAACAGTTAGGCAGGATGCTAGAAATCACCATCAAAGAAATAAATGAAAAAAGAATCAACATACGAATAGAAAGCAGGTTAGAAGAGGTGAAAGAAATAATAGGACACTTTGAAGGAGAGAAAGGAAAGAGATAATGGAGCATGTAAGAACAGATTATCACACTTGGAAGGCCGCCTGTGGTGCCTCAGTGTTTAAAACGGGCATTAAATACTACTCAAAAAATAAATAAATAAAGCAAAAAAATGTGTGCCCTCTTGTACCTTTGTATTTAACCATAATAAGGTAGTACTACATATTCATGAAACTGTGCTGAAAGAGATTTTACATCAATCATTCAAGGTCTGAATTTTAAAAATTTTAGGCTTTTAGCCCAAAAACTCTTTCTGGCAATTTATGATCTCTTGGGTGAAAATCTCAAAGATGGGCTACCCCTAAGCATAATAGTTGTTTAGCCTTGAAATCAAGTCAAATTGTATTCACATTTGCAAAGTAGATGACACTTATTATCACTTGCCCCAAAATGCTTAAAAGTTATTGGTCCTTAATTTCAGGTACAATAGAACCATTACTGGATATCTGAATACTGCTTTCCACGTATTCAAAGAATTTGTGGCACGCAAGAGCATTTAGACAAGTTTTCTCCAAGCATTTTCATTTCCCATGCTACTTGTTCCATTTTCATCTTCCTCATTATTATAGTGTAATAGAGCCTGTTGACAGGTACACATTAGGAAATGGACTACACTACTGCCTTTATCTGACAATTGCAGGACTTAAAATGTAAGTCAGACAAGTAAGTTGGCATTAAAAACCATCATGAACATCAACTTTGTGGATAGCAAGTGAAAGTGGCAACAATCAGCCACCAAACATACAAAATGCAAACTAATCAATACCTATGGTGTGTAATAGGATCTGTTTTTGTAGTGACCTTAACACAGCTCTTTACCAACTAATGGCCATTGTCATTTTTAAATATTGCTATTCTCAGGACTTGCAGGAATTTTAAAAGAGGAACAATTCCAAAATAACAAGGTAATGACTTTTAATAATATATATAATTTAACTACACATATGCAGACTGGTGCCAAAAATATTTAAAACCTTCTTCCATAACCATCTTTTAATCATGGCAACAGGACTACAATAAGAATGGCAATCCTCTTGTGTGCACTCAGCTTCTAATAATAAATACAAGAATAGCTGATTTCTAGTGTGATGAACCAGAATGGTTCTCAAATCTCTAATGCTAAAGGCCTATTACTGTTGCAACCCAGAATTCTTCTAGAAACCACTTGTGATCTAATGTGGATTACAGTTTACCTTGAATCCATTCACAACATTCAGTTTTGATTTTATTTAAATATTTTATATTTCAAATTACAATTACAATGAAAACATTGCAAACTAGTATTTTGATACAACAAACTAAATTGCTGTTCAATGTTCCTCAAATAGGGAATTTTCTGTTGGGAGAAATTGTACAAGAATTTGGTCTTTATTATTTCTAATTTAATTTCAAGTATTTAGCAGCTGCTAACAGCTACAACCTGAATGCATTATGTGTGAAATCACTTAACATCATTAATATGCATTCAATTTTTATTCAATGCAAAACATAACATCTTCATCTTTAATGAATTGTAAACCCAATTTTTTAGAATTTTTTTACTTACTTTTGAAAGCAGCCAAAATTTGCTGTGTGTCTGTTTCTGTAGGCACTACTTCTATTTGTGCTTTTTCAGAATCTGATTCAAGAGAGCTGTGCTCCTGAAAAACATTAACAGAGAGAATTAGCTATTTGTAGGTGCTAATATGTGTGCATAATTTGCATCTTATGAAAAGCTAAGCATCTGAAACACATTCATTAAACTATATCACAATGCCTATAACCCTCTGTAATAAAATCATCTACAAAAATACCTTAAATGACATAACATTTTAAAAATGGGAACCAATTAGTTTAGTGATCAAAAGCCAGTACCCTCTTACATAAAAGGGGGGGGGGGAATTATCAAATAAACCCTGTTAAAAATTCTAGGAGCAATAAAACAAAATCTTATACATGGAACCTGTCCATTTCAGAACCTGAATATTCTAGAATCCCAGACAATTTGAAAAATTTTACTGGTACCAGTGAAAACCACATGTTTTATATGCTATTTTTCCTGAATAAAATGGAAATGAAAATTGTATGTCCACTGTTTATAATTCAAATAACATTCTTCGTCACATTCTTTGAAGTAAACTATATTTTGTAATAATGTATAGTTTCAAGGAAACAGCATTATATACGAGTCAGTATTGTAAAAACTAGGCTTCTTTTCAACAGTTTGTAAGGGTGTACTGGACTTTTGGTCAATAGTTTTACTGCCCTTTTGACTGTGTAGAAAACTCTCTGTGAATTTCTGTACATCACACCAACAGTACTCTTGTTGGTGTCTAAGCATACCACAGAATTGTGATTTTTCTAATCTATAATGATGCATTAAAATGTGACATTCTCATTAAGTGATAAGGTGGAAGTTGTCAAACTAAAGAACAAGAAGAAATATAGTATAAAATAAATAATACCAAAGTTTAATTGTACCTAAACTCAGGTGTGTGACCTTTGAAAAATAAAGATTGCATCATGAGTGACTAGCGGGCAATAATGGTGAAATGAAAAGAAACAGAAAACAACAGATTATAAATGAACTTCTATGGGAATGGTTTGTTCATGCCCCTTCAAATGCATGCCTATTTCTGAACCTATTCTGGGGGCCCAAGACTCTCAAACAGACAAAAAAACTACATAAGCAGAAATTCAAAGCCAAACAGACAAAAAACTACATAAGCAGAAATTCAAAGCTCCTAATTAATTACTAGCATACTTCAGAATCAGGCACAAAATTGTCTGGAATCAGATGCATGTGTAAGCAAAGGATGTTAACAGATCTCCATGTCTGAATGGCAATAAAAACTGAAAATATATTAGAAGGATTTCAATACAATGGGGTCAAGACAGTTTGTTTCTAGGGTATTTCCTAAAAAATCACTCTTTTTGAGATGAGAAAAATATCAAAAAAACACCTCACTGTTTTTCTTTGCTTTTAAGATACTGCAAATGAGACACGGTTTATTTTAACTTCAAACCCAAATAACACAGAAACCTGCATAGAGCAGAAAAACATGGGACTTAAGTCAGTACCATCTTGAACAGGTTTCACTGTAAAAGTATAAGACAAGAATTAACAAACTACCTCTGCATAATGGAAAAAATAAAGTTTTTGAAAAGGAAATTATGTCACCATAAATCACTACTTAAAATTGTAGGTGCACATTCTGGAGTTGATATATCGAGAAAGTATATTTATATTAACATGCCCCTATCAATCCATTAAACCGTTGAGATTATGAACAGAATGAATAGTGAGCACAATGAGAAGTATGGAGCCAGTCAGAGCCCAACTTTCCAACTTTGACATTTGCTTTTTCACGATAAAGGGAAAGTGCTGTAAAAACTTTACACAAGAAACAGTCTGCACCAGTAATGAAACTTGAACCATGACAGAGGACCTTGTGACCATGAAAAGGTAATATAAGAATATCAAACTCCTTACATTATTCCTATTAACTGACATTATGGAAAGATGGTTATTTTTACCTTCACATAAACACATCATGTGAATTAATAATAAGTAACAAGACAATTTTCCTACTCTCGTTCTTGCTCATAATTCAAGAGCAACATGCTTGATGTAATTTACTCTCTTGCTGAAGTAAAGCGCACATAACCTCAACTCATGTATTCACATTTCTTACGCTATACTCCATTCACTTACATAAAAGTAAGACGCATTTCGGGAGAATCTCTCCCATCTTCAGTTGCTCACTAAACCTCCATTACTCGAAACTATGGCTGGACAAACGAATGTTTCTATGGTGGCCTCTGTTGGTTGAAGTAGGAAGTCGCTAAGCTCATCTATGGGAGGAAACTGTAACTCATTAGGTATTTTCAATTTTTTAATATGAGAATTTTTTCCCAAGTGGAACTCCAATGGGCTGTGAAGATGTTTCAGCAATTTTATTCCCGGTTTTATTTCATGGTTTTTGATCCAAAAGTGAGCTGCTACTGCTGATTTATCCACCTGTTTAAAGCAAATATTTCTAAAATGTTCCTTCCTTCGAATTTCCAAATTTCTTTTTGTTTTACCTATGTAGCTCTGTTCACAATCTGAACATTTTATTTCGTAAATTCCTGATTTTTGTTCTGGTGGTATGGAGTCTTTTACTGTGCAACCTAATAAATTCTTGATGTTGTATCTGTTCTTTGGGGCTAACATTCCATGTTCTTTGAAGATTTTCTTGAACTTGTTGTGGTAAATTGGATGATAGGTGAAACTTTTGAATTTGTATTCTTCTTGTGTTTTTCAGTGTGGAAACTTCCCTTATCTCTTTTTGTCTTTTTGATTTGTTGATAATTTTTATCACTGTGTCCTTGTTGAAATCATTCATTATAGCTGTCTGTATCATTTGTTTGTATTCTATTTTGTACTCTGCTTGTGTGAGTGGAATATTCATCAATCTGTGTGCCAAACTGTGAAAAATTGCATATTTATGTGGAATGGGGTTATAACTGTCATTTTTATGCAGTTTTCTGTGTGTGTTTCTTTTCTGTAAATTCTAAAATTCAAACATCTCCATTTCTTATAATTTTTAAATCTAGAAATGGTAGCCACCCATTTCTTTCTTCTTCTATAGTAAACTGTATGGATTTATGTTGCAAATTAAGAAGTTTCAGGGCATCTGTTGAGAGTTTCTTCGGTATTATTGCAAAAATGTCATCCACATACCCATACCATGATTTGAAAATTAAAGGGAAGGCTTTTGTGATGTGTATTTCAAATGAGCTCATGAATAATTATGCTAGAAAAGGTGACAAAGGGTTTCCCATAGCTAGGCCTGAAACTGGTTTGTCGAGTTTCCTCCCATAGATGAGCTCAGCGACTTCCTACTTTAACCAACAGAGGCCACCACAGAAACATTCGTTTGTCCAGCCATAGTTTTGAGTAACGGAGGTTCAGTGAGCAACTGAAGATGAGAGAGATTCTCCCGAAACGCATCTTACATTTATGTAAGTGAATGGAGTATAGTGTAAGAAATGTGAATACATGAGTTGAGGTTAGATTGCCACTCCATTGTCAACAGCTTCGTAAGTACAATATTTATAAAGCGCACATGTTTAATGGCTTGCATAAATTACCTTCATTTACTATCAAAATTCTACTATTTGGTATGTATTAGAAGAGTTTGGACTCATCTAATGTGTAAAGAGCAAAGACTGTGTTAACAGGATTATTGATGATATTATGGAACAAATCTTAAAGAGTAATTTACATGTCCAGTTATTGGAAAGAAAGAAATACCAGGCCTTACTATTGGCAGATGATTTAATAGTATGTACAATCACAGAAATTGAATTGCAATGAGCTATAAATGAGATAATTGGGTTTTGTGCAGAATGTGGATTAAAAGTTAATGTTAAAAAATAAAAAATAATAGTGTTTGTAAATGGGAGTAAATTATGAAGGGATGAGAAATGGTTCTTGAATGGGGAGCTGTTGGAAGTGGTTAAAGAATTTGATTATTTGGGAGTGAGGTTGTCAAGTAGTAGAAGATGGGAATCAGAAGGGTAGAATGTTGTTATTAAAAGTAAAGTAGCCATGAGAACAATTAGAATATGTTTAAAGGAAATTGCAAATATGTTAATAAATTGGTTGGGGTAACTGTATGAATGGTAGTGGAATCAAAAATGATATATGCAGTAGAATTATGGAGAACTTCTAAAGGATGGCTGAAAAATGATTTAATTCATAGAGTGTTTGTAGAGAGGTATTGCAATTGTCTAAAGCTTCACCAAAGGAGTAGTTTTAGCTGAATTAGGGAGGGTAGGGGGGAAGGGTTTGGTGGTACAGAGAATTTTAAAATATTGGTACAGGATAGTGAAATTAGGGAACCACAATGTTCTAAAAGAGTGTATGAAATATCAAAGGGAACAAATGAGAGGTAACAGCTGGAAGGAAGAAGGACAAATGTTGCAAGAAATTGGGATGAGGGAACTTTGGGAGCTTGGAGAAAAATGTGGACAAGGGTTTTGGAAGAGAGTAAGTCAAAGAATTGAATATATAGAGACAAGAGACATGGGCTAGTTTTACATATAACGATTCCTTAAAATTGTACAGAATAATTAAAAAGCAGTGGGGGAGAGATAAATATATAGATTGTTGTAATAAATTTGGGAGGGAAGAAATGGCTTGGATGCAATCAGCATTGTTTTTAAAGGGTTTCAGAGGAAATAATGGGGAAGGGTGTATTATCTGTAAAGAGCCTGAAGGAATATTTCATTGCTTATTAAAGTGTGACAAGGTAAAGCGCTGGAAGGAATGTGTATGGTAAGCAAAATGGGATAAATTACAGAAAGAAAGTATAGCACCTAGAATGTTGACTCATATGGTGACAAAGAGAAATAAAATGATAGGGGAATATTTAGGAAAAGTAAGTGAGAAATGGATTAGAATAGTTAAGACAGGGGGTTTCATTTTTGTTTACTTGTTTGATTATGTGCTCTTCCTCCCATCTTTCCTCACAGCTCAGTTGAGAACTGTTTTTCCTTATGAACACTTAAATTTGTTTTAACAGGTATATTTAGTGAAGCTATATGTGTGTATCCTTTAAGTTTTCTGTGATATTGAAGAATTTATTTGTGAAGTTTAATTAATCAGGTTGTGATAAGATTTGTTTCATTTTAAATATGAAGTAGAATAAGTGGTCAAAAAACACCTGTAATCCTTTTGAAAAAGAGGGCTGGGTTAGACTTGAGAAAAGTAACCGATTGGATGGTTTCACTAAATTATGAAATCAAACGACACATGAAAATATTTGCTTCATGTAAGTTGCAGCCGGGAAAGGAAAAGACTTCATACTTGGATAACAGTACACTAGAAAAGGAAATTCATGCTGAGGATTTAAGTATTCAACATACTAGTTACATTAAGGAGGTTGAGTATGTGGGCCCAGATGCAACTATAAGCTACTTAAATGTATCTTTGACCTCCCTTGGTGAACTTCCAGTTAGTAAGAAGAAACAAAGTTCTAAGAAATATTGTAAACGAAAGATGAAGATTAAGAGGGTCTACAAAGAGTCATTGTTTACTTACTATGATTCAGAGGAGGAAATTTATCACTGTGATAATTTATAAATGATTCAGCTACTGAAGGAAAAATATAAAATTCAGCTCATGATTTTGACACTTCTATAAAAAGTTGGCCCTGAAAGAAAATTGAAAATAAATAAGGAGTATTTGTTCGATAGTGTTTAATGCCCATTTTAACTACTGAGGCATCACAGGCGATGGAAACTGAAGATACATGAGATTTTTTTAAAGAAAGGAAGTGTTCCAGTCTGAAGTTTAGGGTCCCAGCATTTACCATTTATCAGGACTGAGGAAAACCTGGAAAAAATCTGTCAGAGAGTACGGTCCTGGTGGGAATTTAACCTCGGACCTTCCACTCACGAGTTCGCACTTTAACAACCTCAGCCACCTGTGGCGGTACAAATGCAGTAAGCAACTACATTACAAGAATAGCAAAAAATCTTGTAGAAGAAAAAGGAATTTGTCAACACCTGATCCCAAAACTAGAAAACCATTATCTGATGATACATTTAACTTAGTAAAGAAGTCAGCAGGTAAATGCCAGAGAAGAAAGACTACATTTTATCAAAGACAAGAATGGTTGTAGATTTCATGTTCAAAAATATCTGATTCTTTTACATGGAAAGATCACCTTTGGTTGATTTAGAATGCTCTCTGGAACTTGTACATTGAGGCTAATCTTATAATTAAAATAATTATATGATTGAGTGAAAATATGATACTCTTATTCGCTACACTTATTTAAATGTAATATAGGTTTGAAGGACCCTTATCTGCAACTCAGCTACCCATCAACAAAGGTCCGTGAAATATGTACTATACATTTAAACAAGTGGAGCCATAAGTGTTCAGTTTGACTCAATCATAAAATGATCTTAAATATTTGGTTGATTTATTGAAATGCTAAGACAAATAAATATGAGAGGTCTTTAACTATTTGGCCCTGGCCATACTCAGGTGTAAACCAGATGGATACAATCTGTATTACAATATTTTTTTTAACTTAGTTTTAAATTAAACACTCTTATTCTTCATTAATTATATTTAATCTGTCATCTAACACACTCTTAAGCTTCACTTACTTTTAAATACGGTGGAACCGGTTTTGAAGAAACATCCTCTCCCACTTAAACCAACTTGACGACTAGTACGAGAAACTAACATTTATGAGGACCTGTGGCTCCGTCCTGGTGGTGTTTTTTTCTTTAATAAATGGAAATTTGTATTACATTCTCCTGTAATGTTGAAATTCATAAGATGATCCCTATGTTTATGAATGTAAATCTTCTCCCATGTGCCCAATTCTGTACGTCCGTGTGCTTCTTTAAGTAACTTTATTTCTCTTTTTATGTCGAGATTATTTTTCCAAAAATGGTGTGCCACTGTTGACCTATCAATCTGTTTGCATTTAATGTTCCTGAGATGTTCCTTTAACTGTGTTCCTGTGTGAAAGAAATTGATCAAGAATACCACCATACTAATAACTGAAAAAGAGAGAACGGTTTTTAAAAAATTCACCTACCATCCAGTAGCTATGAATAAATTCCAAATTTTTTTTTAAGATTTTAACATTAAATTGGCACCTGTTAACACATATACCATGAAAAATGCTTTAGTGGGCAACAGTTTTAATAACATTCCACAGGAGAAAAAGTCAGGCATCTACAAAATAACATGTAAAAATGTGATAAGATATACGTTGGAAAAACTAAAAGGGACATAGGAACATGGTTAAAGAAACATCTCAGGAACATTAAGTACAAACAGATTGGTTGGTCAACAGTAGCACACTATTTTTGGAAAGATAATCACGACATAAAAAGAGAAATAAAGTTACTTAAAAAAGCACACTGACTACAGAATTGGACACATGGGAGAAAATTTACATTCATAAACATAGGGATCATCTTATGAATTTCAACATTACAGGAGAATGTAATACAAATTTCCGGTTTATAAAGAAATAAACACCACCAGGACGGAGCCACACATGCTCATAGATGTTAGTTTCTCATACCAGTCGTCAAGTTGGTTGAAGATGTAGAGGATCTCTCTTCGAAACTGGTTCCACCATATTTAAAAGTAAGTGAATCATAAGAGCGTATTAGACAACAATAATTTACATTTAACAAGCTTTACTGTGTTAGTTCCAACAGAACTTTTTAAAAAAGTCTTATTTTTCGAAAGTTCTTAAATGGACTCTTATTCTTATTTCAGTTCCTAAAACAATTCCAATAAAATAATAATAGCATAATTAGAGTACCCAATGTGTAAAATTTATAATCCTTACTAAACTCTGTCTTCGGTTCATCAGTAGCCTCTTACTTGCTCTCACTCAAATTCCTTCCCTGAGTTTATCAATCGCTGATTAAGAAATAAACTCATTTTTGTTATTATTATTATTAAATTTTTAAGTATAAATCTCTCATTCCTCTACACTCCTCCTCAAACCAATTTTCATAAACTTTATTCTTCCCACTATTGCCCATTTAAGTATAAACTCATACAGTTCTTTAGTCATCACTTTTACCTAAAGAAATCATTAAATTTATCCCATGCAAACCCAAGCCTAGGCAACTGTTCATCTATTTGCATTGTACTACAATGAATAAAATGAACTGAAACGTAACAGTTTTGTTTTCATCTTACAATGTATGAAACAATGATACAGTACATGTTTATATCTTCCAAAATAAACTTCTTACTCTTTTGAGAGTAGAATTTTTATACCAATGCACATGGCAAAGAAGTTTGTGATGGTGATGGAGGCACAGTTAAGAGGCTTGCTGCAAAGGCTAATATTCAAAACATTCTCTCAATTCAGATCTTAACACTTCAACAGCTGTTTGAGTGAGGGAAAGCAAACATCCTTGCAAACTTTTTTCTATACTACATATGAATACCTGGATACAGAGAGATTTTGATAAAGCAGTTACTATTACTGGAACTCGTCACTTTCATGCCTTTCTCCCACTGTTACTTGAAGATTTAGCAACCAGAGCATATTAGCTTCTGAAGAAATTATTTTACATTTTATTGAAATCATTCCCTGGTTTTGTGGCATGAGCCTATATCCACCACATGGTGGATATTCTCTCAAAGGATGCAGTTCATCATGAAAATAAAATATCATTCTTACATCCAGCTGGATCAACTACACACTTCTCTTATCCTAAACAAACCATACGTTCTCACCATGTCAGGAAATTTCAGTATTTGCAAACTGGATCCAATTACAGCTACTGGGAGAATCTACCAGCTAACCTCACAGAAGATGTTGAAAACATCCAGTATATACTAGTTAAGATGAAGGAATGTCAACAGCTTCGTAAGTATATTTGATTGAGTTTACATAGACATACAAATCTTTAGAAGCAATTCAACCAAGTGGTTAACAGAAAATAGTGGAAACACAAACAAACAAACTCAACACATACAATTTAAACATTGATAACACTAAATGTGATATAAAAACTTTTTTGAAACTACAAATTAAAAAGGGCACATAGTAGCTAACATTAAATTCCTTAAGTTGAGCTTAAAAAACAAAATCACACCAAAATTTGTGAGGAAAACAGTTAAAATAGACAATAGCTGACACCAAGAAGCAGCTGAAAAAAGAGTAATTGAAGTAGAGAGAAGCTTACAATATAAAAAACTAAGTGAAACCGACTTAAGATGTTATCATTTACATTTAACATTTTCGAGGGCATTGGGATTTCACATTTGGGATAACTTACAACATTTACATAAAAATTTAACCAATGAAATAAAAATCAAGAATCAGAAATTGAAAAAGAAACTCTACAATTTGGGAAAACTTCAAATCAGAACTGTACCCAAACCAGCTACACAACTTACAGAGAACGTAATTAATATTTCAAGCACCACATTTTCAAACAACAAACTAAAATTCCTAAACAAAGGGCTAAAACAAGTGTGGATTTCTCCGAAAAAATAGAAGATTACATCGCGGATATCAATATAGCCACCCATCAACTGGAAGAAAAGGACAAATCATTTATCAAATTGAAATGTACAAAAACCTTAGAGAAAATAAAAAACTGAAATAATTTCAACAATTACAAAAACACAATAAAACAACTAAAAGAAAAACTGGTAGTATACACAAAAACAGATAAAGGCAATAAAATTGCATTTTCGACCAAGAAGACTACATAAACAGGATAGAAACTATGTTAAAAGGTAAAGATTATAAACCAATTAGAGAAAGTCCACTAAAAAGCAGCATTAGAGATTTGAATAAAACATTGGATGAAATAAAAGTACTGTCCACTATGGAAAAACGAAAACTCACACAAAGCAACCCAGTATTACCTAGAATGTATGCACTTCCTAAATTACACAACAAAGATAACAGCATGAGACCTATAATAAATAACATCAATTCACCAACATACCTGTTAGCAAAAAAATTAACCGACATTTTCAAATCCTTAAAAAAATACCAAAGCTTGAGTGTCAAAAACTCACTGGATCTGGTAGAAAAATTACAAAATTACAGTGGAAAATATAATGGTATCATTTGATGTAGAAGCCTTATTTCCAAGCATACCAACAAATACACTTATGCTAATGTCAAAGAATTGGTTAAAATCCTTAGATCTATAAGCACAAAAAGTGAAGACTTGATAAAACTTACTAACATTTGCATTGAACAAAATTTCTTCATTTTCAACAAAAAATACTACCAACAGGTCTCAGGACTAGCTATGGGAAACCCCCTATCTCCATTTCTAGCAGATTTTTTTTACAAGTTCGTTTGAAATGCATATCACCAAAGCCTTCCCTCTAATCTTCAAAACATGGTATATGTATGTGGATGACATATTTGCAATAATTCAAAAAAAAATACAACAGATGCACTAAAACTTCTGAATTTGCTACACAAAACTATAAAGTTCACCATAGAGGAAGAAAGAAATGGATATCTCCCCTTTCTGGAGGTAAAAATCATAAGATATGAAGACCATCTTACCTTCGGAATACATAGGAAAGATACGCACACAGAAAATTACATAAAAACATGACAGTTTTAACCCCATTCCACATAAATATGCAGTGTTTTACAGTTTAGCGCACAGATTAATTAACATCCCACTCACAGTAACAGAGTACAAATTGGAATACCAACAAATCATAAAGATAGCAGAAACTAATGGGTACAGCAAATACACAGTAATAAAAATCATCAATAAAATTTAAAACAAAGAACAATAAGAGATGTTTCCACACTTAAAAGCGCAAAAGAAAGGTACAAATTCAAATGTTTGACGTACCACCCAATTTACTACAATAAATTCAAACAAATATTCAAAGAACAAGGAATTATGTTAGCCCCAAAGAACAATTTTAATATAAAGAACTTATTAGGTTGCAGAGTAAAGGACAACATGCCAGCAGAACAAAAGTCAGGTATTTATGAAATAAAATGTGCAGAGTGCGATAAAAAATACATTAGAAAAACAAAGAGGAATTTGGAAATCCAGGAAAAAAAAAAAACACTTTAGAAATATTCCCTTAAAACAAATAAAAATCATGAAATTAAACCAGAGACAAAACTACTGAAACAACTTCACAACTCAATAGAACTTTCCACTTGGAAAAAAATTTTCTTTACAAAAAACAAGGAAAACTTAATGAATTTCGATTTCCCTCCAACGGACGAATTAAGCAAGTTCCTAATATAACCAACAGATGCCACCACAAGAACATCAAGAGACCAACTGCCACTTCTAACAACAATTTGTCTACAGGCTGAAGATGGGAGGGATCACTCCCAAAACATATGTCCAATTTTTATGTAAGTGAATGGAGTTAGTGTGAACAAATTTTAGTACGTTGGTTTTATATATATACCACCCCATTGTCAACAGCTTCGTAAGTACATTTAATTAAGAAGAAAGACATTCTTCAGAAGACATTCTTTACCATTTGGTATGAAAACATTTCCATTTAAATCGAAAATTCATTGTTATTATAGAAAAGAACATTTTTGTTTTATATAATACTATTAAGATACCACCTTGAAATTTGGACCTAGGAGCTACAAAACAAATACTTAGTACATTTTTTTAGCAAATTTAAAAATTCCATTTCTGTAAAAACTCAAAATAACAAATTGTGAGAAGCAGTGAATCTCGAAAACATCCACAATGGTATCATGTTATACATAAAATGAAAACCCCAATTATAAACTTTACAATGGCACCTTTCTCATGACTGTAGCTGCCATAGTTCTGTAGTAAATATAGTTTTAAATATATGGTGGTTAGCTAATATGAGTATTTTTGGCATTTTGTAAATTTAATATCTGAAAAAGAGAGGTCCAAAAATTCTGAAAATAAACATCTTAAAACATCTTCTGTTAAGGTACAAATGTACAGAAAATTAACCAAATGCATGACATTAAAGTTTTATGCATCGGTTGATTTAATATGAACTTACCATTACCATTGAAGTCATATTAGTAATCAACATCATGAAAGGTGGTCCTGGTGGTTCATTGGTACTCATACTTGCCTCGTCCAAGATTGTGGGTTCAATCACAACTAGGCTTGATGGATATTTTTGGGCATAAAAATCTTCAGTATAGGCTCCTTTGGAAGGGAAGAAAAGTCATGGGTCTCGTGTATTTATGGCACATAAAAGAACCTCAAAACTGGAAGAAGAGGCCTCCAAGTAAAATTTATCATCCATTTCACACCCGGAATTGAATGGGATGCTGATTACCTGAGATGTTGAAGAGCATCAGTAAATAAACCAAGTCAACAACTTCATGAAAGCCCTAAGTCTTACATGAATTTCAATTTTATTTTGTGAACATTATTCTGTTTTCAGTAAAAGAAAAATGCTATTTATACTATGCACCATGGAATTGAACTATGATAATATTGTTGTATTTTTAAAGTCAGAATATCAAGTCACAAAAGAAAAAATATATCCAGTTAATAAGGAAGATATGGCAGTGCCACAAGGGCATCAAATTGGTTGAGAAAATTCAATGAAGGAGTCACAAGCATAGCATAGAAGTCCCACTTAGGACAACCATTAACTATAGATAATGCTCTATTAGAGCAATTACTACATGCCATGAAGTGTCAATGATCCTTGTACCTTCAAAAAATGAAATATAACATTACCTGCTCTGTTACAATTTTCAATTATAAACAAGCCACTATGATTATCCACATCGCACGTACTGTGACAAGCAGCTGAAAAAGAGTAATTAAAAATCTGTAATACAGACAATTCTGGATCGGGACTGCAACTGGTGATAAAAACAGACCTTACTTCATAAGCCAAACAAAAGAAGACAGTATGCTTGATAAATTCTGAGGGCACTATGCACTGCAAACCTGTCCTAAATTGTTGTGCCACTGATGGCAAACTATACTCTGAACAAGTAGGCCAATATACACAGTTCTGAAGAGTCATTATTTGCTTTTGATTCACTGAAAATTGGGTGCTCTAATGCAATAATACTCCAGTCTATCCTGATCCAAGCAAATATCTAGGGATTAGATGATTTCAAATTTTTCATCATTTAACTTATGGTCCTAATGCTGCTTCATTTGGCAATAGTATACTGAGAGCCTTTCCTGCAGGGGGGTGGTTGAATGCATTAAACATGTTGTATGTAAAGAGTTTTCACTTCCAAATTAAATACAGGTACAGAAAAGGGAGAACGTTGTCAAAACCAATATACTGTATACGGAAGAATAATCCTATGCATTTTTTAGCAGTCGTAAAAAAAATGCATTGCATAGGGATTTATTTTCATTGATAATTGGTAATAGTTGTACACAAGGAACTTATGTTTTTGATGCTGAACTACTGCAGAGTGTAAAATGCTGGGATAGTACTTTCAGTTTGATTTTCTGAATACTTTATATTTGCTATTTGATAAAAACTACAGTCTGAAAATGTACTGTAAAGCTTTACAACCTGAATGAGGATATCGAACTAAAAGATTGATATTCAAACAGTGAGTGAGTGAAAGAGTGTCAGTGTGAGCTAGTGAGTAAATGAGTAAACCAACACACCACTCCATTCCTAGTCAAACTAAAAGTTCTGTCACTTGACAAGTTTGTAGTTTTACTTCTCTTTAAGACAGAAGCATCTGGATGTAAAAGCATTTTTATATCACGTTTTATATGTTTTCCTCACAATTGCAACACAGAATGGTCAGTGTGAGGGGGGAGGGGAAGAGAGAGGACAAAGTTTTTTTTTTTAAAAAAAAAGGAAACTACTGTACAAGCACAATTTTCAGCTTGATAAAAAGCCACTTGGTATCCATTTCATACTATACCATAAAATGTTTCAAGGAACTTTTACACAGTAAATGACTATATGAAAACTGACCATCCCCACTCAGCTTAAACCCTGGAGGTGGGGTAGGCATTGGAAATAAATCTCTAGAAATCCTTTCAGAAAACCAAATATTGTGACATAGCAGCCGGAAATGTTAAAAGTTAGTTTTTTCAAGGTGTTACATGAAGGTGTTTAGCTCAGGTATTATTGCTGAAGTACTGTTTACTTATAACAATTATTATTGAGGAAATCACTCAAATTTCACTAGTTTTGTTCCACTTACTTGGACATGTTTCAAAGGCTGTTGCCTACATCTTTAGCATGGTTTCACTGTCTGCTTCCCAGCATGGTATTAAGATGTCACTCTGTGGATTTTACAAACTTAGTGATGAGGTTACTATTGTTTGGGAGATAGTTATATACAAAAGAATGGTCTAGTAATGGAAAACTCAGTCTCACCATTCTTGGAGATATGTACCTGAATTTCTTGGAAATTAAAATTAGTTAAGACTCCCCCCCCTCCCCCATCCACACACACACACAGAGATAAATGTTGGTACTGTAATGTTGATGATGTTTTTGTAATAGTAAATGAAAAATGGAAAGAGGATGCAATAAAACTACTCAACTTGCAAGACAGCACTGTTAAATTCACAATGGAAATTAAAACAACCAGGGTCTTTCCTTCTTGGATATAAAAATTATAAAAAAATGGCAATAATCTGGAATTTAGCACTTCAGAAAAGAAACCCACACAGATAATTATATAAAAAAACAACAGCCACAATCAAAACAACATACACATGCCATAATCAATAGTCTCACATTCAGACTAACAAACATATCAATAAGCAAGACAGAATACAATTAAAAATACCATAAAATCATAATATAGCACAGAAAAATGGCTCCACAAAAGATCTGGTAAACAAGAAAATAGAAAAATTAAAAAAACATAAACAAATAAAAGATATCACCACACTAAAAGGCTACAAAGGAGATAATATATATTAGAAATTCACATTCCACCTATAGGCACACCTAAAATTCCAGGAGATTTTTAAAGAGGCAAACATCATTTTGGATCCAGTAAATAAATGTAGTTTAAAAAAACCTCCTAAAAACCAAAACAAAAGACAAAATTCTGCCAGAAAAACAGTCAGGCATTTATGAAACTGGTTGCAAAGACAACAATATGATATACATAGGGAAGACAAAAAGAAATATTACCATATGGCTTAAGGAACACATAAGAAATATAAAATATAAACACACGGCAAAATGAGCAATAGCAGACCATTTCTGGCAAAAGAACCCCAAATTCCAAAAGGAAACCATACTCTTAAAAGCTCTTTAAAAACCCCATAGAATTAACAGTATGGGAAAATATACTCAAAAAAAAAAACCTTGGTTAATATTTATCTCCTAAACAATAATAACCTCATCACTAAGTTCATAAAATGCACAGAACAACATCTTAATACCACACTGGGAAGCAGACAGTGGAATGCTGAAGATGAAAGCAACAGCCTATGAAAACATGTCCAAGTAAGTGGAACAAAATTAGTGAAATTTGAGTGATTTCCTCAATAATAATTTGTTATATTATAATATATTTCACTGTAAAAATTAGCACTATTCACAATTACATTTTACTAGAAACTAACATCTATGAGGACCCGTGGCTCCTTCCTGGTGGTGTTTTTTTTTCTTTATAAACTGGAAATTTGTATTACATTCTCCTGTAATGTCGAAATTCATAAGATGATCCCAGTATTTATGATTGTAAATCTTCTCCCATGTGTCCAATTCTGTACATCTGTGTGCTTCTTTAAGTAACTTTATTTCTCTTTTTATGTCATGATTATTTTTCCAAAAATGGTGTGCCACTGCTTACCTGTGAATCTGTTTGTACTTAAGGTTCCTGAGATGTTCCTTTAACCGTGTTCCTGTGTTCCTTTTAGTTTTTCCAACATATATCTTATTACATTATCTGTTAACACCTGTTAACAGATACACTCTGAAAAATGCTTTAGTGGACAAATTTTAATAACATTCCACAGGAGAAATAGTCAGGCATCTACAAAATAACATGTAAAAATTGTGATAAGATATACGTTGGAAAAACTAAAAGAAACATAGGAACACGGTTAAGGAACATCTCAGGAACCTTAAGTACAAACAGATTCACAGGTCAGCAGTGGCACACCATTTTTGGAAATATAATCATGATATAAAAAGAGAAATAAAGTTACTTAAAGAAGCACACAGATGTACAGAATTGGACACATGGGAGAAGATTTACAATCATAAACACAGGGATCATCTTATGAATTTCGACATTACAGGATAATGTAATACAAATTTCCAGTTTATAAAGGAAAAAAACACCACCAGGATGGAGCCACAGGTCCTCATAGGTGTTAGTTTCTCGTACCAGTCGTCAAGTTGGTTGAAGATGGAGAGGATGTCTCTTTGAAACCGGTCCCACTGTATTTAAAAGTAAGTCAGGCATAAGAGTGTGTTAGACAACAGATTAGATATAATTTACAATTTACTTGCTCACCCCTCATCTCAAGATCAATCTGGAGATAATGTGAAGTCTTCTTTGAGGTACCCAACAATGAACGTGTGATCTTCATAAATAAGTATGCTGCCATCTCAAAATTTTAAGTAGTATTAACAATATTAATTCAATTTGGAATCTAACACAGTGAAACATGCATTAATAATCTCTTCTGAGTCAAAATATTAAGAACGCTCTTTATGGTATGACTTATTGGAAATTTACCCAGGTCTGTTTTATGGACCTTCATCCACATCCTCAGCTAACAGCTGTCCTGAGTAAATCTCCAATAAGTGAAACCATAAGGAATGTTCTTAATATTTTGACTTAGAAGAGAGTTTTAAAAAGTATGCTCACAATCATGACAGCTGCAAGGGTCCAGAATGACCACCATCCTGCCTCAGTGATGCTTTGGTTGGGAGTATTCTTCAATGGTCCTGCCAAAGCCCAGTGTTGTGGAAAAGGTGGTGTTAAAAAATGCAAGGTGCAATTATGGCTTCACAGGAGACCAGCCATGTCAATTTTACAGGTGTCGAGCTTTCAGTCACTTGCTGCTTCATGGCAATCTTCCATGAAGCCCTAATTGCAAACCAGCTCTGTGAAATCTTCAACTCTTATAAATGCAAGAATGCACAAAGAGGAGATCCTGTGAAGGTTGTGAAATCTTTCAAACAATGTCCACCAGCTAGCATTGGATCTTCTAGCAAGACTCTGCTTACTCATCTCACTAGGCAGATCATTATAAGACTGGTTTGAAGGCAATGTGACATAGTTCATCAGTCATGAAGGGTGACGTTCATCCAGCTAAGACTTTAATCCCCTGGACTATAAATTGTGAGCCATTTCAGAGAAAAAGAACTGTTATTCTGGACAAAACAATACTGAATCCATTAAAAAAAGTCCCTAAAGTCAGTAGTTACCAACTTAGTAATAATAAAGATCATATGGGCAGTTATAGAAGAATAACCAACTAAGACTTGAATTTGTGCTAAAGATGGACATTTTGAATAAATTTATGAAACAAAATGTGATAAAAAGTGGTTTATTAAACAATAAAAAATTTTCATCATTTTCTTAATCAATTCTGCAATTACTCTTCAAAGTTCTGACAGAATTTATAATTTGACTAAATATAGCCCAACAAAGCAAGCGCCTCACTTGATTGCATGGTGCAGTCATAGCAATAAGCTTGTATCCTTAAACTGTAGTGTTCTCTCTCTCATGTACATATGAGTGCAATGCTTGTGGATACAAGGTTAAATGCTTTGGACCTTTACATGGATCTACTGCAATAGGGACTGAATTTAAATAAACATAAAAAGGGCAATTTTGTGACACAAAATGCTTGTTTGGAAGCATGAAAATTCCCATTTCAACAACTGGAGAAAATTTATAGCAGAACAACTGATTAATAAAATATCTTTAATTATATGTCCATTTCATTTTAGTAGTCAGTCAACAGCTGATGATGGGAGTGATTGCCCCAGAAACATGTTTTATAAGAATGTTTTATAAGAAAGTAAAGTTAGTGTGAACAATGAAAAATTGGGAAAGATTTTTTTTTTAAGGAAGGAAGCATTTCAGGCCTATGTTTAGGGTACCTCTCCAGCATTTGCCATTTATGATTGGGAAAAAAAAAACAAACAAACAAACAAACAAACCTATCAGGGAGGATGGTTATGGTGGGAATTGAACGCCAGACATTATGCTCACAAGTCCATACTGTAATGATCTTGGCCACCCATGGCAATTTACTGCAGATGATGCTTAGAGACTGTTATATGGGAGTTGTTCAACAATGACTGACAATTATTTTTTATTTTCATAATTTTTGTGGCAAAATTTTGTTTGTATATTGTTATGTTGGTATGTCTTTTCTATTGTGTAATAATGATTTTGTTCAGTTTTGTTCTGACTTAGCTGTGGCATGTGATCCAGTGGATTAATTTCACCTATGGCACAATGAAGTTGACTCATGAAAAACATTTGCTGTTCTGAAACTTGTTTGTGCCTTAAGAAATCATACACTGAGGCTTTAGTTATTAGAGCAGGCTTGTGGAGAATCTGTTCTACTTATCATAGGTATAAAATATTAAAAAAATGGAAGGCAATTAACAGTGAAAGACACCAATCCTAAAGCTGCAGTTATAGTTTTTACAAAGATTAACTTCAACACTGCTGGTGCAATAACAGAGAAGATCAATGATCACAGTTGTAAGAGATTCTGCATGCTTCTTACACATTGATAAAAGAAAAATTGCAATGATATCTGTGTGCATTTCATTCCAAGGCCACTTACTCTCAGGCAACAGAATGTTCACATGCAAGTTTGTGTGGAGCTCAAAAGAATATTACAGCACAATGGAGGGTTTCTTACAAGGATAATAACTGAAAATAAGACTTGGCTTCATCATTCTGGATCAACAAAATCACAGAAACACAAAGTAGGAGCAACTGCAGGTAAAGTCATGGTCACATTATTCCTTCACATTCAAGGAATGGTTTATTAGTATGCTGTACCCAATAAGCTGTTGTGTGCAAGTGTAATATAGATGTTGATGGGTCATATAAGGTTAAAGGTACCCTGTTTTCATGCAACAAGATGGATGTTGTGCTTGATAATGCATTCCATTACTACATTGCAGCTGTAGTAATGGAATACCAAAATAAATGTTAAGTGTGTTCATCCTCTATGCAGCCCAGACTCGACCCTCTGCAATGTTTTTCAATCTTTCTCTTACAGTTAAACAAATACCCTTGTGGAAGGTATTTTGTCTCCAGAAGGAGTGGTGAAGGCTGCAGAAGAGATTCTGAAGACCCTCTTAACCAGTGGTTCCCAGCACATCTTTGAAGAATAGTAGAAATGTTGAGGTAAGTGTACTGGGGACAGCTTTTGAGAAAAACTCCAAATACTTAAATCTGTAATTAGAATCTGTTGATAGTAGTAATAATGATCCAAAAATAAAATATACCATGTAAATCATCTGCTTCTATTTATTTTGCATCAATGCAACCCGCAGATTATAGTCTTTCTTGAAAACATCACCCCTTTTGTCAAATAACAATTTCTTTTGTAGCTGTGTTTTTATAATCCATTTAATCATTCTTATGTCTATCTAGTATCAGTGATGAAAAGTTGCATCATTGCTAAGATGTTGCCAAAATCTTAAAAACATTACCTTTTTTAGATTTGAAAACAGCATATTACGGAAATATTTCCTTAGATATAGGTTCGGAAAAGACTTTCTTTGGTTGAGTGGTCTAGCCATCAAGCTGTTATAAATTCGCTCAGTGTTTCACAGGTTCAAATCCAGTACATTTTTTTTTTGTTTAGTTTTGTTTTCTTATTTTTTGTTCATTTGTCTATATCATTAGCTTTAGGTGTTTGTCTTTTATAAATCTAATTACATTTATAAGCTACATGTATTTGGCTAGGGGTAAAGGATGCAAAAATAATTTGCTGAAAAAGCACTTAATTAATGAAGCAAATGCTCAAAATGGCAACCTGTTTGGTTAATGCACATTTGAGCACACTGTTGCAGAGAAGTTCTTGTATGCTGCAACATGCCTGCAAGCTTCGCTAATCAGCAGCATAATTGGTTTGGGTTCTTTGATTCCTCTGCGTAGACCCTGTCCTTTAAACAACCTCACAGGAAGAAACCCAATGGAGTGAGATGAAGAAATATAGCCGGCCAAGCGATGGACCTCCCTCGCCCAATTCATTTTTCCGGACATAGTTTGTGTAATTCCGTACGATTAGGTACCAGTGTGATGGCGTTCCATCTTGCTGGAACCACGTTCTCACGCGTTTCATTAG
This sequence comes from Metallyticus violacea, assembly GCA_030762175.1. Taxonomy (NCBI): domain Eukaryota; kingdom Metazoa; phylum Arthropoda; class Insecta; order Mantodea; family Metallyticidae; genus Metallyticus; species Metallyticus violacea. The sequence continues at coordinate 119,958,490 of CM060846.1, read as the reverse complement.
CGACACATTTTCTAATAAGAGCGGCAGTTTTTCTTGGAGGAACTGAAGATAATCGTGAGGTTGCCTTCGAAAAAATACGGTCCTATTAGGTTATCACCTAGGATCCCACACCACACGTTGACACCCCATTGCACCTGAAACGCAGCTTCTTTCACCCAGTGAGGGTTACTTACTCTAGTAGTGCATATTATGTCGATTCAGTTCCGTTGTTGTGGAACGTACCTTCGTCACCAGAAAGCACATTGATTAAGAGTCCCCAAGTCACCATCAGTTTCTGCCTGCTGCTATAATCATTACGAAAATACCACTCGCGTTTGGTAGTCGCGTTCGTAGAGAGCCTCGTGTAGTTGTAGATGATAGGGATGAAATTTATTTCCGTGCAATATTCTAAAAACTGATGCTGGTTAATGTTCATAGCTGTGCTATGGCAATAGACCTGGTATGCGGGTTGTTTGCAATCGCATTAAGCACTTTCACTGGAGCATCTCAAACAGGTGATCTTTCGACTGACCCTTTTTCACGGAGGGGCCTTTCAACCCTTAGAAACGTATATCGTAGCTAGAGGTTCTCCCTAGATCGTTCCTCGTACATGCGTCTTATTTTTGCTGCTTACATCTTGCTTCACCATAGAGCAACAGCATATTGATATATTCGGCGTTTGAATATATTGCTGTGTATACCAGTAACAACCGAGGCACATAGCAAAGCACACGGAAGGTTGATTCATGCCAGATTTCTGCACAACTACCTGGACACTTCGCATTTTGAAGGATTTACAACAAGGTTGAATGGGTGAAGTTTAATAGTGTGAAGTATTAAAAACGTGCCTGCGGACTATGATTTTGTTACCATGTTCATTATGAATGTGCCAGCAAAAGGCATGAAGCATTCTTATCACAAGTTTCTCAACCTTTCTATGTAATTTGATAGTAATGATTACATAATTTTTGTTTCGTTATACTCAATCATCGGTCGAAAAACGTAAATTATGGGGTTACAAAAAATCTAACTGCAACGAAAGATCCGAACTCGAATTCTAAGAACACAGCACTGAACGAACCGTAACATTTCCGTTCGATCACTCAAAGCTTGAATCCAAACGCCCCTTAAACGGCAATGCTATTATAGCTGAGTAGTGAGAGAACTCTGCTCTCTGCTCTACTTGGATATTACAACATTTTAGTGTTGTTTTAAGGTCCTTTTGGAATTTTAACATCAATATTAACTTGACGCAAGCTCTTATACCTGCTATACAAAACGTTTTATGCAACAGATTATGCCAGAGCTGAATTATTAACTTATATAATATCTATGTGACTGTACAATGTTCAATATGTAGTAATGTCTTATACTGGTTGTACCTATCACTTTATGCTTTGCATAGACCTGCCATTTTGTTTGAAATAATTTTGATATTTGATGCATATGATAGGTGGCTCGTTCAATGACAATTAGTTTCCATGTAGTAAGTAAGAATGTATAAAGTAGAATAAAAGTTTATAAAATGTATAGAAATTGGTGAAGTTCTCATTATGAGAGTATCAATGTTTTTGGAATGGATTTATATCGTATGTTCTGTCTATGATATATATGAGGTGTGAAGTGAACGATGAAGATTGACTCAAGGCGCATTTGTCATTTAGCATGCTGCACAAATTAAAAAAAAAAAGGCGGCAGGTGATTCACCTGGTATAAAAACTAATGACACAAACTCCACTTCACATTTTTAAATTCAGACAAGTTTTGGGAATGATTTTTCCCATCATCAGCTGATGACCAACTATTTGTTTTCATTTTGGCTGCCTGGAGAGATCCTTGTTGATGCTCGAACTACTTCTATGGTGACATCTGGTGGTGGGTTAGGAATTTGCTGAGTTCACTAAGAGAAGAAATGTTGAAATACATACATTTACCTTTTATTTATTTTTTTTTTTTCCCCCCAGTTTTTCAAAGGAATATTTTTTCCCAAGTATACTTCTACTGTAGCATGAAGTTCTTTTAAAATATGGCTTCTTTTAGTTTTTATAGTTGCAAGTACAAAAATGTGCTACCACTGCCATTTCTCCATCTGTTTTAAATGGATGTTTCTACAATGTTCCTTTTTGGGGGGGGGGGTTGGTTCTCAAATTTCTCTTCATTTTTCCTATGTATTTTACTTCACAATCTCAGCATTCCATCCAATATAAGAATGATTTTTCTGGCGATATGATGACTTTTAATTGATGAACCTAGTAGATTTTTAATTCTCTATTTGTTTAGTGTTGGCTGCCATATTCTTTCTTATCAAATTTATTATGATACTGAAGATAATATATTAATCTATTGATTTTGAAAGTGTCTTTAGTCTTTTCATGTATGGAAATGTCTACTATGAACTTTTGTCTTTTAATCTTGTTAATATTTTTTCTATTGTGCTGGTATTTAATTCATTGACCATTACTCTTTTTATTGCATATTTAAACTATTTAATTATTATTTTAACCAATCTGTGAGCTAAGTTATTGAAAATATTATAGTTAATATAGCACCTGCACCTAATAAACGTAGAGATAATACAAGAAAAGCTGTAATATCTACTGATAAAGTATGTAATCTTTACTTTATACTGAATACTGTTGTGATAAAATACACTGTCAATAATTCTAGAAGCACCATTTATGTAGAACTGAATTATAACTACTTTTTCTTATGTAGTTCCCAGTGCATGTGGTTTTCTGTAAATTCCAAAGTTGAGCTTATCTATTGTTTCTTATGATCTGCAAGTATAAAAATGAAAACCAAAAATTGTCCTATTTCTATTGCAAATTTTATGGATATTTCTTGTAAATTAAAAAGTTTCTCCAGATTTATACATAATTTTTAAGATACTAATTACAATACCTTTCCTTTAATCTTCAAACACTTGTACAGACACACAGATTATGTAATAGCAATGATATTGATGAAACATCCAACAGAGAACAATGTCCAAGAGTTTTCTGTACTTCAGAGAAAATATATTTACTTGATGAAAATCCACAGATCTACATAAATAAGGCTGAAGATTTTTTCCAAGAATGGAAATCCCCTCAATAAGTGATTTCTCTTTGAATGCTTAGATGTGTTCGGTGCATTTATTATTTAATTGGCATACGTACCTTAGGGATTTAAAACTTGAAGATTATGGAACAAACACTTTTAAAATTTAATAAAGAAATTTACAAGGACTAGAATACCATTATTTAGGCACAAAAGAGGAACTCTTACATATGGACAGAGAATGAGAATATCTGAAAGTAGCTGAAGACCAAGTAGACTATGTGTTTCCCTATAATTTAGCTGAAATGTTTGGAATGAATGTTCCACTTTTTCTCATGCTCTATAATTGACAATGGACAATTGACATTAAATATTGCCATCAAACTGGAGGTAAATATATCAACCATAAAGGACTCAGAAGAGACAATTAACCATAAAGGAGTTAATTTCTTCCATTTTCACACAAAAAATAATGCAATATTGTATGTTTCATGCACAATTCTGATAATATCTGTGGCTTAAATCTTATATTTTTTCATTAGGACTGAAAATTCAGGCAAGTTCTATTGAGTTAATGTAGGAGATAATGTAATACATGGTTAATGGCTCGCTTGTGGGGGAGCAGCTGTCTATGCAAAAAGCAGTTTAAAGGGTTTTTTTTACCCTTTTTCACCTTGTGTCAGGGATTCACTTCTCACCAAGACCATCCTATATGACAGGTTTTTTCCAGGTTTTCCTCAGTCCTCTCCAAAAAAACTTAGTAGAAGCACAATTACAACTGGAGATATAATGCATCATTTGACGTAAAGGCCTTATTCCCAAACATACCAACAGAGGAGCTTATGCAAATGCTAAAGAAATGGTTAACATCCTTAAATTTACAAACAGAGGAAATAGAAGACATACTGAACCTTACTAATAATTGCATTCAACAAAATTTCTTAGGTTTCAACCAGAAATATTACCTACAAATTTTGAACCTAGCTATGGGAAAACCCTTGTCTTTGTTTCTAGCAGAATTATTCAACAGTTCCTATGAAATACATATCACCAGAGTCTTCCCTTTAATCTTCAAGAAGATATGGTATATTGTATGTGGGTGACATATTTGCAATACAAAAAACAAACAAACAAACAAACAAAAAACAATAGGTGCTCTGAAACTCCTTAATCAACAATATAAATTTATACAATTTACTATAGGAGAGAGAAATGGTTGGCTCCCATTCCTAGATTTAAAAATCATAAGAAATGGAGATTGTCTAAGCTTTGGAATTCATAGAAAAGAAAAACACACAGAAAATTACATAAAAATTATAGTTATAACCCCATTCCACATAAATATGCAGTGTTTCACAGCTTGGAACACAGAATAACTAACATTCCTCTCACAGATACAGAGTACAAAATACAATACCAACAGATAATAAAGACAGTTATAACCAATGGTTTCAACAAAGACACAGTAATAATAAAAATTATCAATAAATTTAAAAGACAAAAATATACTAGAAGTTTCCACACTGAAGATCACCAAGGAAAGATGCAAATTCAAAAGTATCACATACCATCCAACTTACCACAACAAATTTAAGAAGATTTTCAAAGAATATGGAATAATGCTAGCCCCAAAGAACAAATATGATATCAAGAATTTATTACGTTGCACAGTTAAAGTCTGCATATCAACAAAATAGAAACGAGGAATTTATGAAATGAAATGTGCTGATTGTGATCAGAGATACATTGGAAAAATGAAGAGAAATTTGGAAATTCGGAGAAAAGAACACTTCAGGAATATTCGGTTTAAGCAGGTTGATAAATTAATGGTAGCAGCTCACTTTTGGACCAAAAATCAAGAAATTGAACCCCAAGTTAATCTACTGAAACAACTTCACAACCCAACTGAACTATCCACTTGCGAAGAAATTTTCAACATAAAAAAAAAAAAGATACCATAACTTAATGAACTTTCATTTTCCTCCTATGGATGAACTCAGCAAGTTCCTACTGTAGCCACCAGATACTGCCACAAGAGCATCTGGTATGCAGCCACCATTTCCAGTAACAGTAGTCCAACAAGATGGGAATCAGTGCTCCAGAAACATGTCACAGTTTTATGCAAATAAGTGGAGTTTAGTGTACACAAGTTATATAAATAAGTGTAAGATTTATTTAGTAAGTTAAAACCAGATAAAGAAGTTACAAAACCACATGTATAAATTTTTCAATATTATGGGTGATTTTAATGCAAGAGTAGGAGAAAGTCAAATCCAGATAGTTGATTTTGATTGTGAAATATCCGGGAAAGTAAGAGAGATTGAAAGAAGAATTAGTAAAGACAAAACTTGCAGTAATGAAGGAAAGAAGCTGATAGAATTCCATGAAGAGTGTAAATTAGTAATGTGCAATGGTATAAAAATAAATGACATAGGAATGTTTACTTTTGTAAATAAAAATAGACATAGAGTATTCTACGTTACATGTTATATACAACAGATTTAGATATGTACCTAATGTATTTTGAAGCGTCTAGTTTAGTTTGTACAAATTATCCTTTTACAATAAGGGTTCAATTTCATTGAGAGATGAGGAGGCAAATTAATTTTATTTTGAATTAAGATTGCAGTCTAAAGGGCTGAGGGAATTAAGCATGGTGAAACTGCTAAAAGAAGGTGTTATTGGAGAAGCTGTCATAACGACTTGTGGAGATAGTGAAACAGGCAGGAGCAAGAATGAAAATGAAAGATAATTTAATTAATAAGCAAGAGGGATAGTAGGATGAAGAATGGAGTAGTGTAGGAGTGGGAAATGAAGAGATGCCAGGAGTTAAGAAAATAGAAGCAAATGGAAGAACAGCAGGAAAAAGATACATTTGTGATTGAAAAGTGAGGATGCAAATGTCTTTTAGAAGTAAAAAATTAAAGAATGCTGAGAAAAATGAGCCAGAAAATATATGAGACTGCAAGGGTGAAGGATAGTAAAGCAATATGGTGTTTAGTAAAGAGAATGTATAAGGGTATAATAAGAGAAAATAATATAAGTTCAGTAGTTTGGAGTAATCACATTAAAGATATTTTAGAAATGAAATGGCTGAATATTTAAGAAATATGGTCACTTGAAAATCAATAGTGTGATGGTCAGATTGGAACAAATGTACCAGAACAAAAAATAAGATTAGAGAATTTTGGAAGACCTGGAGCCTAAATGAGAACAGATTGCTTTTGTTAATTGAGATATTTAATGCAACATTTGAAGGAAGCAATGCACAAAGGAGCTGGAGAACAGCAGTAATAGTACCAGTATTTAAAAACAAGGGGGATGTAAACAACACTGCATATTACAGAGGCATTAGCTTATTATCAGTTTTGGATAAAATATATACAGAAACTTTGGCAGAAAGATTGCAAAATTGGGAGCAGAATAGCATAAACTTTCACAATTTCAAGCAGGTTTGAGGATTTTTTTTTTTGATTTGTTTATTTAAGGATGCTGTTTAACATATCAGGTCATCAGCGTCCCATTCTAATCAGGGCGTGAAACTGCCGACAAATTTTGCTCAGAGGCCTCTTCTTTCAGGCTTGAGGTTCTTTATCGTGCCATAAATGTACTACACAGGACCCACGGCTTTACTTTCCTTCTGAAGGAAGCCATACTTACGAATTTTACGCCCGAAAAAAATCCATCGATCCTGGCCGGGTTTGAACCCGCGACCTTGGGTTTAGAAGGCAAGTACAAGCATACTACTACACCACCAGGACCGACTAGGTTTTCAGAAAAATAAGGGTACAATAGATATTACTTTGTGAAAAATACAAAGGTAAACAAATATTTAGCTATAAAAAAAGGGATATTATTAAAGTTATTCATTTTGAAAACACTTTTGACACAATTATTCATGAAGCATTGTGGTTAATTGTACAATAAGGGATTAAGCAATTAATTCATAGGAGCTTTACAAAGAAAATATACTGATAACAGCTTTTGTATAAAGATTTCAAAAACCAACGTGAACAAAACTATCCCAAATAACATAGGGTTAAGGCAAGGATGTAAGCTAAGTCCTGTACTATTCAACTTTGTTTATTAACAATATTTTAGACAATTAATAAGATTAAAATACACATTCCAGCAATCATTAATAAAGAAATACCTCATTTGCTATTTTCTGATGTGCAATAAACCATGTTGGTTTAATGAAATCAATTGAAACAATAGCTGATTATTGTAAGCGACAGAGTTTAAGAATTAATTTAAATAAATAATTATGATATTCAAAAAGGGTAATTGAGTTAGGGAAAGATGAGAAATGATTTTGGCAAGGAAAAGTCATAAAGGTGATTAATAAATATGATTACTTAGAAGTAAAATTACATAGTAATGGTATGTGGAGTGAACCTAAAAAAGATATTTGCTAAGGAAAACTTTCTTTGAAAGCTATCAAGACATTTCTAGACCAGGGATGCAAATAAAATGACTGGAATGTTTATTTAGCAATAGCAGAGGCTAAAATGTTATGTGGATTGGAGATTTTAATTGGAGTAGATGTGGATATATGCAGATGTAATTCATAGAAACTTTAGAAAATAAATACATTAGGCTTGCCAAGAGCTTCGACCATAGGGTTGCACAAGCTGAATTAAGAAGAAGAGATTCTAAGGAGAAAATACTGGAAAAAGAACTGAAATATTGGCTTAAAATAATAAATTTAAGGGACTAAATATTTTACTTTAGTATATGATTTATAGGAGAGAATTAAATCCAGCAAAAACTTGGATTAATAAAATTAAATAAATTTTGAATAAAATTGATTTGGGAGCAATAAGGAAAGATAAAATATCATTAGAAAATGGTTTCTAGAAAGCAATTAAATTAAATGAAGGTATTGAAATGCAAAAAATATTCCCTAGTTTCAACTTTGAAACATCATTGATAATTATCTTCAGAGCTTAAAATAGTGTGTTCTAAAGAATAATATGTTGAACTATGCGACAAATAGCAAGAGACGGATTTGTATGGACCAGAATGAGGGATTTGAAATTGAAAGATCTTGGATCACAAGGAGATTTAATAAATTTCACTTTGTAATCTATAAGAAATGATTGGCACATAATTGTGGAATGTGAAGAAAGCAAGATTCTTACAGAGAACATAAGAATAAAGATGTGGTCTAATTTACCAAGGAGTGTTATGGGTGGTCAATGTCAATGTGAATGTCAATGTCAATGTGAAATCAACATAAGATGTAATGAAAATAGGAAAAGATTTGGTAAAGTCACAAAAAATGTTTGAAAAAATTAGTAAAAAAAGATACAAGGGAGATAACCCCAGCATTTGAGTATATTAGAGCCCAGGTAACTCAGCAACTTGGTGTATGATTTATAATTTGCTTACATTTGTGGGTTATAACATTTTTGTTCGAGTTAGTGCCTTTTTGAAATGCTAAAGGCACCGGCTCTATTTGTTATATTTAATTGGTTTATCTTGTGTTCGTTTTGTTATAAATACCGAGGGTGCCAAAATATGTATACACACTTTCACAGTAGATATCAATGTAATATATTTCAAAGTTTGATCCAAAAAGAACAGTAATGTGTAGTATGATGTTCTGTAAACAGATGTGATTAAAAAATACATTATGATAGCACTGCTTTGTGACAGGTAAATCAACAATAAACAAATGAAGCCAAGATTATCTTATGAAGTTCTATAAACAGATGTGACTCACATTATGTTATGCTAGCGTTGCTATAACAAAATGGAGTCAAGATTATCCTTTGAACAGCTGAAAGCAAATTTGAAGTGGTATTGGAAAACTGAGAATGTTGTTAAAGTTCAAAGGCAATGGAGGACATGTGTAGAGAACAGAACTACCAATGCAAGTAACAATTGCATGCATTCTAAATAAATTTGTTGACTCATGGTACCGTATGAGATGTTTACACTAGCAGCACTTCAGGAAGAAATTGAAATGACATGTGCTGAAATCGCTGAGGACACTTTTGCAAACATTGCTCAATCAGTTGTTCGACGTACTCAGAAGTGTATTAACACTGATGGTGGGCTTTTTGAGCAACTGTTGTAACTATAAAAGTCCAAGATCATTTTCTGTTTGTGTGAATTCAGTTTTGTTATATTAAAACATTTTTGTCTTTGCTTGAAGTGTATATACATTTTTTGGCACCCTCTGTATTTTGTGTGGTATAACATGGTATAAAATGGCTGTCAGTTAAATCCTCCTTTACAATAGTATATTTACATGGAATCCCTACAAGAGTTGCAAATTGTTTGTACACAACCTGTAAATGAGGATAAAGCTCTGTATTCAGCAATAGACTGATCTCTGCTTACAGGGCCCTCCGTCTTCATTTCCTGTAGACGAGTGAGCAACCTGTGTCTTTCTACCCAGTAACTTGTCTCCTTTTGTGATAAATATTTGCTCACCTCCTGCATTAGATACATGAACATCGCCAAGTGCCATTCTGCTCAGTGTATAACTCTGTTGAACTAGAGAGAAGACTGCACTCTATCTTTGCAATTTAGCCACCATGGATAAAATGCTAGAATTCATAGTGTAGAATGAATAAGATTTGAAGAATTATCAAAGTGATATGTCATGAGTAAATGGAACTGAGCGAGTACAATAGTGTACTGAAGGCATTGGGATTTGAACAATGGTTGCTGGAACACAAAGTGAACACGTTACCTCTTAGCCACCATTTTATATTGCCAGTTAGTCTAACAGACAGTATGATTGATTACATAATAAAAAAAGATAAAAAACAAATGTGAGATGTACCCATGTAAACTCTGCACACTCTTCAAATACTGATATATTATTTCCATGCAATCAACCATTTTTTATACCATTGAACAAGTCAAGCACATTAAGAAATGATTTTCAAACTACCATTCAATGGTATACTTTTCTACATTAGTAAATTTGCACATTTCCCCCATTTTTATACAATTTCAATTGGTTCCACTTTCCCAATGCCTTGAAATATTGAGGGTACATACCTTATATATCCTGAAATAATTTCTAACCTCTACTATGCTGTGTTTATAGCAGTCAGATAAGGTCAGAGCTGTGGAAGTATGCAATCTGCTTGTTTGAACATTCCATGCCAACTGCCAAAGTTCTTTAGATGTTTAATAATGTTTCCAATGATTTTGAACATGTCACCATATTCTATACACAGCCTTCTTTATGCAAGTATATCTGCACAACTGAACACAGCAGAGCAGAAGTTACAGCTGAAATTATTTACTTAACAGATAACGTATGACACCAGTTAGAGATTTTTTGAAGGTGATAATCCTTATCAGTGAGGCTGGAAACTTATAGATCCTCCTATATATGGAAAATTATATGAAAATATGTATTTACATATTTTTTCCCAAAATTTTTATGTGAAATAAGATTTAATATTTATGTTCAATGATCCTTTATTCACAGCTCCCCCCTTTTGTAGGCATTTATGTGTTTGCACAAAAATATTTATTTACATAAAAATCTGCTCTCTAATCATCAATGTCCATTGCCTGTGGTGCCTCAGTAGTAAAAATGGGCATTAAACACTATTTAAAAAAAAATACTCTGTGCCTGTGAAGAAACTTAGATGCCTCAATATCGGATGAGTTGTGCATTACGTGTTTCTTACTTGTATGGCCTGAACATTGTTCATATTAATTATATATACCTATATCATTTTTAAGGTAGTTCTTGGTTTTCTTCAGAAAAGTAAGGCTATTATTTACCAAAATTTATTACACTTTAGTTTGTAATGTTATCACAAGTATTATCAGGATAACTGTAATATGCTGGTTTTGTAGACTTTGAACATATGATGATGAGCTTTGCTATTTGTTGACTTACATCACTTTGTAAGCTGCTATGCATTAGAGGTCTGATTTTAGAAAATGGGTGTCAAAGAGTATAATGAAATATACATACATTCCTGCTATACTATGTGTGTTGTCTTGAAATGAGAACCAATACAGTTTACCATCTGCTTCTTTTAACAAATGTTGATGACATTTGAGTGCAAGAATAAACAAATCCCATTAGCCAGGTATATTATCAATATCTGTGATGCAGTGAATGTTAGTGCAGATGTTCCTTGCTTTAGCTATGCAATGATCTTTTCACTGTGAAAGGGATATTACCAAACTATTGCAATAGTTTTAGTCTCACACACTTTAAATAATATTGAGATCGGGTTATCTGGTTGGAAATGGCAGAAAAGAGATACTGTCTGCTCATTTATGTCATTTATGTTCAGAAGTATTTCCTGTTGATAATGATAACATTGTACTGATTAAGGAGGTTTTCTTTCATGGTCGAATCCTATATTCTCCCATTATGTCCAAATACTTCACTGTATTAACTGTCCCTTTAATAGGTAACAGTTACTGAATCACTTGACAATCGGACATTCACAACAATGATATAGTCATACCATTTTTCACTTTTGTAACCACAGAATCTGGGTGATATTTGATTGGCTGCATTGATTTGAAAACAATGTGGCTTCATTTCTCCAATGCCCAATTCAGATGTTCCTTACAGCAGTTGATACATGTATAGTTATTGGCCAATATCGGGAGTGACATGCTTAAAGACAGTAAAATTGAATGACTGACTAGAACAGTTTGGACCAATCTTGTTGAGTAATGCAGAAGACCGCACCATCATCTTTATAATAGCCCAATCAGTTTTGCTGGATGCTAAAAATGTTTGTCTTCTGTGCAAAATGCCTATTTTCATTTAAGATATCAGGGTAGGTTCATAAGTTTCTGGCCTCGCCGATAAGGATTATCACCTTCACAAAATCCTTAATATCATACCTTATCTATTAAGTAAATAATAACTGCAGCTGTAACTTCTGCTCCATTGTGTTCAGTTGTTCAGATATGCTGTCATACCTTATCCACTAAGTAAATAATTATTGCAGCTGTAACTTCTGCTTCACTGTGTTCAGTAGTTCGGATATAGTTGCATAAAGAAATTTCTGTGTAGAGATTGTGACATGTACAAAATGAGTTGGTCCTGGTAATGCAGTGGTGACCACGCTTGCCTCCTAAACCCATGATTGCAGGTTTAATTCCGGCCAGGTCCGATGGATTATTTTCTGGCATAAAAACCCTAAGTATGGCTTCCTTCAGAAGAGAAGTAAAGCCATGGGTCCCATGTTGTACATTTACTGCACGATAAAGAACATCAAGCCTGAAAAAATGGCCATCTGAACAAAATTTGTTGGCCGTTTCACACCCTGAATTGAATGGGGTGCTGATGACCTGAAATGTTAAAGAGTGTCTGTAAATAAACCAAATCAATCAAATCATGTTCAAAATGCAGTATTGAGCTGTTATTAAGTTCTTCACAAAAGAAAGGACTTACTCCAAATGAAATTAAACAGTGATTGGACAGTGTATATGGGGAAGAATACCCCTTATGTTTTACCATAAAAGAATGGGTAAAACTTTTTCAATGGGCTGAGAAAACATTGAAAATGAAGAGCGAGCAGGTTGGCCCTTGTAAGTGCTCACTATTGAAAACATTGCTCTTGTGAAAGGAGAAATTCTGAAAGACTGGCGGTTCAAATTTACAGAAATAGCAGCAAGGTTGAGCCTTTTTAAAACAACAGTCCTTCAAATTATTCATGAACATTTAAATATGAATAAGGTTAATGCAAGATGGGTGCCTAGACTTCTTTCCTCAGTCCAAAAGCAGCAATGAGAGAAGTTCTGCAAACTATTGATATAGGATATGAAACTATGGTCCTCTACTATGATCCCTTGTCCAAAAGGGAATAAATGGAGTAGCGTAAACCTCGCGAAGCACCATCTCTAAAGGCCAAGGTCACTCTGTCAACCAAGAAGATAATGGCCACAATCTTTTGGGACTGTGAAGGAATACTCTTCATTGACTTCAAGGAGAGGAACACAGTAAATGGAGAGCACTATGCTTCCTGCTGCACTGACTACATGCTTCCATCAAAGAGTAAAAAGGAGAGGTAAGTTGAGTGGTTGTATGATAATGAGCCTGTGCACACCGCTCTTGTGAAGAAATGTGACTTCAAGGAGATCGACCATCCATTCTACAGCCCAGATGTAGCTCAAATATGTGAAAAGTGTATTCCAATAAAGGGTAACTATATTGAAAAGTTAAACATAGTTTTTATCTCTATCATATCTAGAAAATGGTTAGGCCAGAAACTTATGGACCTACCCTCGTATATAAATCTGAATTAATCTTTGACTTTTGCTACTATTTATCTTGCATAATTTTAATTTATTCTATTACAAATTTATACGATATATTTATGAGTTACTCAAACTACATTACAGGTATCAGAGAATGTTCACCATATCATGGTGCTGGTGCCTAAGGTAAATAGAATAGATTAGGTCATTATCAAATTTGCTGACACCATGGTTACTTCCCATTTGCTATCTGTATATTTCATATGCTTATACTGCTAGATCAAGCTCTTGTGATAAAGTGTATAAATGATGCACACAGACTGTGTTCATTCTTCATTTCTAATGACAAGTGTTTTGTGTAACTTGTGCATCTTGAAAACATGCCAAAAGTTAAATCATGTGTTATCGCATCTTCAGCAATACATAGACAAATTTAAAAACATATTTACCACGGACAATAAAGTTTTGTTTTGCCAACCATGTGGAAAAACGTAAGTGCAGATCAGTATTCATAAGTCATGTGGCACCAATATCCCACTCAAAAAAGTCAATAATGTTCGCCTTAGGAACTTTTTGACCAAATATATCGACATTGAACCTCCTGAAGAATCAACATTGTCTTCCTAGCAGCTGTGATGAAACTTTGCAAAAAATTAGGGCAGCACATGAAAATGAAAAACTTTAGGTGAGCATTGATGAAACCCAATATTCATGTTTCAGAAAAATAGGAAATGTTGTTGTCAGTGCATTGAAAAATGACAAAATAGTTAGTGAGCAGTCATATTTAGTGGCGTGTAATGAACTATCTGTATCCATAATTAATGATTATGAGGTTATTGAATGAAATGCATAGTAATATATGGCCAAATGGTATAAAATACAACAATGTCTCTTTCTCACAGATGGTGCACCATATATGATAAAAGCAATTCCTTTCTGTGAGTTTTCTAAAAATGATTCATGCCACTTGTGTAGTTCTGCTCTTTATAGATTATGTGAATGTATCATACTCCTATATCCCAACATGGATACGCTTGTATCAAATGGGAAAAAAATCATTCCTAAATCACCATTGAGGATTGATCTCTTCAGAAAAAAAATCCCAATATTCCTCTTACCCCTGCCCCAGTGGTCACGTGCTGGGATAAATGCAGTTTTGCACTATGCAACAACTTTTGAAAGTTTTGCATCTGTTGTAAATGAGTTGGACAAAACTGATGCATCATCTATTGACACAGTTCACGGTTTATTGAAAGATAGCCAAAAAATTATTCATATCTACAAATCTAAACTTTTTGTGTGACTCCATACAAAACTAGAAACTTCAAAAAATCTGATGAGTGTAACACTTAAGGAAATGAAAATTAATTTCTTCACTTAAGGTTGCTGAAATGAAAATTAATTTGTTACCAGGGCTAAAAGTACTAAAAGACAAATTTAAAAACTTGTTTAAGAAAAAAAATGGTTTTCAAAAGCTTTGTAAAGTGGCTCAAATCAGAAGGTAAACAAGTAGGTGATTTAGGGTGTGTAAATGTTAGTGACATTCCTTTGTTTAAATATGCATGTCTGACATCCTGTGATGTGGATAGATCATTTTCACAATATAAGGTGCTATTAGAAGCAATCGGTATGCATGATGGACAATTTGGAGAAGACTTTTGTTGTCCACTGCCATTTTAAAGGATCATGCTAGGAGCTGTGGTCCATCTACAAGTGGTGAGTACCTCTCATAATAATAAATTAATAATTCTCTCTCATTTCTGTGAATTTAAGCAAAATATTTTAAAATTTTACGAAATATTTTCTTCTTCTAAGCACATAAAAAGTAAATATTTTAACTTTTTTACCACATAAAAATCTGCTCCCTACTGATGATATATGAGTTGAAATGATAAATTGGGAAAGGATATTTTTTAAAGAAGGAAACGTTTCAGGTCTAGGTTTAGGGTATCTTCTGGGTATTTGCCATTTACAAAGACTGAGGAAAACCTGAAAAAAAAAAAAAAAAAAAAAAAATCCAGTCAGGGAGAATGGTCCTGGTGGGAATCGAATCCCAGATCTCCGCTCATGAGTCTGCACCTTAATTACCTCAGCCATTCATGGTGGTACAGGCTCAGAATATGAACTGAACTGAGTGGTCATGTAGTGGAATGAAAAAAATCAATATTTGCAAATGTTTTCCCCTTCCCATAAAATTTCAATACAGGACAGCTACATTAGTTGCTGCTTCATTGCATCAACAGGTTAGCCAAATTTCTTCACGTGCATTAAGGATCTAGCCAGTAAAGGATGTGTGCTACAAGGAAAAATATGTCCTTTGGGATATTTTTAAAATCACATCGCAGGAGGGAAAAATGATTAATATATATAATAATGAGTCTGTTCTGGTTTGAAATTCTGATAATACCCACATGAGGGTTTATGTACTGTATTATTTATAATAATTTGTCAATAATAAGAAAAGAAGTTCAATTTTCAGCTTAATGACCTTAAAAGTAAGGATCGGAATTCTATAGAAATGCAAAATTGATTCGGACCATGTCACATTAATGGAACCTGCAACTCTGGAATTAAAACTTAGTTAATCTTAAGGTATTTCTCATGCTTACTCCATTTAAAACTTAAATACTTCTATTGCATTCCTAGCACATCCAATTGCTTCCCTATTTGATGAAACTAGGCACAATGCTTTATGACAGAAACAATTTTTCTCTTGAAATGTAGAGAAATGTGTTCATTCCTTTTCCCTAACAATACAGAACCCATCCATTTATCAAGTTCTGCTTATAATTTTTATTTACAAAAACATTCCAGAAAAGAAAAGAAAATTTTTTGTGTATAAGTTACCTTATTATTTTCAAAAAATGATGCAATGTTTAGAGGGAATATCTAAAACTAACAAGCTAATACAATGAAATGATGAATTAATGATTATAATACAGAAAAATATTTAAAACTCTTAACATTGTAGACAATATTTTATGAATGTTGCGGATATAAAATATGTACAAAAAACTACAAATTATTTTTCTTTTCTTTTCCTTCTTTATTATGAGGGAGCGAAACTTCCTTGTGTGCTTTAACTGGGCAGCACTTAAGAGAAGGTGCTACTGTCATACAGTAAATTACCTATAATTTCTTTTTTTTAATAGTATCAACACCTATTTCCACTACTCAAACATAATAGACAGGCACTGATGGTACATGAGATATGATTTACTGGAAAAGAAATTTTTGGGGGAAAGGAAAAGTTTCATGCCTAAGATTAAGATAATGACCTCAACATTTGCTATAGGGGGATTGGGAAAATCCAGCAAAAAACTCAAGTCAGGAAAATGGCCCTCCCGTTTGAAGGTTTGTGCCTTAGCATTTAATTCCTGACCAAGGCAAAGCACTGCTGTTAGTTACAACATCAAACAGCAGGTAAACAGCGGATAGAACCCAATAGAGCTGCCAATAAGCCCGGAAATCTCATTTTATTGGATTTACGCTGGCCGTGAAAGCTTAAACAGTTACAACAGATAGAACATTACTATTTGCAGTTTCTGCAATTAAAGTTACTGCTACTATCTTGTACATGCTACTCAGCAATAAATCTAACACCCTAAAACTGTTAGACCTACAGAAAAGACAAATTCTACATAAACATCTTTAAAATAATGTACACACTTTGACAAAAAAAAATTAGTCATCTCTTGCACACACAAAATTACTCCAAGTCCTACTCGTTACAATGTGCAGTTTACAAGGTATCCAGCAAAGCTCTGTAGCCACTGCAACAGCTGTGTTACAGGGCTTGCAATACAGATGCTGACTATTGTGTGTGTTCCATTAGCTCTATGGTAGTGTGCAGTGATCCCATGATTAAGAGAGCAGGTTGGCCTTCCAGAATTAATTTTTTTATTAAACTTTTGTGACATATTATGCAAATTAGTTTTGTAATATTGTTTCCCATACACAGTAAGCTTTAATGTTATCACATATATTACAATGAATATTATAATATTTCCTTCAGTATTTGTTCTATCTAATGCAATATGCTGCACGCACATTCTCTGCATATTCATGAAGGACAAAAGATGGCTTACAGGTAGAAATTCGAAGCCTGGGATGTTGTAGCCTCTTGTCCATGCTACTGTAGAAATCTGATATCATCTATGCCCCAAAGACTGAGGGCAGTTATACATGCTGAGGGTTCATATACCCAATATTAATTTGTGTTTCTTTCTGCGTTTTCACTTTAGAATACAAATGTTACTGTACATGTAATTATTTAGTTATTTGTAAAGAATACGTTAGTTTGTGAATATGTTTTTGTATATGTATAAATAATGCCATAAAACTCAAATGATATATTAAAATATAACATGATATTAAGGCAACATGATGTCCTACATATATACTTATAAAACCAATAATAAAAAAAATAAAACAAAAAATATTGTGTGGGACTTGAACCCAGGAGTTTATGCAGAAGAGTAGTGCCTTATAAACTGCTCGACCACTGCTACTCTACCATAATGTTCCTTTTCCAGATGCTTATGATTATGTCCATTATGTTTACAGGCATAGTGCCCAATGCAGAGTGCCAGTCACTGCATGTGCATTTTTAATATAGTATTTATGAGCATCCTTGAAGTTTCCAATCAACATGTAAAATCTTAGGAAGACTCGATTGCTCTTCAGTCACTGTACCACTGGCAGCAGATACAACATAGATGTAATGAGGTAGAACATGAAATGTGTTCTAAGCTAGATAATAAAAAGAGTCAGTCTCTTTTTGCTTTCAGAGTGCCACAACTAGCATAATTTAAATATAAAATTTAACTAAAATACAATAAATTTCCAGTTTTAGTTAAGCTATCACTTTTACAAAAAAAAAATACTTAGAACAAATTTCAACATTTTGTTGTGCACAGAAATAAAAACAGGTGATTTTAGTTGACATGCGCTGATTTTGAATCTGAAGTCCATTTTTTTCCATCATTTAATAAGTATTTTTATGGATGTGTTCAGTATTTTGCTGCATGTTCAATATCACTGTATATTTATATTTAGTTTTAAGAAACGTTTTTGCAACCAATTGCTAGAATTACTTCATCCATCTAAACCAAATCACACACAATCCAAAATAAGAAAATGTATTTTTCTAACTAAGATAAAACTGCATTTATTTTGCATAGTAAGCTTAAAATATAGCAAATTTTCTCCCTTTTTCAAAACTTTATACTGCATGACTTACACCAATAAGATGGCTCTAAAATATTTGTGATAAGTTGCCAGCAGTACGCATCAAGCAAGCTGGATGCAGCTTTGCCTTTGTATCACCCTTTTATTTTTAATATGTCTTAATGAAACCATTTCCCATGCTGATAGATGATGTCTCCCAAGTTTGGAAGGAAATGGATATATTGCATCCCATTAATCTATAAGTCCTAAACCAATCTCTAAAATTATCTACTCTGTAGTTTCCCAGAAAATTTACATATATGATTTAAAGTCAAGTCATTCTCTTAACTTACAGTCCCTTCAAATACAGCATTCTCCAGTGGATTTCATATTTGTGAGCATATACAAATACCTTCCTTTAGTTTAGCTTTACTCAAACTTTGAAATTTCTCCCTTAAATATATTGGAATACCCTTTATAATTAGCTTGTTGCCTTCACAAAATTCATTAACCCCAGTTTTATTAGCAACAGTGATAAAATAATTTTAACTTCATCAATTAGTAGATTTTTCACATTTTGTCCTACTTCTAAATTTTCTCCTGATCACCAGTCCTTGATTTCATAATGATTACACATATCCTGACTGTCCCACACACAGAGGAAACCTGAATTCTGGTTGCATTTCTCTTAGCATGCCTATGAATTTTAGAGCTACATAAATTTGTCAACCATGTTCTGGATAGTTCAAAGCCTTTAAGAATAGTCCTTAAGGTAGTTCAGATATTGTTATATGATTCTTTCATATTAAGAGGGTAAGCAACCAAGACCAATGTTGTACATTCCCACTATGCAAAAGCAGCCAGCTCAATATTGATGAGCCTTTGAAGAGATGTTGCCTTATTCAGAATTATGATCTCTTTCCAATGTAACTATTAGCCATTAACATCATTACAGTACACGAATACTTCAAAGATGAAATACTGTATTTCTGTTTTCTGTAAGATAATGTTTTTAAAAGATTCCATCCCTGGAGTCAAAATGATAGAATATCAGCTTGTGTTTTAGTTAATTTCAAATCTGTCACAATATCACTTAATTCAACTAAAGATATCAAATTAAGTTTCTGAAATACAATTAAGTCAGAATCAGAGAGGTATGATTCATGATCAGAAGAGGAACTAGAGTCAGAAAACGTAGATTCTTCCTTCTAAGTTCATTTATTAAGTTATTTACCAATTTATAAAGAATCACTATGTTTAACAGGTGATGTGGTTAATTGAAAAATGGGATAACCAATTGCATGCTAATTTTTTAGGTGAAATCACATACATTGACTATACAAAGGTAACAGTCTGTAGTGTGATCCATAGGCTCCCTACATAATCAGAATGGCAAATGACCTACCTGAATGCACATCATTTTACCAGCCTATTAAAGTTCCATGGAAATTAAGTAGGAACTGGGGGCAAAAATTTATCCTTATCTTTAAATTACTATAGCTCCCAAAATACAAGTTGTAAGCTTTGACAAATATGGATTGGCACAGTTCTGCACTGAGATTTTGTATTATACTCCCCAGATACTTAACAGAATAAATTAGGGAAATTCTTACAGCGGTGAGATATTGCAAAATTTTATATATATATATTTATGAAACCTTATATTGATGGCAGATTTTCCAGCCTAATATCTTAATTCCATTACACAGCACTGCATAAAACACATCGATTCACTTACAATATAACATGATTGCACAGAATTAGGTATTATAAGATACTACTTCATGTCATTCATGGTGGAAAGCAGCAAATTCTGTATATCATACAATTATCA
Organism: Metallyticus violacea; assembly: GCA_030762175.1. Classification (NCBI taxonomy): domain Eukaryota; kingdom Metazoa; phylum Arthropoda; class Insecta; order Mantodea; family Metallyticidae; genus Metallyticus; species Metallyticus violacea. The sequence goes on along the minus strand of CM060846.1, from coordinate 119,938,260 downwards.
TATAAATTCTGTATATCTGAACTTTAGCCCTTAAATGTAATAAACTATCAGAAAGATGGAGAAAGTTATCTAGATGGAGATACAATAGTGCTGGCTGCCCCGCCTAGAACACACTTTAGGTGTTATGTGAAATGCAAAATCAAAATGTTCTTTGAGTCCAAAAACATGGTAATGGATATACATCTTATGTCTGTGAGTAATTCAATGTTGTATAATGTAATGTGCCATGTAGTTTACCATCTGATGCATGGCTTACAAATGTCAGGCAGCTTCACACAATAAGGTTCATTTGCAACTTCAATAAATTAAAGAAGAAGCCTGAAGTTCTAATACAAATTATTTTACAGTTATTTATTTAAGTAATGAAATTTTAAGCATGTCATTAATTTAAATTTCCTTTATCAATGTTACACCTGGAAGCTCTCACTAGATTTTTTTCTGGACCTATGGAATAGACAAAACTGCAACTTCAAATATCTAAATAACCAGATTCATTTGTGCCAAAATATTTTTGTCATTACCATCTCTTATCTCTGTGATCACAACGATATTAAAACTATAATTGATATTATTGTACGATTTAGCTGAACTACATAATCTTAATTCAACAAAATCATACAATAATATCAATAATATGATTGGCTTCACTGTGCAAGTTCCAATCTACGTATAATTAGATATTAAACTATTTAGAACATGTGAAATAGTCCTTCATAATGTATTTTTATTATTTAGAGAGTGAATTAAAAGCAACAACCCCATTAGTGTGACTACACAAACAAATTAATGAAGTTTACACATCAAAATGCACCAAAGGCCTAACAGCAATAACAATCTTTGAGAAGTTTAAATTTTGTTTAATTTAATTCTTTTTATATTAAATTGTCATATTCTTAATACAACAGTACACACTAATAGAAATTCTGCATTCATAAATGCTTTTTCAAAGCTTTAGTGGCAGAACTAAGGAAATAACATTAAATTCATGCTCTGTGTGTGCCTGTCACCTTAAGTGTATAAAAATATTTATTTGTATATTTATTCCTTATTTATTTAAGAACATAATATTTTAACATATATGCATACACTCTGCTCCAAATAATTTGCTTCAAAATTCTTAAACTCTAGGAGTGAATATTACATAAAATATCTCCTGATTATGGACTATGATAATTCTTATCCACCTCTAAAGTCAATTCAATGATGCAGCTCATATTATAACTTGCCATTTTGAGCTCTCAACAAGAGAACATGAATTTGATACAAATGGATAGGTCAGGTATTGGCTGATCAGAATTATTCTAATGGTGGTAGCCCACACAAACAAGAAAAATTCTATACATTCTTTTGCTTTTGTTTATTTACAACTTTTTTCTTTATACATAGCGCAGAAAATTATTATTGCATAGTTGCTCTGGTTCTTTACAATATGGTTAATCATTTAAAGACACCACAACATCTTTTAGGAAGTATGTTTGTGTATCAGTACACCAGGCTTAAAGAAGTTGGCTTGTATTTCTAAAATTCATACTTTCCACAGTTATAACTATATGCTGCTTGCTCCAGATTTATTCAGATGGTATGTAAATTAAAAAACTGAACCTACAGAAAAATGGTATGAACTTCTGATTATTATTACAGAATAAAATATTTATCTGTTCTCTATTCTTAATTTTCAAGAATTTAACAAACTCCCATCTTTTGTACACTGCTGCCTTAACCTCATCTACACTGATGTATGAAGCCCCACACTGAAACAGGAATATAGACCTTGAGTGCCCTGATCTTTCAAGAGAATTCTATTTTGGTCCCATTTGTTCCCAGATAACTGAACAATCAAATACAGCATTAGGTATTCTTAGTGATTTTTCTTCAATTGCATGCAAATGAGACCAAATAATTGTATGTGCTAGGCCTAAGGTATTATGTTCTAGCACATTTACTATATTAGGAAATGGATCACTTTTTTTAAAAATAAAGACACTAACACATTTAGCTACAATATTGTAGTCCCGAAGCTTTTGTTCATAAACATGTTCTTTATTTATTGCTTTACGTTCACTGTTCTTTTGAAATTCAAGCTCTTTTAAAGAGGAAGTTACTTCTGGCACAAATGACACCTGGGTTAATAACTGTAATAAAAATATTAATTTTATTTATTCTACACCTCTCTAACCTAAGTAAACAATGAAACATATAAAAAAGAATTTAGTAAGTATAAGAAATAGATTCAGACCTCAGACTTATCCAAAATTACAGATTAATAACAGTTTCTACTAACTTACATAATATCTAATTTCTTTCAATTTGTCATTAATTCTGCATTACAGTAAAGTTCAGAAATACAAAGCCTAAGATGAAATGTGATGCTTAAAACGATTTTAAAAACTACCAATATACTCAATAGATACTTAATATCTAAACAAAATAGAATTAACAAGCATGCCATATAGAACCAAACAGATAACCAGTACCACCACCACCAATAACAACATAGTTGCAAGTATTTTAGACTTATATTTATTAACACCACATCACTTTATTAAACCAGAACATATTAATTTTTCAAGGTTCTACAATAAAAAAAATAATTAAAAAAACTATATTATATTTTTCTCTTCAAATTCAAATCCACTATCTAGAGTTTTTGTAGTCCACTTCCCATCTAGCTAGAGAAATTTGGTTATTCTCTATTATAAGTATATGATTTTAGCTTCTTTTTTGTATTCATCCACTTACTAAACATAAACAAACCATCATTGTTAAAGCAAGAGTTTCAGCTCTTCAGCAATGTTAAAAGAAATATTTCTTTATTTATTTCCTTTAAAATGTTAACAGCTATTCAAATGAATAGATAAAAGAAAACAACAATTAAAATATTCTTAGACTTTTATCTAAAATTGCCAGAATATAGAATGTCTAATAAAGCAAGCCAAATATTTAAAAAATTTTGTTTTGTTTAAATCAATAAGCAGTATACTAATTTTGCTACTTATTTTGTTCAAAATGATATGCCATATTTTTTTAGCTTTGTTTTGCATACCAATCAATGAGCTAGCTCTAAGTATTGAATTTAAATATACATGTGAATTTTTAATATTCTTCATTAAATGCACATTAATAGTCAATAGGTAAGCAACAATTTTTCTAATAGTATGCACATTATCACTTTAACGACAGACTGAAGTGAACAAATATTATTATTTGGCATACAAAATAGAGCTGCATAAAATAGTATTAAAAATGTACAAAATTAAATTATTTTATTATCAGGGGTTTATGGTGGCTACAGCTAATGCCAACAGCAAGGAAACCTATAAAAAATGCTGCATTGCAAGTCCTATGTGTAGCACTATGTTTATGTGAGAATTCTCCAGTACCTACATAATTGTCCTATCATTACAGATTTCAATGTTGAATATTCTTAATTTTATTCTTAAGAATAAATGTCAGTTCCTTTAATTATTAATATGTTATGATAAGTCAAAATAAACACTCTTCCAGCTTCATTAACTTACTATATCACTAGCACATGTTTCATGAATCCCTGTTTGCTTCATCAGCTAGTTATTGACTGCGAGAAGGATTGTCATGATCTTTGGAAGATGCACTGTTTGGCTCTGGTGGACATCTGATGAATTAGCCAATTTTTTTTATTTGTGGCTGTAGGTTTTTTTCCAGAAGTGTTTAGTTCTCTATGTCCTTATACTGCTTTAACAGCTTTCCTTTTTGTACAATTTCATGGTTTCCTGCCCAAAAATGAGCTGCCATGGAAGATTTCTCTATTTGCTTATACGAGGGGTAGGTCTATAAGTTTCCAGCCTTGCCCATAAGGATGATCACCATCACAAAACCCTTATCTGGTGTCATATCTTATTTGTTAAGTAAATAATTGCAGCTGTAACTTCTGCTCCACTGTGTTCAGTTGTTCATATATAGTTGCAAAAAGAAGGCTATGTGTAGAAGATTGTGACATGTTCAAAATGAAGTATCCAGCTGTTATTAAGTTCTTCACAAAAGAAGGACATAATCCAAATGAAATTAAACAGGGATTGGATGGTGTATATGGGGAAGAATCCCGCTCATATTCTACCATAAAAGAAAGGGAAAAATTTTTTCGAATGGGATGAGAAAGCATTGAAGATGAAGAGCGTGCATATCGGCCCATGGAGATGCTCATTCCTGAAAACTCGCGGTATGAGAAATTATGAAAGACAGGCGGCTTAAATTTACAGAAATAATTGCACCTTTCTGAAACAATCCTTTGAATTATTCATGAACATTTAAGCATGAATAAAGGTCAGTGCAAGATGGGTGTTAAGACTTCTTTCCTCAGTCCAAAAGTAGCAATGAGTCATCTTTAAAATGATACACTCTGGGTAACTTATTTACATACTTCACTTACTATATTTTTCTTAGTTGGAACAATGTTTTGGGAATCAGCGTTCCCATCCTCAGCCATTGACCCAGTGATTTCTGATGCTCATGTTGGTACTCTGTAAGTTATTATGTGAGCTGTGGAGATCTCTGGTGGCTCTGAAATGAATCTAGAATGGTGATCCCATGGCGGAAGGTCAAAATTCATTGTGCTTTTTTGATATTTTAGGATGAAAATATTCTCCCAGGTGGTCAATTCAAATGAGTTCTTTATTTCTTTTAGAAGTTTTATCTCTAGATTTATTTCAGGAATGCTGGTTCCCGAAACATTGTTCCAACTTAGAAAAACAGCAAGTGAAGTGTGTAAACAAGTTACTCAGAGTGTATCATTTTAAATATAATAGCTTCACTATAAACAGCTTCAAAAAATATACATATAAATGAGTCATCTGTTGTCAGACAATATTGGAGCTCTGCCATAGCAACGAAAGAGAAGTTCTGCAAACCATTGTTACAGGAGATGAAACTATGGTCCTTTACTATGATCCCTGTCCAAAAGAGAATCAATGGAAAGGCATGAACCTGGTGAAGCACGCCTCTAAAGGCCAAGGTCACTCAGTCAACCAAGAAGATCATGGCCACAATCTTTGGGGACTGTGAAATAATACTGTTCATTGACTTCAAGGAGAGGAACACCACAGTAAATAGGGAGTACTATGCTGGCCTACTGCACAGACTATGTGCTTCCGTCAAAGAGAAAAGGCAAGGTAAGCTGAGCGCTGCTGTGAACATTCATTATAATGCACCTGTGCACACAGCTCTTGTTGAAAAGGAAGCTGTGAGGAGTATGTAAAGTGGGTTTCAAATCTGCTCATTAATAGATTAGCCAAAAAGGGGGATAAGGGGCTTCCCATAGCCAGGTCTAACTCTAGCTTATAGAATATTCCAATAAATGTAAAGTATGCCTGATTTTTGCATATTTCTGTAAGTTTTAAGCATACCTCCAGGTATCCACAGTTAAATGTTGCCTAATTTTAGACATTCTCTTAGGTGCTATAATACTTTGTCTTTTGGTATACTTGGAGATAGGGATTTCACATCAAATGAAACCAAATAGTCTGCAGGCTGAAAGTTTTTCTCCTTAATTTTTTCTGTTAGTTTAAACTAGTTCTTTATGCTGGGAGGTTAAATTTTGGCAGTGAAAGAAACCTGTTTTTAGCCCACAGATAATATGAAGGTGTGCTGATGTTGTTTATGATGGGAAAATGCTATTGCCAAGTTTATGAATTTTGAGTGAGCTACATTATCTTTCCTAATGTTGGGTTGCTCTATTTAATTTTGTAGTGCTCTGTTTTTGGTATAATACTGTAAAATTTTAAATTATTATCTATGGATTTTATGCACTCATTCAATAACTTTTACTTTACTTCTACAAATTTTTGCTGTATCCTAGTAGTATTTACATGTGAAATGGAAACAGATAACTTGATACCCTATCAGGGCCTCAAAATAATTAAAATACAATAGTAAGTGCAATTTGGAATACACATACAGATGACATAAAAGTTAATAGCTTTACTCCAAGACAAGATAAACGTGCAATAATTAGCGGTTTAGCATATAGATTAATGTATTTTCCACTTAAAAAATCTACAACAGTATAACCAAACTGAAAAAAGAGCAGTGAAGATGTCCACTAGAGCCAAACAGTGAAACCTATAAAGATTACAACAATCTTTCTGATAGTAGACAAGTAGCTGATGACACAGACAAGAGTCCATGAAACATGTTCTAGAGAAATAGTATGGTAGTAAAACTACAAGTATTTAGTTTCACTCATCATAACATATATAATCACTGATCAACAAATATGAACTTTTAAATTAAGCCAAAACGAAACGTTATTATTTATATATTCACCATGCTGAATCTAATAATGTAACCCATTTTTAAACAGCACTCTCAGATTTATTAAACTTCTGAAAAGTTTGGTACTAAGTAGTTCCACATTCTTTATATCTAAAGCAGAATGGTTAATCATCATAATGGTGTTAATATTATATATCCTTCATGTTATGTAAATGGCTATTACATTTATGTAATAAAAGGCAGGAATCACTTTAAAATGCTCTGTCTCTAATGTGTAGTAGTATCCTCTCTTTGTAAGGACCAGCAGTAATCAATCACTCTGGATGGATTTCCATCTCCCTTTATAACGCTATTCCATTTACAAAATGTCTTGATGATAGTTATCCCCTTATTCGTCACTCACTACACCCAAGTTTTCAGGGAAAAAAATCAAAATGAGAATGCAGGAAGTGAATTTTGAGAGACATCCTGCATCCAAATCTTGTAAGTTTGAAGAGATTTTAAACTAGTTCTTCATTACTTTCTTCCATCTTGTTGCCGAGGAACCCTTTACAAAATTTTTAATCGATTTCCATGCTGCATGTTCCTTTGTAGTTATTTTTTATAAAAAAACATTTATCAACCATCACTTTTTTAATCTGAGGTTAAACAATATTACTTCTTAAATGTAAATTGGAACTTGCACAGTGAAGCCAATCATATTAATTGATATCATTGTATGATTCAGTTGAACTACACACTCTTAAAGCTTCACTTACTTTTCATAAATATATGGAAAAAAAAACAAAACAAAAGATAAACTTATTTTTAAAAAATTCGCATATCATCCATGGGCCACAAAAAAATTTCAGAATATTCTTAAAGATTTTAATATCAGGTTGGCACCGATTAATAGATTTAATGTTCAAAATTTGCTGATAGATAATGTTAATGACAGTATTCCACAAGAAGAAAAATCAGATATTTACAAAATAAATTGTGCAGAATGTGAAAAAATCTACATAGGGAAAACAAAGAGAAACATAGGCACACGGTTAAAGGAACATTTCAGGAACATAAAGTACAAGCAAATAGAGAAATCAGCAGTAGCATATCATTTTTGGACACAAAATCACGACATAACAAATAAAACAAAATTATTAAAATCAGTACAAGGACCTACGGAATTAGCAACCTGGGAGAAAATCTACATCTACAAATACAAAGACAGCATAATGAACTTCGACATTGTCAGGGATGAAAACATAAACTACAAGTTTATCACACCGCCACCAGAGCAGAATATACATTCCCACAGCTCATAGAATGATCTGACAGTTGAACTTTAGCCTGGCTGAAGATGGGAACAAAATGTTGTCGAAACTGGTTCCATACATTTATGAAAAGTAAGTGAAGCTTTAAGAGTGTGTAGTTCAACTGAATCATACAATGATAGCAATTAATATTACTTCTTTTCTCCAAACGGGAACATTCTTCATAGATATTTGAAATCCTCACCTAGTAGGTCTATACCTTTCACAAAGACGTCAAAAGGACAGTTGTATTGAGAAGGGGAATTAAGAGAGCACTGAAAGGTGTTATTCCTCAAGGTGAATATAGAGCTATAAATCATTTAACAATTTTAAAAAAAAATACAAATAAATCATATTTAATTCAATTAACTTTTCCAAAAAAAGAAAATTTACACACTTCGTCTCTTCTTCATAAGCCCCAATTTAATGTGTAAAGATCGAAGAAATATACTTTGTGGATCAACTAAAGGTTTAAAATTTATGTTATGTTGTCCAAAAGTAAAATATTTTCTTCTTGGCCATTCCTCAACTATATAGTATTCAGTACCACCGCTGTGCCAAAGGCACAGAAAACTAGGTTATTAAGTGGATCCACCCTGCATTCCATAAAGAAGATGAATAACTTTCAGATCCCCAAAAATATGCTAACAATGGTTTTCATATTTAATGGTTTTAAGAAAATGACATGTTTTTGTAAATTTCCTTCATTGCTACACAATGTGCTACAGATATAGAGAGAAGTGTATTGCTACTGTATAACAAAACAGCCTTCAAACTAATTTTAACATCAGCCCATTTACATCGCTACATGCACAAACTACAGAATCTGTAAGTGTGAAATATGGTAAAAAAAAATCCTAATTGCTGTTCCTAAATACTACAAACTTAGTAGCTTTATCCAGCAACTTCCATTCCTGAGGATGAGACTCAGCCAGTTGTTTAGACAAGTAAAAATCATGCACCAGATCATCGAGTTCCACTTGTGTTATTAAATTTGTTTTTTTTTTTTCCTTCTTCTTTATGTAGAATGTAGACGACATCCCTTGTTGGAGAGAGTTGCATATCACCAGCTGACGTTTTGTCCAGTTCCATTTCTTCATGTCATGTAGTAGGCAAGGGGGGAAGGTAAATTTTCTCCATGATGTACTGATGTACTGGTCTTATAGCCAAAGGAAGATTACGATACTGGATGGCTCACTTAATTTTTTTAAAAAACCCCAGTTACATTAGTTAAACAGAAATAAGAGCCAACTTCATGGTTTTCTGTTCATATCACACCATTGGTGTATTGCTCTTTCTTGTCCTTTAAGTACTTAGTCAGTCTTGTATTACAACTTTTACAACTCACATAGGGCACCCAGGCATGATCCTGGTCAGGGGCAATGGATTTTATGGGAGTAAAATCCTAAGTATGGGTTCCTTCAGAAAGGAATTAAAGCCAGGGTACAATGTCATAGATTTACAGCGCATAAAATAACCTAAAGCCTGAAAGAAGAGATTTCTGAGCAAAATTTACTGCCCATTTCATGCTATGAATTTAATGGGACACTCATGACCTGAGATGTTAGAGCATCGGTAAATAAACTAAATACATAAAAAACGATCCAGGTCCCCAAGGCCAAATTTGAAATAAAATCAATAGGCAGTCCTAACAAATTTAGAAATTGACCGCCTCTGAAATTTTGGAGTAAACTCGCCACATGTAAAACAAAAAATATTCAGAGAGCTTTCACAACTATGCCTTTGTTTCTTCATTTCACACAGAACCCACACTATTATCAACATCTCTGAACAAATTACTGATGAATGCCTTGTTTTCATTATGAGTCATCCTCTTATTTTTCAATACATCAACAAACTTTTATTCTTAATTAGCTAATGACTCGATTTAATACTTTTATGCTCCAATTACCATTGAATTATACAGAATTTGTTTCACAAGTCTTAGACTGCATCATCAGCTGTGTGTTGACTGTCAGATTCATTGTTGGTTGAATGGACTTGGTGTAGCTCTCATGGACATTTTATGAACTTTTTGATTAATGTGTCTTATGCTGGGACCTGGAAGTTCATAACATTATCTTCATATTATTTTATAAAAGATGTTTCCCATACACCTAGCTCCAAGGGTCTATCTATGAATTTCAATAATTTGACTTTCATTTCTATATCATGTTTATCTCTTCAAAAGTGATGTGCAACCGCTGATTTATCTATGTGATTGTACCTGATATTTCTCCAGTGTTCCTTTAACCTAATTCCCATGTTTCCTTTTATTTTGCCAATATATACTTTGTTGAATTCTAAACAGTCGATTTGATATATTACTGGCTTCTTCTCATCAGATATTCTATCATCGCTGGAGTTCAGCAGATTATTTAGGCCAAATTTGTTCACTGGGGACAAAGTAATCCCAAACTCTCAGAGTATTTTCTGGAATTTTTTCATGCCCCAAGGATGATAAGAAAATTTCTTGTGCATGGTGGTTTCTTTTTTTGCTGACAATGTTGTAACCTGTTTTAACCTCTTCTTTTGTTTGAATTTCTTTATTTTCTTGTCTACAATTTCTTGGCCATACCCATTGACTTTTGTTGTTTGTATTATGTGAGAGCACTCTTTGCTGTATTCCAACTCATTCATGGATATGTTAAAGAGTCTATGTGCTAAGCTGTTGAGAACTACATGTTTGCATGCTGTGGGATTAAAGCCACTGCCTTTATGTAATTTTCAGTCTGCTTTTCCTTTATGTATATTCCAAATTTCAAATTATGGCCTGTTCTTATAACTTTTAAGTCAAGGAAAGGGATCAGTTGTCTTTTTCTGTTTAGCAATTCCAAAGCATCTTCCAACTCTTTCTTATTAACAATAGCAAAGATATCATTCATGTATTTGTAACAAAATAAACAAACTTGTTTATTCAGTAATGTCAAGTGAAGACACTTGGTATAATGGCTGGAAACCAAAAAAGTGTTGTATGTATTGATAAAATGTAAGTTTATTCAAGTGCTCAGAATCCTGAGGTGATATATACAAAATGTGACTACATTTCTGTAATCAGCATATCAGACTTGGTAATAACCAACATGCTGTTTGTCAGCACAAACTGCATTGAATTGTGTAATTATACATTTCACTTCACTATAACAGTTTCAATTGTATTGTATGTAAAGAATCAGTTCCTTTATTCAGTTAACCAAGCGTACAAGTACCCCTGGTTCATGTTACAAAAAATTTCTACCAACAGTACTAGAGCACTCATTTAATAGTTCTGTTAATAATTTTACTGTTAATCTTGCAATTGCGCCTTGTCTTCATAATTACAAATATTTTTGCTTCTCTGTCTCAAGTCCTTAACTCTGGAAGAAGTGAAGGTGAAACATAAATACAGTTTCTATGGGTGAGTTCTTTTCATCCACCACCATTAATCATTTATTCCCAATGTAAAGTAACGGACAAACCTTAATAACCTCATCTTATCCAACCAAGTTCCAAGTGTATAATGTCATTGCTTTCTTCTGAACAGTAACACACTCCATGAGATACCTGGAAATTCTCCAGCATTGCCACTGTTTTGTTCATCAGGGATTTAGCAGAATCTATGAATATTTTTTTTGTTTCTAGTAACATTAAGAAATATGAATGCGCCTTAATTAATGAATAAAGAATAAATTATATACTCTCGCTTGCAAAACAAATTTCTGTTAGTACCAAACATGTCTGAAAGTGATTACAGAGATGTAAGTTTTTTTCCTGTGCAAACTACAGATAAACCTCATTTCTTGTGCACATCACATTAATGTAACACAAATAAGCAGCTAAATAACTGTATTCTAAGTTAAGGAAAAAGGACAATCAAGTCTTGTCCCACATTATAACTAAATTTTCTTACACATCTAAAAATAAATAAAGTATTTCTTTAAACTGGAGGTGGAGAGTGCTAGCTGGCTAGCATGTCCTATATTCAGTGTAGAAATTACCTTTATGCAAAAGTAGCACAGATGTTTGCTATTAAGCTTGTGCACATACAGTTTAAGGTTTCAATGTGATTAAATTTAGATACTTGACAAAAACTAGAATGCATGACCTTAGAACATCTATATCGTCACTGAATAAGTTCAGTAGTATTACAGTCAACTTTTGTTATCCAATACACTTTCTGGGTATGATAACGCCAAAGCTATATTTCACTTTTCAGTAGAGTTACCCTTTATTGCAATACATTTCTCACATCTTTGAATTAACATTTCAATCCCCTCTTCCAAAAATATTCAGGAGTCTTGCCTGCAAAATGGGCATAAACAGCATCCACTGCTTTTTCTTCACACTTAAATTTCCTTCCTTGAAGGTCCTTCTTGAGTTATGAGAGGAGGAAATAGTTACTGGGAGCTAGATCTGGGCTGTAGGGTGAATGGTCATTCTCCCTGAAACCATATTTCTTCACAGCTTCCATTGTAACAAGAGCTGTGTGCACAGGCCCATTGTCGTGAAGAAGGTGCACACCACCACTCAGCTTACCTTGCATTTTCTCTTTGATGGAAGCATGTAGTCTGCACAGTAGGCCAGCATAGTACTCCCTATTTACTGCAGTGTTCCTTTCCTTGGAGTCGATGAAGAGTATTCCTTCACAGTCCCCAAAGATTGTGGCCATGATCATCTTGGTTGACTGAGTGATTTTAGCCTTTAGAGGCACTGCTTCACCAGGTTTATGCCACTCCACTGATTCTCTTTTGGACAAAGGATCATAGTAGAGGACCATAGTTTCATCTCCTGTAACAATGGTTTGCAGAACTTCTCTTTCGTTGCTATGGCAGAGCTCCAATATTGTCTGACAAGAGATGACTCTTTGCTGCTTTTGGACTGAAGAAAGAAGTGTAGGCACCCATTTTGCACTAACCTTATTCATGTTTAAATGTTCATAAACAATTCGAAGGACTGTTGTTTTAGAAAGGCCCAACCTTGCTACTATTTCTGTAACTTTGAGCTGCCGGCCATCCATAATTTCTCCTTTAACAAGAGTGATGTTTTCAGGAGTGAGCACCTCCAAGGGCTGACCTGCAAACTCTTCATCTTCAATGCTTTCTCGACCCATTCGTAAAAGCTTGGCCAATTCTTTTACAGTAGAATATGAGGGGATGCTTCTCCATACACACCGTCCAATCGCTGTTTAATTTCATTTGGAGTAAGTCCTTCTTTGTTAAGAACTTAATAACAGCTGAATACTCCATTTTAAACATGTCACAATCTTCTACACACAGCCTTTTTACGCAACTATATCTGAACAACTGAACACAGTGTCGCAGAAATTACAGTTGCAATTATTTACTTAACAGATAAGGTATGAACTAGAAAAGGGTTTTGTGAAAGAAATAATCCTTATCCACAAGGTCGGAAACTTATGGACCCACCCTCATACAGTAGAGTTGTATCATTGTCTGTCATAGTACATAACAGGAGTGCCAATGAGTTAGTTCTAGGCTGACTGCCATCACTTATATCTTTTCTGTATTTCTTACTTTCTTTGTACAGTTTATGTTCCAAACTATATCTCAAGCAATAATGATCTGAATTTACTTTTACTGTAATATGCATGTAAACAAATTACATTGTTCGCAACCAATCATGTTCTCTCAGCACAAACTTGCATTATTATTTTACTCATGTTTTGAAATTTAACAATTATTACTAACATTTTTTCTACTCATATTTCTTGTAGCTTCCTCTTTCTTTTTTTATTTTTTCTTTACTTCTTTAATTGCTTTATTCTTCAGCATTTGGCAGCCGATAATAATATGCCCAATAGGCAGAATCCAACTCTGGTCTGCAGGCAACAATCAGTGCTTACTCCAATCACTATTTTCCACCCATAACTGGTGATTACTTTTTTTTTTGCGATAAATAATTTGCATTTGTAAACTAGACAACCTTAGAAAATTTCACCCACAAGCTCTTTAAAGTTTGGTATTAGAAATGAAAATAGGATTTAAAATGTAACATGTACAGAGAGCATTCCAAAAATAATTTGTGCTCTCTTTAACACAAAATGTTTTTTACATTTAAGCTACTGCTGTAAATGTCTATAGGCACTGCACTGAATATGACCCAAGAAATGCATACACTGCCAGTGCCACATTTAATGGTAAAATTTTATGACAACTTGGGATGTAGGTTTTTTGACTATTTAAAAAAAAAAAAAAAAAAAAAAAAAAAAAAAAAAAAAAAAAAACCCTGTGCATTCTATTTTAAAACATTTCTTGAACATTGGCATTGTACATAGTATTATTGCAATGCTAGGTGGTTAAAAGCAACCATATATGCAGAACTTTTCCTTAGTCTGCTTAACACATATGCACCATCTGAAACACTCAGTATGACAAACTCTGGAACAACTTAATTTCCTTAGTAAAGTTTATGTAGCATGCTGCTGATGTTTTGCAATAGCTATGGTCATTTATCGTGAATTCAAAGGTATAACATAAGTCAGAAAACATGAACCTTAGTAATGACACCAGATGTGGAAGCCAAGAATAAATTTCATTTACTTTCTTGTCTACAAACTCTTATTTTATTCTGCAAATTTAACTGCATTTGAATTAACAATTACTTATTACTAATATTTCCTTGTATTTTATAGATACATACCTCTTTAACACTGGGTTTCTTAGGTTCCTTCCCAACTTTCCCTCTTTTCTTAATGGATTTGGTGTCACTTGCAGCCTTACAACCTGATCAAGGAAAAGAACTGAGTTTGTAAACATAGACCAAAATTAATGCAGGGGAAAAAACATGCACATACCATTCACAAATTACACTGAATATACATTCTGCTTCTGAAAGTAAAATATTGACTAATTTTAAGGTGCTTACATGAAAATGACAATAAAACCTGCCAGTTAGCTCTAGATTAGCCAATATGTATACCCCTGATAGTCAATATGTCAGTCCACACTGCATACTTAGGTTATCATTTATCAACTCTATTTCAATCTTATGTTGGTGACAAGTTTGTGATTGTTACAATTATATCGTTCCATGACCCACTGCTTTCACGAAGTAATGTATTGCATCACAGCAGTTATAAAAGGTGATGCAATAGTTTAGTGCCTCGTAATCTCTTATAGTGTTAGCCAGTCTTTTGTGCATTTAGTATTGAAAGGTCTCCTGTAGTGTCAGTACATTCTTTGTGTATTTACTGGGTTATATTTCCATCTATTTTATTGTTCTTATAAGTGAACATTGCAGCGGAAATCAAGCAGGAGTTTTCTTATCTTTTTTTTCTAAATGGTGTTTAACACCCGTTTTTACTGCTGAGGCATCACAGGCGGCAGACACCGATGATACATGAGATGAAATGAGAAATTGGAAAAGGATTTTTTTAAGGAAGGAAATGTCCCAAACCTAAGTTTTAGGCCCCTCCCAGGCATTTGCCATTTACAAGGACTGAAGGAAACATGGAAAAAAACGTTAGTCTGGGGGGATGGTTCTAGTGGGTAGCAAACCCCGGAACTCCTGCTTACAAGTCCACACCTTAGTGACCTCAACCACCCATAGCACTAATGCTTTGTAACTCTCTTAATAATCACAATTTTTGCTGCATTTGTGGTGCAGTATATTTTGCTAAGCAGAAAAAAGCTATGACTACAAATGTGAAAAAGTTACTCAGCTTTATTTGATGCAGGGCTCTACATATTTCTTGTGGTACATGTGCTAGAAATCAGGTGAAGTGGTTGAAAGGTGGTAAAGTGTCAACACTGTTTTCTGTTCCAGTTGTGTGCAGGAAGTAATCATTTAAGTAGCTGCTACCTCTGTATGGTACACCTGTTTCTGTAGGCATTATCAGGAAAAAGTAATGGATAATATAGTAATACTGCCTGCCCTCAAGCCATCAAAGAATGTTCAGTTCTCGAGTCCCAGAAAGAATTTACCAGATTCAGAAGATGAGGAGGAGAGAGGCAAAATAATATCTCCAGAATCTGATGATGATCCTTATGTCAACCAACATGCATCATCTGCTCAACACAAGCTAACATAAGAACTTGATGAACTTGTTTACAATCTAGACATGTCATAAGAGAAAGCAGAATTCCTGACATAATGGTTTCAAAAGTGTAAGTACCTGACCAAAAATGTCCATTTGACTAAAATTTTCAACTCACTATATGCAGTTTGCACTATACTTTTAAAAAGATGATGATCTTGTGTTCTGTAACGATGTAGTTATAAATGTTCTCTAAATGAAACATGAAGCACAGGAATGGTGAATACTCATAGACTTCTCCAAATTCAGTCCCAAAGCAGTCTTACTACATAATGGAAATCAGTTTCCATATGTTCCTATTCATGCTGTTTAAATGAAAGTAATCTATAACAATGTAAAACATCTGATGAACTGTCTTCAATACAGGAAATATGGCTGACATATCTGTGATGACTTAAAGGTAGTGGCTGTGGTAATAGGTATATGAAGTACTGCTGTTGATAGTCAAGAAAAGACCTTGCTTTAAAAGAAGAGATGTCTGAGAAAAGAATATAAAGCCTGCACCACTGACAGAGCCACACCAAGTCCTGCTACTGTCCCTCCACATAAAAATCCTTCTGAAGAGCTTTGTAAAAGTCATGTACCAGGCTGGGCCTGCTTTTAAATACCCCCTTGATGATTTCTCTCAACTTAGTGAAGGTATAATTAAAATGGAAATTCCTATAGGTCCTTAGACTCGAAAGCTCTTCACTGATGAAAGGTTTGATCACTTGCTGCATTGTTTAGAAAGAAGCTTGGACTGCATTTTGCCTGGTGTCAGCTTTCTCAGAAACAGCAAGCATGAAAACTATAAAGAATTGGTTGAGAACATGTTATCTGCTTTTTACAAACTGAGTTGCAATATATCCCTAAAGATACACATACTTCATTCCCACTTAGATTTTTCCCTGAAGAACTACCATGATTAATGAGCATGGGAAATGTTTCCATCAGACAACAGCAAACAATGCAGAAAATGTACTAAGGAGAATGTTGGATGACCAGTAAGGATAATTATAAAAGTTGCACGCTAAGAAATGCCAAATGTATAAGGGATGTGGACCCATATACATTTATGTAAGCATTACGCTATTATATCAGAAAATATTGCAGATCTCTCATAAACCATAGCCAGCATTCCTATTGTGATATTCTCATTCAGCCACCTCGAAATCTGTTGGTCCTGGTGGTCTAAAGGTTCTTGCCTTGTAGACCCAAGATGGAAGATCTGATGGATTTTTTTTTGGGTGCAAAAAGTCTGACTTTAGAATGGAAGTAAAGCTGTGGGTCTAATGTTGTAGATTTACAGTATGTAAAAGAATCCAAAGTATGAAAGATGAGGCCTCTTAGCAAATTTTATCTGTCATTTCATGCCCTGAATTGAATGGGATGCTGAAGAGTTGAGATGTTAAAGACATCCATAAATAAATCAAATACGTATGTAAACTTGAAATTATAATACATAGCCAATTTCATAAGAGAGGAAAAGTATTTGTATAATTTTGTTACCCAGTATTGTGCACTATGGAAATGCTTTAATTTATTTGCAATGCATTTTTCAAAGGTATGCATATCTCTAAAATTCTAACAAACTTCACAAGCAGGAGGAAGAAACATTTTCTTGATTTTGATGTTATATTATTTATTAGATTTATTTAAGGATGCTCATTAACATCCCATTCAAATCAGGATCTGATATGACCCGTAAATTTTGCTCAAAGGCCCCATCTTTCAGATTGGAGGTTCCTTTATGTGCCATAAATCTACGGCATGGGACCAACCACTCTACTAGCCTTCTGAACGAAACTGTACTTAGAATTATTATGCCCTAAAAAATTAATCAACCCTGGCCTTATTTGAACATATTTTGATATTGTGGCCATTAGTTTTTCAAAGTATCATGCACTGGTCAAGCTAATATAGTTCTAATTACAGACAATTTCTTGATGTCACTCTGTTAGCTGTAAGCTATGAAACAAAAAACACTGGTCAGTGATGAAATTATTGCCTGTTTATACAAGGTGGTATCCAGAATATTTGGGACTGGTGCTGCCATCTGATCAAAAACTTACTTTGAGACTAATGACCACTGTCACTCTCAAAGTAGTTCCCTTCCACACGTACACACCGGTCCCAGCGATTATGCCATTTTCCAATTGCATCTTAGAAGTCATGTTCTTTGAGGGTTTTTAGCAGACAGCGTTTCTTCCTGAATCCTCTCAAATGTGTCGAACCGACGTTCTTTCAAATTTATTTTCAGTTGTGGGGAATAGAGCGAAGTCGCAGGGTGCCAAATCAGGCGAGTACGGTGGCTGAGGGACAATCGTCATGTTCTTTTTCGTCAAAAAGCGCCTGGTGAACAAGGAATTATGACAGGGCACATTATCGTGATGCAACGGCCAGTTCCCTTGTCGCCAAAATTCGGACCATCGTCTCCGCACATTTTCACGTAGCCGTCGTAAAACGTCACAGTAGTGCGTGAAATTCACTGATTTGGTGGGACGAATTCTTTGTGCAAAATCCCCTTAGTATCAAAGAAAACGAGGAGCATGATCTTGACTTTCCTCTTATTTTCTCGCTTTGGCGGGGGGGGGGGGTTCGGGTTCTTCCACTGGGAGGATTGGTTTTGTCTCAGGGTCATAAGCGTCCACCCAGCTCTCGTCGCGGGTGATGACCCTGGACAAGATTGAGTCATCGGTTACGGCCTGACGAAGCTCCGTTCAAACTTCAACACGCTGCGCCTTCTGATCAGCAGTCAGGATCCTTGGCACAAATTTTGCGGCGACACGATGCATGCCTAATTCATCAGTTAAAATTCGTTGGCATATTCCATAACCAATTCCTACTTCATGAGCAAAGTCTTCAATGGTTCGACGTCGATCTTCATGAACGAGGTGTTGAACTTTGGCAATAATGTCAAGCGTTGCGCATCTGACGGGGCTACCGGTGTAAGCATCGTCTTCAATAGCTGTACGGCCGGCCCTGAACCGAACATTCAACACAAACACACGTGGACGGCTCATGTTTTGTCCCCAAAATACATGATGAATTATTGCTAGGGTCTCTGTAGCATTTTCCCCAAGATTTGCACAGAATTTGATGCACACTCTCTGTTCTAATCTTGGATCCATCGTAAAATCGCCACACACTACACACAGAGTATCATGAAAAGTACACACACACTCAACACACCTACCCAGCTGCACGAAACTTTAAACACTCACTCATCAGATGTGCTAGTGTTGCCACCTATCGGTACAAAACTCTATTGCAACTACTGCCGACTTGGCAGCACCAGTCCCGAATATTGTGGATACCACATCGTATAATTTTTTAATAAAGACACCACCCTAAATTCAAAATAATAGTCACAATCTTCCTAGCAAGTACCTGTTTGAAACTTTTTTTAATGCTTCTCAACTATTGTTGGATGATCCAACAAGAAAATCCTGAAAACTTACATAAAAGGAAAAGCAGCAGAAGGACTTGCATAATGAAAAAGTGGCAATTGCAATAATGCACTTACAAAAGGATTGAAGTAAATACTCCAGATTCTGTGTAAATGCAATGTTATTGATGGTACACCATAAAAACTTAACAATGACAGGATTAAATGGTATAAATGGTGATATAAATTTACAAAATATAAGAATTACTAATCAAAAAAAATTTTTAATTAATAACTGTGAACCCTATGGATATTATAGTCACATTTTTTCACACTTTTACTCTGTTTCATTCCATTTTTGTTGTATTTGGAAGTTTGGATTAAGGAATAGTGTACGGAAAACTTTGTTTTTTAAATAAAAATCACATGATAGCAATTAACTAAATAGATTTTTTGATTTAATACATAAATTTCCTACTAATTAACTTTATTTGGTTCAGGCAATAATCACAAATTTGAAATTTGAACTAATAAAATTTGCACTCAATTAAATCACTATGCATTACCCATGTTATTTTAATATAAAAATAAATAGAAGAAAACTAATTTAAATGTTCCCAATACACAATATCTTATGATATAATAAGTGATCACAAGTAGAATTGAGGGGAACGATGAATTATGCATTATACCAATAGTAAATTTACTTTTACTTAAAAGACCTTCCTGAAAGTTGACATTTGAACAAATAAGGTCAAAGTATTTCCCAGGTAAAAGCAGGATCTTTAGAAATTCAAAATATTTAATATTTGAAAATGGAAGTGTAATGTAAATGCAGAGATTTTCAAAAGAGCATACAACTCAAAAAATAAATAAATAACTAAATTAAAAATAAAGCAGACATTAAGAGGATTCTAACTGAAGCGCAAAAGTTGAATAGAAACACTGTCAATCATATTTTACACTCAACTAATGCAATTTTTCCCACAAAAACTTTCCTTGATATAATCAAAGCAAAGTCATTCACTATGTGACAAGAACTGAAGTTTTTTTCATATTTTATGGAAATATTGTTATTGCAGTAACCCATGGCTAGAACAGATTAGTTATTCTAGGCAAGTAGAAGTGCTTTGACTTGGGAAAATGCTATAATATGATCATACTAATAAATACTATTTTACCAATAATATCTATACATAAACAGTTAACAATTTTCAATTCACTATCCACTATACCTTCATCTTCAGCTCATCAGTGATTATTCACTGGAATTTCCTGAAGACTCAGGTTCGGCTACATACAATAATCATAAATATATACAAACAAAGCAAAACATTATTTATTACCAATTATTTTCAGTAATCATTTATGAATATTTAACAGTTTAACATACCTACATTATACTATGAATATGAAATTATTTCCAACAAACACACAATTAACATATTTATTATTTCACAAGTAGGAATATCATTATTTATTACTTAAATGTAAATTGGAACTTGCACAGTGAACCTAATCATATTAATTGATATCATTGTATGATTCAGTTGAACTACACACTCTTAAAGCTTCATTACTTTTCATAAATATATGGAAACGGTTTCGAGAACATTTAGTTCCCATCTTCAGCCCCAGGCTAAAGTTCAACTGTCAGATCATTCGTTGAGCTGTGGGAATATATATTCTGCTCTGGTGGCCATGTGATAAACTTGTAGTTTATATTTTCATCCCCGGCAATGTCGAAGTTCATTATGCTGTCTTTGTATTTGTAGATGTCGATTTTCTCTCAGGTTGCTAATTTCGTAGGTCCTTGTACTGATTTTAATAATTTTGCTTTATTTATTATGTCGTGATTTTGTGTACAAAAATGATATGCTACTGATGATTTCTCTATTTGCTTGTACTTTAAGTTCCTGAAATGTTCCTTTAACCATGTGCCGATGTTTCTCTTTGTTTTTCCAATGTAGATTTTTTCACATTCTGCACAGTTTATTTTGTAATTACCTGATTTTTCTTCTTGTGGAATACTGTTATTAACATTATCTATCAGTAATTTTTAACATTAAATCTATTAATCAGTGCCAACCTGATGTTAAAATCTTTAAGAATATTCTGAAATTTTTCTGTGGCCCATGGAGGATACGTGAATTTTTTAAAAATTAGTTTATCTTTTTTTGCTGAAAGTGTTGTGGTTTCTTTGATATGTTTTTGACTCTTGAATTTCTGCACCTTTTTATGTACTAGTTCTTTTTTAAAACCATTTTAACTGTGGTTTCTTCTATTTGTTTGTATTCATTAAAATATTCTTCTTTGCTAATTTGTAGGTTATCTAGCCAGTGTGTTAATCTGTTAATTACTGCATGTTTGTTCGTTATGGGGTTAAAACTGTCAGCTTTGATGTGATTATCTGCAAGTGTATTCTTTCTATATATTCCAAATTTAAGATTTTCTTGGCAATTCATTATTTTAATATCCAAGAATAGCACCATGTTATCTGTTTCTATTTCGTATGTAAATGATATGTTTATATCTTGTATATTTAGAAGTTTTAAGGCATCGTCAATGAGTTTTTGTTAACTATGGCAAATATATCGTCTACATATCTGTACCATACCTTAAATATGTATGGAAAAGCTGTGTTGATGTGTGTTTCAAGTCTATCATGAAGAGGTTAGCTAGAAATGGAGATAAGGGGCTGCCCATTGTTAAGTCCTGATTGTTGTTTATAAAATTTTTCTTTAAAAGTAAAAAAGGCTTGGTTTATGCAAATTTCTGTCAGTTTGATGTATTCTTTTATGTGCGTTTCATTAATTCCACTTGTTTTTAGCCAATCATGTAAATAAATCAGGAGTTTTTATTTTGATATGCTCGGAAACAGAGATTCTACATCAAAAGATATAAGAGTGTCAGAGGGATGCAATTTTATATCTTTAATTTTTTCTATTAACTGATATGAATTGTTTATGCTCCTGGTTTGAAATTTTGGTAATGTCTTGAATCTATTAGCTAACCATTTTGCTAAATAGTAAGAATAGTATTGATGTTGTTAATGATGGGGCGCATACCATTTCCAGTCTTGTGAATTTTAGGTAAGCTATATATCTTAGCTATTTTAGGGTTGCTCTGTTTTATTTTGTATATTGTTTCTAGAATATGTTGTGATCCAGTCAGACCCATTGAAAGGGTGTGTTAATTCCATCAATGAGGTTCTGAAAACATGTACAGTCATTCCAAAAGAAACAATGGGTTATTTATTCCATCTTATTTTGATTTAAAGCAAAACACTAAAAATCATGTCGTCACATTAAAACTCTCTTTAAGTTTCACAAACACACTGTGTGTTTGTGAAACTTAAAGAGAGTTTTAATGTGACGACATGATTTTTAGTGTTTTACTTTAAATCAAAATAAGATTAACAAAAGTTTCACTGTGTGGATTCCCAAATTCCGTAAACATATTTATTCCATCTTTCCTTTTATATGCTGGAGCAAACATGCTAACTTTCCACCTCTCCAGTATTACCTTCTTTTCCTTAATTCTATTAGCAGCCTAACACCTCCTTCCATTTTCCCAAAAGTTTTCTAAAATTCTTCTCGAATTTCATCTATTCCTGCCACCTTTTTCTTCTTCAATATCTTTAATATGGTACTCCACCTCATTCATAGTAAACTCTTTATCTAAACTTTCTATCCTATATCTAGTACTATCTAAGTTTAATTCATACCCCGGGATATTCCTGCCATCTAACAGTTTCTAAAGTAATTCTTCCATTCCCCTGAGGTTATCTTATTTCCTACTCTTCTCGTCCTTAAAACATCCTTCACCACTGCTCATATATATATTTACTATCTTTAGCTGTCACTGCTCCTTTAGTCGGTCCTGGTGGTGTAGTGGTAACCATACTTGCCTTCTAAGCCCAAGATCATGGGTTCAAACCTGGTCAGGATGAATGGATTTTTTTCAGGCATAAAAAGTAAAGCTGTGGGTCCCGTGTCATATATTTATGGCATGAAAAAGAACCTCAAGCCTGAAAGAAGAGACCTCTGAGCAAAATTTGTCGGCTGTTTCACGCCCTGAATAGAATGGGATGCTGATGACCTGAGATGTTAAAGAGCGTCCGTAAATAAATCAATTCAACTGCTCCTTTAATTTTTTTCACCCATTCTCTATTGCCACTCTTTCTTTTTATTCTGCACTAGGCACTTATATCCCCTTTTTTCAAACAAAAAAATTGCTTATTATCTTCCTCTTCAGACCTTCTCCCCCTTATTAAATCCTTAAATGCTTCTTTCTTTACCTTAACATATTCTCCATCATACCATCCATAACCTTTTGCATTCCTTCTTTGATTAACTTCCAACTTACTCCCTGCCTACCTTATAGACTGCACCTTTTTCAATGCTCCCTCTATCTTTCCTATCTTCAGTGCCTCTAGAATTTCAAACTTTATTTCCCCCTTTTGTATATCAAATTCTCCCAGAAAAGCTCAGCATATTCCTCTTTCCATCTAAAACATTTTATATATTCCAATTCTATTGTTTCTTCCTCCCTATAGCATTCCCCTAAACTCGCCTCATTTTTAGTTGATAATGTCCACTACTTGCTATCATGTCCAGGACTTTGAAATCTACCAACACCTGATCAATTGCCTCACTTCATACCATATAGTCTATCACATCTGACCATTTATATTGATAAATGTAAATTCTCCTTCTCGGTCTTCACCCCCTAAACCATTGCACATAATTAAATTACACAGCTCAGAACTCAATTTTATACTTTATTTATTTAGCATCTTAGCTCTACTTTTCCTTGGCCTATCCTTTTACCCCCCCCCCCCACACACACTAATCCCCCCCTTCAAAAAAACCTCTGGCTCCATATAATATAACAGTGCACAATAATTAAACATACATTTCTGATACTCCTACTCTGTTTCCAGTTTCCATAACTCCAGGTATACTATTAGTAAATATAACATCAATCAATACGAGAGCTCATTACACACAACCCCCAGATTATCTGCACAATGAAAACTCCTGACTTCTTGTAGTTCCTTTGTTAGCACTATTTTGTCAATCAAACCCCAATTCTCTCATACTTCTTAATTCATTTCTGCCTTACTTTTCCTAAATATTCTCCTTTTATTTCTCTTTGTCACCATATGAGTCAACATTATATGTGCTATGCTTTCTGTTGGTCCTGGTGGTCTAGTGGTAACCATACTTGCCTTTTAAACCCAAGATCACGGATTGAAACCCAGCCAGGATCGATGGATATTTTTGGGGGTAAAAATCCTAAGTATGGCTTCATTTGGAAGGGAAGTAAAGCCATGGGTCCCATGTCATACATTTAAGGCATGAAAAAGAACTTCAAGCTTGAAAAAAGAGGCCTCTGAACAAAATTTGTAGGCAATTTCATGCCCTGAATAAAATGGAACGCTGATGACCTGTGATCCTGAAGAGCGTCTGTAAATAAATCAAATCAAATGCTATACTTTCTTTCTGTAATTTTTCCCATTTTGCTTCCCATACACTCTCCCTCCATCTCTTTACCCCTGCACAATCTAATAGACAATGAAATAATCCTTCCTCTTCTCTATACATAACACACCTTTCCCCATTTTCTCCTCTGAGACCTCTAAAAACAATGCTCCCGCTCTCATCCAGGCCAGTCCTTCCCTCTCAATACTTTTGTTAGTTCCATTCTTTCAAAACTACCTGCAATAATGCAAGGATCACTAGAGATGCAATAACTTGCTGACAGGCACCTCATAAATGATATAAACATTAAAAGCTCCCTTCCCGCAAACAAATAGAACAATTTGGTTCAGTCAGCTCTGAGCAGTTGACAGAAAGCTGGTAGAAGTTTTTGTTGGTGCTTGAAACCAGTAAGTGTAATATGGGACTTGAGAGGGGAACCTTTTTATGCTCAGATTTTATAAGACTTTAAAATTGAATAATTATATTCACTTGAGCATTTGACACAGGCAATTGAGAACCTTACTCTTTAATGTGTCACACACCTCTGCCAATTTGATGAATTAAGAACAGAAAAGGATCCCTTTAAGACAAAAAAGAGGATCTATAAGTCAGCACAATTTCCTAGTGTGGACTACTATAAACTAAATGCAAGGATAACCTGTAAGGACAATGGTATGGATTACTTCACAGAATGTATTCTGCACTAAGTAAGATCTCACACTGAAACTTTTGGAATTTGTTGAAAATTTAAGATGACCAACACACATTTTTAACAGATTATTTTAAACCACTTTTGGAATTTTGAAAAATTACTCAAAACTATGCATCTTTCAGAAAATAATATTTTTTAGACCGAAAGCTACTTTCTTATATACCTTGAAGCCCATTTTGACAGCTTTAAAACAGGACTTTGTCTTAGTACAGGTCTAACAATAAGATGCCATTCAGCAATATTACTCTATTTTGGGGGGGGGGGCAAATGTTAATATCTTTAGCTTTATCTCAAAAATGGAAAAAGAGAAACAACTGTAGAAAGTTAGGCATGCATTTTATAGGTGGTATCAGAATTCTGAGTTGATTACATTTGTGATGGTGAATTATAAAACCCTCTCTCTCTTAAATGGTATGACTAGAATAACATATTCTGTTCCACTCATACATTCCATATTTTTTTAAATATTGTTAAGTCTGCAGATTTCCAAAATGTGGAATTAGAATGTTGCCACTTTGCTTTGCACCAGCAGCATCTTAATGATACTGATATTTATGAACAATAGAACTAATGCAGTAGAATGCTGCCACTCTAAGATTAAACGTACAAGGGTAGCTATTTACTTTTTAGGGTTTTAATAAGTAGAAGGCTATTACTCACCAAATTTGCCCATTCTTTTGTAAGCATTCTCCCTCATTTTTGATACAAAGTTGCATCTTTCTGAAACCAATTTTGGAAACAGTCATGCAATGCTTCTTTAGAGAAGGCACTGACCTCCTCTTTAGAGGATGCAACAGCTTCCTCTGGACTCCCCAAACTAACAGCTATGTAGTTTTTTCCTTGACAGTTAGCAATAAGGGAAAGTCACAAGAAGCGAGATCTGGAATGTACAGTGGGTGGTTCACCAGTGCCATTCCAAATTCTTAGTAGAAATTTCATTGTTTTCAAAGTGGTGTGTGCAGAGGTATTGTTGTGGTGAAGCAATAATCATTACAATTCAGCCTTGTTTCTGTTAGAGTTCCGAAGACCCCGGGGAAGCCATCTTTAGTGTGCTAGTTGGCAGTAATTATTTTGGTTCCTGCAACATGGTCATTTGCTGAAAAGAAATTGCCAACTATCTTCTGCCTACAGTTTGATAACACTTACCCTTCACTTGGGCAGACCCAGATCAATAATTGCCTCTTTAGAGATTTTGATTCATATTGGTAAATCCAGCTTTTGTCACCTATGAAGATATTGTGGACAAACTCGGAGCTGCCACTGTGGAAACAATGAACCATTTTCTCACACCATTCCATTCCTGCTGCCTCATCTTCTGTGAGGCTGTGGGGTACCCAAATACTATTAAACTTCCTAACACAAAGACAAATGTGCAAGATTTCCGACACCTACAGAGAACAAATGTTTACAAACTCCTCTATATTCCCCGTATGTCACTCGGGATTGATCTTCAATATGGCTTCAACATAAGCAATGGATCTGCTCCTCATCTTTCACTTCTGTTCTTCCTTGTCTCAACTCTGAAAATTCTTGTTGGATAAGATCACACTTATAATCATGAAAACTAATCACACATAAATGATCTCGAGTCATCTACATCTTAGAACATAAGACAGCAAGTGCACAACTATAATTAATATTTTGCTGCAGCTGCAACAGCCACGCACTAATTTCTGCTATGGCTACTAACCAAAAAGAATTCTTTCCAGTGTTGCCAATTGGAAAGTTATATAGCTCATAGTTCCTTCAAACCCTGAAAATTAAATAGTAACCCTTGCACGAATACCACCTGTTTGTATACATTATGGTCAAAGTAAAAAGCAGGCTATTCTGAACAACTGCTGGTAAATGTGAACACTGTCCAAACAGACAGGTAAATCTTATTGAATTAAAAGTAAAACTTCTAAAATCATGTCTATATATTAAACTCTCTTGATGTTCCACATTAAAACTTTTTTTTTTAAAAAGTAAGTTGGGACTAGTTTCGTCAGTCACTTGCTAACATTGTCAACCAATTGATGATTAACAGATCTCTTCAAGTAGGATATATACTTGGCTGTGTGAGCTCTGGTGGTCTGTTGATGAACCTGTACAATACGTTGCCTGCTTCTGGTATATCAAAATTCATAAGTCTATGTTCCTATTTTTATATAAATCTTTTCCCATATACTAAGTTCCTTTGGGTGCTGAACTGCTCTTAGCATTATTATATCTTTTTACTTCATGATTTTCATTCCAGAAATGTGCTGCTACTGCCGATTTTTCTATTTGTTTGTATCTGATGTTTTTCCAGTGCTCTTTCAATCTAATACCCAAGCTTCTTTTGGTCCTGCCTATATATACTTTATTGCACTCCTTACAGTTGATCCTATATATGCCTGAACTATCTTCTTTTGGTCTGGATTCAATTTTGTTTAGATTCAGTAATTTGCCTACACATTTACAGACAGATAAATGTTGAAAATATTTTTAGCTTACCAGTTTTTAGGAAATTGTTAGCTATTACTATTCGCCTCTGGTGAAAATTGGACATAATACTCTGCATATGTTAGTTTACATGTTCTTACATTGAGCTGTATTATTGCACTAATATCTGCACAAAGGAATTGCTGATTAGAAAATTATTATTTTATTTTTATTTAACACTGAGGCACTTATAAGCGACACATGTTTGCTTCCCAGTGAAAATTATTTTAATGACAAAAGAAATATCATTCTTAGTTAAAGCTATGAAGCTTCATTTGACTTGTGGGTCATTAAAATATAAAATATATTTTTTAAAATAAATGTATTCTTACCATATACAATCACAAAACAAATTACTTTTTTTTTTCTACATAGTTTCCTTTAACAGAAATGCATACTCTCCACAGGATGGGTAGTTTCTTTATACCCTCATCAAAGAAGATGGAGACATTAACAGCCATTGTGCACGAAGCGCTCAACCTTTGCACTGTTGAATATTTTAACCATTAATGCCTTCTTCAGTGGCCAAAATATGTAGTAGTCACAAGTGGATAAATCAGGAGAGTGAAGGTGTTCCACACATGTCCAGAGAATTTTCCTTAATTGGTCCTGGCTTATGGCTGCTGTATGTGGCTTAACATTGTTATGCAAATAGATTGCTGTCTTTTGCTGCAATAGGTGGCTCTCATGCTGTCCAACAGTTTGCAGTAATATGCCACATTCACAATGTGATCGTGAAGGAAATCGATGTACAATGTGCCTTTGGAGTCCAAAAACACAATCACATACGGTTTTCTGGCTGACAAGTGAGTTTTATGCTTATCTGAGCACCCTCCTCTTCTGCTCCTGCACTACTACTCATTTTCTTGTTTTCGTGGGTATAGTGTTGTGTCCATGTTTCATCAGAGGTCAAAATTTGGGCCATAAACCGCTCACCCTCTTCCTCAAACCGATCCATAAGCCTCTGAATGATGTCCTTTCAAACATTTTCTGTTCATTAGTGAGAAGACATGGGACCCAACTCGCCGACACTTTTCGAAATCCTAGTTCTTCAGAAAGTATGGTGTGTGTACTTATACAAATTACGCATACTTCTGAAGTGACTTTGAGCACACATAGGCATCGATCTCCTTCCATTAGGTCACATATGACCTGAATGTTGTCCTGAGGGCCTTCTTGTATCAATACCTTCTCCAAACTGTACCTAAGTTCTGGACAAAAATCTTGATCAGTTTGACTGTTTCCTTGGTTAGAAAAGAGATGATTCACATGCAAAGGTTGTTGCAACCTCTTGCTCACACATAGTGCTATTGCAATAGAATGACCAGTATCCATTGGATTTCTCCCCTACACACATTCCCACCTAACTATGACTATGGCCCAGTCCCTCTCAACACTCTTTCCTAGCCCAAAGAACAAAAGACTGGTTTAAATTTAAATGATCCTCATATGTTCCAGTGAACTTTTATTTTATGTTAGCAATTGTTTCTTGGTGTTTTCACAAACATTTAATAACAGTCACCTTATTTGAACAAAATTAACTGGATATTTTACTAATGTATGGTATCATATTGCCAAGTAAGCCCAAGCGGATACTAATGTTATACTGTCAACATAGGTGTATATACAATTATGTACTGAGTTTCAGCAACACCAAAGCACCTTTACACAAACACAGAAACAAGGCAACTAACATTTGGACAGAAAACTGATTCAATTTGGTCTACCAACAATTACCATTCTGCAGTGCATACTTGCCAGTAAATTTGAACAATTTATGTCAAAAGTAGGAAATTATTTCTTTTTGTTGCCTACATTTACTATAAAACAAAGCAAATGTTTACAATACCCAGTAATTGTGAGCATTTACTACATTTTTCATTCTGACCATAACACATATAAGAATCCCAAATAAGTGTACTTACGAAGCTGTAATTATAAGTAATAAAGAATCTTTATTACTTATATTTTTATATATGAACATACATGCCTTACTGAACAAATAATGTCATATTTAATAAATATGCCAGAACTAAATAATGAGATGATTTGATTAACAAGATGTTTGCACCGTGAGATGGCAATCTATACACTCAGCATAAAGGGAAATGTTTTTCCTCTCTAACTGAAATTCTGTTGAGTAGTGTATTAAATAAGCAAATTGTTATAATCCATTAACAGCATTTAAAGTTATTTGTTTATTTTGCAAACCTTTGAAAACAGCAAATTTGAATTAAGCAATGAAACAAATTATTACATTGTGCCAAATACTAGGAGGATTGACAGAGGTAGATGAAAATAAGGTAATACTACTATATGAACAAATTATTCTCTCTTGAAGTACTGTTTAAATACAACACCATTTAATGGAAATTTTCCTCTTCAGTTACTTTTCCTGGTGAAACTACCCCATAGATTCTTCAAGACAAAAAATACAAACTGGCACAGAATACATGAAAAAAATAGTGAAAAATAGTCAAATATGCTATCTCACTCATATGTGGTCAGTGATTAACAGCAACTACATGCACTAATATCAAACAAATTAATGTTGGAGACTTTGTCTTCTGCCTCAGTTGAAGAAAAGTTCCTCTACTATAACCACACCTTCATGCACAATTTTACATATATTTATCAAAATCAGACTAACCACAGAAAATTTGTCCAGCTTGAATCCCACTGAAAATGTTTGGAAAGCTTGAGAGAAAAAAATATGTAAAGACAATATCAGAAATAAGAAAGTAGTACTTGGAAAGATAATCTAAATATATTCAATCAAGATGGATTAAGCTTTAATTAAAGCAAATTTCATTTTACAAAACATCGACAAACTTCACTACCTCATCATAATTTACATTTATTTAAGGTGAATTTTGTATTATTTCAGTTAATAAATTTTTAAAAATTTGTTTATGTGACATAAAAGGCAATAAAGCCTGTATTATATGTTTAAGACATTAGTACAAACTGAAACTTTGTAGCTGAGTATATTCATTTAGCATCTCACTGTACATATAAGCGCAAAAAATATTTAACAAATAACCACGCTGTTACAAGCCAAATGGACCTACCTACTCCTTCTTCTGAACCCAAATCCTGTATCAGTTCATCAAGTCCAGGAACCTCTAAGATTTCGTTCAGAACATTTACTTCTTCTGCAACAGAGATGAGAAAAATGAAATATTAATAACTTTTGATCATGGACAATGAATGGCTGTATGACTACAGTCTAGAAGCATCATATCTATCTGGTGGCACAGCGGTCTAGATTAAAACCTAATTTGGCTGGAATGTAAAGGTTAAAAATTAGCAATATTCCTCATCCACAAGAATGCACATCCAAAACCTTACTCACCTTATTGATTCAGGGGCATTTAATCACAATAAATTCACTTCATTAATTACCCCTCCTTCCTGAGGGACATCACAAGTAATATGCATTATAACTCTGGAAAAGAATTAATTAATGAGCTCTAAATTGCAGTCTTAATCATCTTGCTCACATTTGGCCCTTCAACACTAATAAAATTGTAGGTTTTGATTATATTTTTTTAAACGTGAATGTTCACTACATAACAGCATAAGTCTTTAAAATGAAATAAATGAATCCTACACTTATGTATTCAACTTGTTTACATTAAATTCCACTTGACATGTTTCAGTAGAACTCAAGCCCATCTTCAGTTGTTGACCGACTAGTGCAACTTGAAATGGTGGTTGGACACCCGGGTGCTCCTGTGGCAGTGTCTGGTGGTTGTAGCAGGAACTTGCCGAGTTCATCCATGAGAAGAAAATCAAAGTTCATTAAGTTTTATTTATTTTATATGATGAAAATTTTTTCCCAAAGTGCATAGTTCCACTGGGTTGTGAAATTGTTTCATTAATTAATTTCTGGTTTATTTCATGATTTTTGTACCAAAATTGAGCTGTTACTGCAATTTATCAACCTGCTTAAACCAAATACTTTCCACGCTGAAGAACACCAAGGAAAGATACAATTTCAAAAGTTTCACATACCACCCAACTTAGTACAACAAATTTAAGATTTTCAAAGAATAAGAAATAATATTAGCCCCAAAGAACAAATATATTATCAAGAATTTATTAGGTTGGACAGTAAAAGGCACCATACCAACAGAACAGAAATCAGGAATTTATGAAATTAAATGTGCAGATTGTGATCGATACATTAGAAAAATGAAGAGAATTTTGCTAAATTCTGTGAAGAGAACACTTTAGGAATATTCGGTTTAAGCAGGTTGATAAATCAGCGGTAGCAGCTTGCTTTTGGACCAAAACTCGTTAAATTAAATCAGAAGTTAATCTACTGAAACTACTTCATAACCCAATGGAACTATCCACTTGGGAAAACATTTTCATCATAAAGCATTTGGGTATTCGGCCACCATTTCCAGTAACAGTAGTTGGTCAACAACTGAAGATGGGAGTGAGTTCTCCCGAAACATGTCTTAGTTTTGGCTAAGTAAGTGGAATTTAGTGTAACCAGGTTGAATATATAAGTGTAGGATATATTACCACTCCATTGTCTACAATTTCATAAGCACAATTTATTTAGAAATAAATGAAATATAAGTGTAGGATATATTACCACTCCATTGTCTACAATTTCATAAGCACAATTTATTTAGAAATAAATGAAAACAATTAAGTTCCAAATGAGTCCACATTCTTTTGCTGCTTAAAGTTATCTTGTATTTCATTTTTGTATGAGGAAGCTGATGGAACACCCTAAGAAAAAAACATGCAAATGGCAACTTATCTGAGCCATCCAAATGATATAACCAGATATATAGTACCTGAGCCACTGCAATGGGTGTAAGACCCTGACCCTCTGCTAAATTATACAGCAATATGCATGGCCATTACATTATCTTTATCACTGTCCAGTTATCAAACCTTGAGATAGTACATCAGACAATCCCAAAATAGAAAAATGAAAATGAAACAGAATATAAAAAGAAAGTAACTTAATTACAGCACTCAGATGCTAATAAGAATAACATATGCATTACCAGAAGATGGTTAGCAAATTGGGGTGAGAAGAGCTCAATCAAATCTCAAGTTACACAACACTTAGCTGGCCATAAATGCACACTCAGGATTGCACATGATGAAGAAGCAACCTCCAATTACTATTAGTGACCCAGTTCCAGGTTCTTTTATTGGACCTTCTAAATGTTCAATTTAATATGCAGATTTGTGTAGGGTATTTGTATTGGTGGACATATTCAATCATTTGGTTTTATGTAAATTTCTCCCAAGTTCAAATATTGACATTATCGAAGAGCCAAAGAAAAAAATTACCTTTCAAAGTGTAAAGAAGAAACTATAGAACAAATTTTTGCAATCTGTTTTAGCTTACACATTATTTAATGAAGCAACACAACTTTTACAGCCAGGTGGTGTTAACTACAACATTTTTTTTACTATAATTGACTGATGCTGCAGTACACATTAAGACTGCAAAGATCTTGCCAGTTATCCTAAAATGATTCATATAACTTGAATTGCACTTGGATTTTACCAAACATGTAAAGAAATTACAACAGTATATCATAATGTGGATAAATTGGATTTTCAATGAGGAAAAAGTGTTCATTAAGTCTTCAAAATAAATTGACATATTCAAGAATAAAAATTTAAACATACTGTGCCATCCATATTGGAATTAACATAGTCGGGAACTCGACTTATTGCAGTACAATACTATGTAGAACATTTTTATGGTTTTACCTCTGTCATTCATGAACTGAACATAAATTATACTCTTCAATTAGAATTCTAATTTTTCAGGAATTGAATGCAACACA
This sequence comes from Metallyticus violacea, assembly GCA_030762175.1. Taxonomy (NCBI): domain Eukaryota; kingdom Metazoa; phylum Arthropoda; class Insecta; order Mantodea; family Metallyticidae; genus Metallyticus; species Metallyticus violacea. The sequence goes on along the minus strand of CM060846.1, from coordinate 119,904,825 downwards.
GTGTTGAAAATTACTTGAACATATTTCTGTTCACTTGGGTTTCCTTTGCAGTAGAATTGAAAAATTCGAAATGGGAGGGATCCATCCGTCAGAAACAGTTCAGCAAGTTCATAATGCGAAGGAAAATATTAGCAGTATTAGTGGATCTACAGCACAAATAGTACAAAAAGACAGACAAGTGGGTGAAAAAAAAGTGGGTCTCCCACTCTGTGTAAAAGTTCAAATATGATGGACAGCCGGCAAGAAAGGATATTGATGTGAGTGTGAATTACATACACAGTCATAAATTTGTCAAGCTGATTTCTTGTGATGTGCAACACTTTATGTTATAACATAAACTATATTGTGAGTACTGCCTGCTGTTTATATTCTCATAAAATAGCTCAATATAATGAAATGTTTTTCCATTTTTGTCATATATTTTAAGTTAACACATAAAAAAATAAATATTGTCCAGATTTTTTGCATGCAAAAATACCAGTACTATTAATGAGGATGTGTTATAAAGAATAATGCTGACAATCTTAGGAAAACAATTTACTTACTAAACAAATGACAGCAATGAATTGTTACTGCACAAAAATATGTAAGTTTGACAATGTAAAATTAAAATAATTAGATACTTAGAGCAACAGACAGACTGACATTCAAACCTTAGGATGATGTAACAATTTCCTTTGGAATGAAGATCATAAAGTGACTGTCAACATTTTCAACATTATTACCTTCTACTTTGGAATGGAAGTCATCTTATAGAAAATGCATCTTTTTCAGATACACTTTCAGAGTCATCAATATTACAAGTATCTTATCTATGTCTAATTCTCCTCTAGTCATATTTCTTACTGATTTTCTTTCAGAGGTTGCAACTAATGTTGCATATATGTATGATGTTTTGGTTACAGGCACTCCTTCAAACCATGCACATCAACCATTATTTCTACACTAAAAACTTCTCTCGCAGCAGAAATAAGAAGAGACTATCAAAAGTATATGATGCAGCAGCTAGAGTTAAGTCAGGAGGATATTATGTCAAAGAGGGGGATCCTGAATGTAGTTTAACAGAAAATTAAGAACTATAACTCCATTTAAAAACTTGTACAATCTGCCCAAGAAAGCATGAAGAAACTGTGAAAAGAAACAAGAGAGTTCTGCTTTGTCATTTAAACTGCAGCAGTGGCCTGTCTTGTGGAGATACAAGGAACAGTTTTATAAAACACAAGACAAGGAGGAAGAAGTTGTTTGCCCTTGCACTTTATAAGCACAGTCCTAAAGCATATAGATTTTTGTGTCCACTGATTGTTCTTCCCTGTTAATCATCTTTAAACAATTTTCCTTAATGTAGGTATCAATCAGGTTGTCCAACAACTTGGTCAATAAAGAAAATCAAAACACTAAAGAACCAAAATGATTACTGTGTTTTATACATTGATGAAATGTTACTAAGATTTGGTTTTTATTACAGGAATGAATTAGATAGAGTTGAAGGTTTTGAAGACTATGGGCATTTAAGGAGAATAAAATGGTCTGCTGATCATGTTTTGGTTTTCATGGCACGAAGTCTGTGGAAGCAGTGCATGGCACTTATTTCTGCCAACCTACAACAAACACAAATATTTTTTAAGAAGTTAATTGTTCATGTTACTAAACCTTACTTCAGAAGGAAATGTTGTGCAGGCTGTAGTGTTTGATCCACGATGCATAGACCACTCAGTTTTGAAGAATTTAATTCTCACCCTTCAGATACTAATGTTTCAGATAATGTCATTACAGAGAATGGGGATGCCCTATGGGATAATTCAAGGCTATTATATGCTTCTATTGCTTTAAACCATTTTACTTCTTTCATCTAAAATTAAAGAAACACAAATTGAATCCAAAGGAAAAGATAAAATGAGAGTATACCTAGCTGCTCAGATGTCAGTAAGACTTATTATAGAAGAATTTTTATTTTAGCAAATATAGAGAAAGTATGTCTCCGAAAAAATTTGTAACAGCATATTTTGTTATTTATGAACAATTTGTTTAACAGCCTCAATGGATCTTAAAGATTTGCACAGATTCATAATCCTTTGCAGCTGTATTTGTCACCCCCTTCAGGTCATTAAAAATTTTAAGATGCAATTTATCATTTAAATAATTTAAAGTATGTAAATTATAATTAATCTGTCGTCTAACACACTCTTGTGCTTCACTTACTTTTAAATACGGTGGGACCGGTTTTGAAGAGACATCCTCTCCATCTTCAACCAACTTGACGACTGGTACAAGAAACTAACATCTATGAGGACCTGTGGCTCCATCCTGGTGGTGTTTTTTTCTTTATAAACTGGAAATTGATATTACATTCTCCTATAATGTGGAAATTCATAAGATGATCCCTATGTTTATGAATGTAAATCTTCTCCCATGTGTCCAATTCTGTACGTCTGTGTGCTTCTTTAAGTAACTTTATTTCCCTTTTTATGTCGTGATTATCTTTCCAAAAATGGTGTGCCACTGCTGACCTATCAATCTGTTTGTAATTAACATTCCTGAGATGCTCCTTTAACCGTGTTCCGTGTTAAAGGAGCATCTCAGGAACATTAAGTGTAAACAGATTGATAGGTCAGCAGTGGCACACCATTTTTGGAAAGATAATCACGACATAAAAAGGGAAATAAAGTTACTTAAAGAAGCACACGGACGTACAGAATTGGATATGGGAGAAGATTTACATTCATAAACATAGGGATCATCTTATGAATTTCGACATTATAGGAGAATGTAATACAAATTTCCAGTTTATAAAGAAAAAAACACCACCAGGATGGAGCCACAGGTCCTCATAGATGTTAAGTTTCTCGTACCAGTTCTCAAGTTGGCTGAAGATGGAGAGGATGTCTCTTCGAAACCGGTCCCACCATATTTAAAAGTAAGTGAAGCGTAAGACTGTGTTAGACGACACATTAATTATAATTTACATTTAACAAGCTTCACTGTGTGAGTTCAAACAGAAATTTTTAAAAATGTCTTATTTTTCGAAAGTTCTTAATGAATTTAAAGTATGTTGATTCTGTTACAGATAAAGCCATTTGACCTCCCTGGCAGGACAGATGGATCACAACAATTAATGCAGTGCAGTATCTGTGGGAGCAGCTGACTAGTAATGGAATGTCTTATTAAAATCTTATATCTCTTAATCAGATTCCAGGTGAGTGGAAAATAGGTTTGCATTAGTCCAGTAGTTTGGGAATGACAACATCAATTTTACATGCCCTTTGTTCAGCTTTCACAATAGTGTTTTGAATGGTCTATATTCTTCTAAGTCTACGTTGAAAAACTGTGAAAAGATCTACCCCATTTGGAGAGTTTTATGGAAGATAATCCAAATGGTTTGATACCAAATTCTTCTATATCAGTACTACTGAAAAATGTCACCATTTGTTTGGAGGATTTCAGTTTGCCAGTTGCTGAAGCAACAGATTATGCAAGCAGTTATATTGCCAAGTACTTACTAAACATTGACAGTACAAACTGTCCCGTTTAGATTTTTCTATCTAATGTTATACACAAACAGAAAAATCAGCAGTGGCAGCACATTTTTAAAAGCAGTTCAACACCCAAAGGAACTCAACATATGGGAAAAAATTTTCATAAAGAATTATGAGCATAGACTCATGAATTTCTATATCCCAGAGGCAGACAACATTTTGTTTAAGTTTATTAACAGACTGCCAGAGCACTCACAGTCACACCCCCAACACAATTTGATCCGTCAGTCATTCTATGGTTGACAATGTGAGAAAGGTCTCACAAAACATGTCCCAGTTTTAATTTTAAATGTTTTAAGAGTGGGACATCAAGAGTGTTTGTAATGTGTTAACATGATTTTAAGTAGTTTTACTTTTAATCTACATAAGGTTTTATGATCGTTTCACTGTGTAGATTCCTACATTCATCACTAATTGTAACGTTACAGTTTGTTATATATCCTTTACACTGAAATCTATACTATGGATTCTAACCAATAAATCACTCATTTCTTCCTTAATTTAACCAAGTGGTTGTATGTAAGAAACCACATTTTCTTTCATTATTTTTAACCTTTTTCTCTTTCTTCATACTTCATCACTTTTCCCTTACTTTTCCTAGAAACTATTCCATCATTAGGATATTTTCCTCCCTCCTATTCAATAGCATTTCTATTACCATTATATTTTTGTGCAATTTATCCCATTTATCATCCCATATACTATCTCATCACCATTTTATTTTCTCACACTATAATAAATAACGTACCACACTATATACTTTAAAATACATAATACATCCTGCATTGTTTTTCACTCTCAATCCTATTATGACTATTACTCCTGTATGCATCCAAGCCATTCTTCCATTTTGATCACAAATTTCAATCTATCTCTCTCGCCCCAGTTCATAAGTGAATAAATATATTCACCCCGGAGCATAAGGACTTAATAGGCATTTACAAGATTGGCAAAATCCAACACCTCCTATGATTCTTAATGCTCTTTTACTTTATACTGAATTACCCCCAAAAAATTATCTATCTTTGAGAATGGAGTGACAGTAAACAGTTCATAACTCCTGATGCAGAAGATTTTTCGGGCTTCTTAAGGCATAACAGATTGATCTGAGCTTGGGAAAAATGGTGTCTATATGTGTGTTCCAAATTAGATCAAGATCAATTTCTAAACCTAAAAATTTAGTTTGCAAGACTTCAGTAATGCTAAATTCTTTATAATGAACACTAAACGTTAATGGACATTCTTGTTTTTAGTTTCACACTGGACAAAATTTATTTTATAAAAGTTTAAGAACAATTTATAAGCTTTAAACTACAAGTTCAATTCCATGAATGCCTTTACTAATGCACTCGCATCATCTGCATAGATCACTTCTCTAGCTTTAATACTGAGACTGCCAGGCAAGTTATTCATATATATTTGAAAAAGAAGTGGACCCAACACTGATCCCTGTGGAAATTCAGTCTTAATTATACCCACTTCAGACATAAACTAGTTTATCAGTTTTTTGAGATCTGTTTGATAAATATGACTCAAGTCAGGCTATTGAGATAGTTTTAAAGCCATAAAAGCATACTTTTTTTAAAAGTTGAGTGTGTCAAAAGTCTTTGCCAAATCATAGAACATTCCTGATGTAAAGTCTTTTTTTGTTTAGTGTTTTAAATCTGTATGAGGCACTGTTGGTTGATACAACTCTTCTACAGCTATATTTAAATGGGGTTAAAACATTGTTAATGTGCAGGTAGTTGAGGAGCAATATACATCACTACTTCCAAAACTTTGGAGAAGGAAGATAATAGTGAAAAATTATAACAATTTAAAAATAGAGTGACTTATCAAACACTGTAGTATTCTTTGAAAGCATTTTCAGCAGTACTGTGAAAATACGGAGGCAAATAACTCACCAAAATTAATAAAATTTAAAGTCCTACTGCTATACTTCATTATTTTAAAGGCTTAAAATCAGTGTGACATAAGACTATAGATTTGGTTTTTTTATTTCATATTTTAGCGATAACAATAATTAAATTTCAAAACCCAAAATGAGAAAACTAAGTGCTTTAAACTGGGATAATGAAGACAGTAAACCTTTGCAGCAAACTAAAAACGCAGAATTATCGACCTGGTAAACAGTAGAGCTGCATTATCGGCAGGTAAGCTACACGGTAGAAATATCACACTTCGCGCATGGTTAAGTTTACACTCCGTTATTGTAGGAAAGAGAAAGTTGTTACGTGAGATAAAACATCCTTTGCCTGCGCACGACCTTCTTTTCTAAGCAAAAATTAGTGCTGTGCTTGAGTAAGAAAAGTATGCGCATGCCAATAAGTGGAAGTGTTCGTATGTCATTTTAGTTTATGTAATTTGCTATTTTTAAGATAATAGACATTCAAATAGCTGAATAGAATGCAATATGCAGTTTAATTTACATGATACTTCCGCAATTGTCCGAAAGGTCAATGTTATAGCAGGTCGTAGAGAAGCCATCTCCAACTCAGGTAGAACGAATGCACAACACGGCCCTCTACAAATACTGGCTTTGGTGATTTATCCATACAGCAAGAGATTTTCTCGGAGCTGCTAGAGCTGCATTCCCGAGCTAATCCTGAGCGGTAGCGGAGAAGGCCAAAGGTAGTGGACTTCCACAGATATAACTAGACAATAAAATTTTTGAACGCAAAGTCATGGCAGTTCAGACGGATAGAAAGCCATGCTATAGTTGTTAAGGTAGCGGTTTCAAATCCTGATATCCTGATGCTTCCCTCCACTGCCGAAGTTAAAGGAGATTGGCCACCATTACAACGGTTAACTCGCTGGAGCCGAAGTATGTGGGTGTCGTGGGCATATGTTGACTGCTGGTCGTGATCTCGATGTTTCCTCGGCTGCTCGCTGTGACTCAATCTCAGGGTCCTCTGGAGTGTTTTGTGGATCAGTATAGATCCACGGGAACGAAAATGAACTGCCCAAAAGATACACCAGGTTGACTTGTCCGAAATATGTTATTCACATTGGGGGTTACTTCCTTACTGCTCGTCGCTGATTTCACTAATCACTGTTAACTATTCTTCTCAAGACTTCCTATGAACTATCTCTCACCACTCACTGCTGAAAATCTCTCACTGTTAACTCATAACTTCTAACTGCCCAAAACTCATGAATAAAACGGTCCAGAATAATAATGAAGAATAATCTAGAAATGACTTAGAATGACCAATTTCTGATCCTATACTCCAGTTTTCTATAACATCGCCACGCCTGTCGCTAAATTAAATTCCCTTGTTTATTATCCTATTCCCGAGTTATATGTTCACCAGTGCCTATGTTAAAATATTTATTGTATCGCTAAGTTCTTCTCATTAGCTGATTTTAATTCGACACCCATTGGCTAAAATTATTTCCCCCCTTCTGATCTACAATATCTTCCCACGAGCCTGAATTTTCCAAGAACAGCCTGTCATAAATTTCGGCACTTTCCTTACCTGTTGATTTCTAAAGTAACAACTTTTGCCCCCCTTAGTTATAGAATGCCAAATGTTTTCAGAGATAACGCACGCATTTACTTTAGCATACCTTACTCTTGAAATAGGCGGCATAATACTTTGTACCCCGGCTTGCCTGTAATAAAACATTTTCGTCTCCGTTCTGACATTTCCATTCCCTCTTATTTTGTTCAAATTCTGTCCCGTTACGGCCATGTGTTTTTTCTTACTGCGAACTTCTAAGTATTCACATGGGCAGAAATTTTCGTGACCTGAAAAAGGAATTTTTTACCCTTTACACAGAGCCCCATTTGTATACAGTTGCATGCCAAATGACATACATATAAATACAAGTCACAAATGATACTAATTCCTGTTAAACCTATCTCTAAATTATTTTATTATACATATACATAATAAACATCCTTATCCAATCGAATGCTGTTATAAATATAATTCTGCACCCTCAAGTTATTAATTTAATAAAGGTAGCCTTATTTTCGGCTGCATCGCTAACATTGTACCACGCACACAATCCGATATAAATTTATATTTACGGTTTTTTTTTCTTCTGCAATCAAAGCAGATTTGCCACCGTTAAAATATTTTAACTGCCTACTTAATATTACAAAATTCCCTATCAATTTATATTTACGAAATGGAGGAGAATGTGGGCCGTCAGCCCGTAGCTTGCCGCAGCAAACTACTAGGTCCACCGTTTCTAGTATTTACCAGGGGTTAGCTCTTAGGTTAGTGTGTATATATGAATTAATTGCGAATTCCAATCAGAGAACGCTGTAATAAGGTACAACATATTGCAACCACAAAGTTGTGGAGGACAACGCAAAGATTACGTTACATTTAACAAAAAAAAAAAAAAAAAAAAAAAAAAAAAAAAAAGTACATGCAACATTTGCACTGTTAAAAGCATTTCGCTCTCATTCGGGACTAAGGAGTTCGGTTCTCTGCGCTGTTGCTCGAGACTGCAGCTCCAGTAGCTCTGAGAATGTTTGTTGTTCTATGGGCAAGCTTTTAACTGCCATTTTGTTTGTTGCATCCGCGCGCTCTGGAGACGTGCAATTTCATTATAATGAAATGTTAATCAATGTGCTAAACAAAGGTTTTGAAAGGAAGTGAGCAAAGAATTGAAGATATAGAGAGGCAAGAGATTTGGACTAGTTTTAGATATGAGTTCCTTATAATTTAATTAACAGGCAACGTGGGAGAAAGAAATATTTGGATTGTTGTGATAAATTTGCATAAGCAGCGATAAATAAGCATTGTTTTTAAACGGTTAAGAGGAGAAAATGGGGAAGGCTGTGTTAAGTGTATAGAGCCTGAGGGAATATTTCATTTTTTATTAGAGTGTGCAGGAGTAAAAAGATGGAGGGAGCCTGTATGAGAAGCGAAATGGAATAAATTACAGAAAGAAAGTATAGCACGTCGAATGTTGACTTACATGGGGTCAAAGAGAAATAAAATGATAGGGGAATACTTACGATAAAGGGAGAAATTGATCTGTTGAGAAGGACGAGAATTGGGGTTCGATTGTAAAATAGCGCTAACAAGGGAAATTTGAAAGTAGGGGGTTTCATGATACAGATAACCTTGGGGTTGTGCTTAATGAGTTCTCGTATATATGGATGGTTAGAGTTATTAATAATATAATGTAGGTTACATATAATAATTTGTTAAATATTCATAAATGTTTACTATAAAATTAGCAAATTATAGTTGTGTTTCTATATGAGGAGCATGTGTTCAAAAACACGCTTGACCATCCATAAACAGAAACGAGTTAGCAATGGAAATGTGAGATTAAAAGGTATTGACAACTCCAGGGAAAGCTTTCGTGATCATGACTCTGTTTGTCACTCAATAATAGAGACGAGAAATATAGTATTTTCTTCATAACTAGGTATGTCCTGCACTTTCTTATTTTCAAAACTTCGTTAATCTATTGCCGGTTACAGTATAGTGGCTTCATTAATTTAATGACGATAGCTGCCGTTTATAATTTTTCTCCTGTGCATTGGGAACAGTGGTTCCATTCAGCGTCAATAAACATTTGTTTATGCGGCAAATACTTGGGAGTACCACAATACTACTTTCATGTTGTTATAAAAGGAATATGCGCATATTGAGCACATTTAGATGAAAAAAAGATGGAAATAGTGGGAGAGAGAAGGGTTGGAAGCAGAGAAAGAAATAAAACGAAGAGGGCTAGACAAAAGGAGTTGGGGTGGTAATAGGTTAAGTGTGATCTGATTTTGTAATAATGTGTGGTGTAATCTGGACTCTGAATTCAATTTTCGTATTATCTGCAGGAATTAGTATTTTAATTAACTAAATTAAATATTAATTGTTTCCTAGGAGAATGTAGTTAAGCATAGAGGAAATTTCAGCTACCCTGAGAGAACAAGTATCACATTGTACTTTTTATTACATATACAATGATCATTTTCCTTTACAAGGAAATTCCGAGAGTTCACGCAAGCATAAAAATGGTCAATATTAATGTAATAACATTAGGAGAAACAACATATTTGAAGTGAGAAGATTTTACAATGAAAAAATAAACAATCCCAAGACATAAAATTAGGACATATGATGCATGTTTACACTCCCAAACGAAGGAGAAAGACAACATGCTGGAACCTCACACGGAATTTCAGCAAAATATTAAGTCACAAATTCATAATTTTACTCACTTTAATGTAAGAAACACACATAATTTAATTTTTGTCATAGTATTATTAATCCATTATTAAAATGCAACAGAACAGCAAGTAATGCTTTTGCCAAACAGACAAGTTTATATAACAACATAGTAGTAAAATTCATTTTTTCATTTTGATATGAGGAAAATGGTAATCAAAGATCAGTTTGCCAGAAGTAGTTTCTAGCAGCACTTGATGTGAAACAGTTTTGGGTGCTAAATATAGCTAGAAAATTGCAAGCTGGTACTAGAATTAAGGATCAATGTGGCAGAGATAGGAAATCTCACACTAACAAAGAGAAAAAGATTTTTAAAGTTGTTGCATTTATTAAAAAATTAGAAGCAAAAGAAGGTCACTATACAATAAATAGATCTAAATGCCTTTACTTATGTCCAAATCTCAGTATTGCTCACCTGGCCAGAATTTATAATCAGGGTGTGGAAGAGAGTTTTCAACTGAAATGTAGTATGTTCTTCAAAATATTCTCAACACAATTTAACATTGGTTTAGGGTCAACAACTGCTGATGATTGTAGTTTCTGTTATAGGATTAAACACTATTAAAAAAAGTAATAGTAATAATAATAATAATGAATTAATTCATTAACTACAGGATATATTTTTTCAGAATTTATATTATCTGCATTTAAAAATAAGCTAACTAATGCTTTTATATGTCTTAATGATTCTTGTGTGGAAAATTTATTACTATATTTGCAAATTATTAGCTTTCTATTTGTTTTGTATACAGAAAGTAAAGCAATGTCAAGATATTTCATGAATATTTCAAAATTTTTGGTGGAGAATTGTATAATGCTATCACAATTATTATTATTTCTTCTAAGTGAACTGTAGACACTTCAATTTCTTGCTCAAAATAAAATGGAGGTAAATCTAATGCTTTATATAGCATATCTTGTCTGATATGTATGCATACTACACTTTCTAACAGTTCCCCAGTTTTATTTCTTATGCTTCCAATATTTTATGATTTTAAATGCCATTACTCCTTTGTATAATTGAGTATTTAGCATTGTTATTGTTATTAGTGTTCCTTTTTGTATTTAAACTTTTAAATCGTGCATTTATTATGAAAATTATGCTTAGCATCACTTTCTGTTAAATTTCTTTGGCAAATTTTACTGTATTCTCCTAACCTAAAAACTGTTGCCTGTTCCTAACAAGAATTTTCCCTCTAATTTTATCAGCAATCAGAAGCAAAAGCTTCTACTTGCCTCTAGAATTAAGAAGTAGACCATAGAAAGTGTAATTCTCCCTAGTTATACTATATCATATCTATATGAGAAAAACTGGGCTACATCAAGGCACTCTCAAGCCTCAGGTTCATCTACCTGATCTTCCTTTGAAACTGTAGCCTATCGTGCCTCTCAAAAAGACTCGGTAATTTCACACTGGTTGCTATTTTTGCTGTCACTTTGATCATTTTCAATAGTATAATATGGTCTATCCAGGCTATTTTCTAGCTCACCCACTATAATAACATGATTTCATTTGGCAAAGCAATTAGTACTAGTAGATCTGTGATATTATCAAGTCCTGCACCAGGATTATATAAACTAACATCATAGTGCTTTCCCAAATCTCCTTATACAAGGATACAATGTCCCTCCCATGACTACTTCCAAGTAGTAATATTTTACTCTAAAACGTGCTCTTGAGATTTTGAGGATAATTGATCAACATTTGTTGTTCCAAAGACATGAAACCTGTTTCACACTGAACTTGTTACCAGTAGAGAACCACCTCCTCCTGCAGCTAGGCTTAGACACCACCTAAATTCAGGTTGGCCACATACTAAAGTACCAGCAGAAGCAAAACAAGGACATATTATCTTTGCAAAGAAAAGAAGAAGAAGAAGAAGAAGAAGAAGAAAGAAAAAAAAAAAGAAAAGAAAGAAAGAAAGAAAAAGAAGAAAAAAAAAAGAAACAAAAAATGTAGCTCTTTCTGCAATTGGAGAATGGTCTCTTTCTACTTCACAACAAGTTTCTTATAACGACACAATTCACATAACCATTTTGTGCATTCACTTGCTTTATCACTGTTCACATTTGTGAATAACTTATGATTTGATTTATTTATGATCTTTAATATCTCAGCATCCCATTCAATTCAGGGTGTGAAATGGCCAACAAATTTTGCTCAGAGGCCTCTTCTTTCAGACTTCAGGTTATTTTTCGTGCCAAAATGTATGACTTGGGAACCATGGCTTTACTTACCGTCCGAAGGAAACCATACTTAGGATCTTTATGCCCGAAAAAATCCATCAATCCTGGCTGAGTTTGAACCTGCGATCTTGTGTTTAGAGGGCAAGTATTGGTTACCACTACACCACCAGGACCGACATACACACCCAATGATCCCACAATAAACATATTCATAGAAAACACCTTGACTCACTTTTCTTATATACATGACACAATTATCACACACTTTAGCACTCATTTTTACCACTAGATTAACAATTAATGATTTAAAAAAAGTATGTCTCACAAAACTTTACACACAAATTAGGCCAAGATTTTTCAATCGAACCCCACTATTAACCATGCAAAATTGAATATATATATATATATATATATATATATATATATATATATATAAAGGCTAATAGTGTGCAAATCTAAAAAAATTACAACCAGAGAGATACATTGGGTATCAAATGGAACACAAGAGAGACAGAGAAAAAAAACTACAACAAAAAGTTTGACAGTAGGTGTGTGTAATAATGTTCAAGATGGCAGAGAAATATCAAAGGAAAAACAATATAATCATGCTCAGGATATTATAGCTATACATATAATAATAATGATAATGGATAAAATGTGTTAACATGAAAAACGATATAATAAGCATGCTCATGTTATAGTGGGACAAAATCAGTTTATTATTAACATGAACAAATGTAATTCTGTTCAAGAATTATGATTATACATATTATAATAACAATGGACAAAAAGTTTTATTAATATGAAAATCAATGTAAATGTGCCCAAGCATGTTATAGCTAGGGACCAGATTTTCATCCAAAATGTTTTTTCTTGTGATCAAACCATAAGCTAACTGACATTTCCTTATGATTCATAGCATTTGCTGCATTTGAAGCATAATTTTATGTTGCATATTAATGAATATTTTACTTTGCTAGTATTATTAAAAGCATCACACTTTTTAATCTGTTAGTTTATAATGTGTATTTACTTCCTTTCCTTGGAACTTATTTTAGAAATATGATTAGAACTAGAACCTATGAATGGAGTTTATTTGCAGTATAAGAAAATTATTTGATTTGCTAGGAGGCTGAATATCCCACTTTATGGTGAATCATGCTGATGAAGCAAGAGCTGCAGGAACAGTGAAGAGGAAACATCCAATGTAATCCAACTTCTGTGCAGTGTCAGTCACTCTGACCAAGCAAGATTATTGGAGAGAAAAATATAACCCTCTGTTGCTATTTCCAACCAAACCTTTCTATCAGTTGCCTGCTGTTCAATACAGTGGTACTGACACGAGTGGTCGAGGTTGTTGAGGCCTGATTCATGAGTTGGAGGTCTGGGGCTTGATTCCTGCCAGGACCAACTTTGGGGCCCAGTTGCATAAAGCTCTATATACTCATTTGATAACTATCTGTTGCATAAATTTTATCAGACAGATAACTTACATCTGTTTCCTAGCAAGAATTTAACCTTTCAATAACTGTTTCGATGTAGTGAACTGTCAAACAGATATAACTTGCATTTTTATCATGTATCTGTCGAGAGTAGTGTCATATGCGCAATTATGGTCGTGAAACAAATCGGCAACAAAGACAGAAATTCAGAGCCCTATTCCACAACTATGAAGTGTATAAATAATGAAGGCTGTTAACTTTTTTCCACAAAATAATGTAACATGTGAATATAAAGTTACAAGTGATGCCGTATAAGAGCAAGATGGAGAAACAGCTGTTTGCCATCTATGTGCACTCCTTAGTAATAAGTTTGTATGTTTTAATGTAAAGCATAGATTGTTGTTATTATTTTTTTTCTCAGAAATAATTTAAATATCTTTGTCAACATTCAAGAGTAATACTCCACTTTTAGATAAGATTGTTATACTTTAATCATATGGCTATGCAGCAGCATCAATTTCAGCCAAGAGATGGCAGATTACTCAATCTTCCTATTGCACTTAAACAAAACTTATTTTATTAGTCCATTTGTTTTTTATTTATGTACATTAATTTATATTTTTTGAAAATTGCTATTTCATTACAAGCATAAAATTCAAAAGAGAATGACACAAGGAAAAAAATTAAAGTTCATGGAATTTAACGAGAAGCTTTAGGACTGCCCTCCCTTACTAATTTTTTTTTCAAGACTTTTCTCAATGCCATAAATGACAGTTGCAGTGGAAGTGTCTTAGACCCAGAACTACAGGATTTTTCTTAAGGAAGGAAGTGTTCCAGGCCTAAGTTTAGGGTACTTCCCTAGCTTTTGCCATTAGGCAGGAGTAATGCAGGTAATGGAAAGAGTTTTGTAATATTGCCACAAACACCAACTCGTGGAATGCCCTGTACAATGAAATGATTATGCTCTATCCACCCTAAAGAAAACAGGTGGAACACCACCAGGACTAGCCAACACAATGAACTACATAATGAATCATTTCACCTCTAAGATGATGAAGGGTGCAACAAAGAAGTCTATAAACGTATCAGGGAGAAAATAATGCAGATACCTAACACAGAAAATGGCAGGTCATTCACAAAGGAAAAAAACCTAAACATTAATTGCAAAAAAGCCCTTGGTTTGGACAGAGTGACTCTAATTCACTTCATCACATCTTCTCTAATGCACAATTCTATCTAACAACATTACAATAAATGTCTACAAAAAGGTATGTTCCCCAAACAATGGAAACTGGTAAAATGTATCCCAGTTGTTAAGCCTGGTAAAGAAATCTCAGATGAAGTTAATAAGTTTTGGCCTATAAGTTTATTAAACATAGAAGCAAAGGTGCTTGAGAAACTGTTCATCAACAGAATGCACTCCTAAATATGAAGGATTTGTTAAAAAATCAATGCGGTTTTAGACCAAAAACAACCGCAGTCGATGCACTAATAACCATGAAAGACATCATAGAGGATTCCCTGGAAGAAAAAGTGAAAGCATTGCTTAGATCAGCTTGGACGTAGAAGGTGCTTTCGACAGTGCCTGGTGACCAGGCATTCTCAATCCTCTAGTTGACTTCCGATACCCAAAGAACCTTCACAATTTGACAAAATAGATTAGGCACCCTATCTGTAAATAGCATGGAAATAGAAAGGAGCAGTAAGTAGGAAATGCCCACAAGGTTCATGTTGTGGACCGGGCCTACAGAACATACAATATTATTCACTCCTGAGTATAATAATGTAATGCACAGTACTCTAGTGATCGCCTTTGCAGACGATGTCCTTGTTTTGATTAAAGGTTAAAGTGCATTGGCCATTGAAAACAAGGCTAACATCGAAATGCAGAAAATATAAAAATGGGATAATGAAAACAAAATTTCTTTCAACAGAAGGAAAATGCAAGTAATACTGGTCTCAAGGAAACACAAAAAATGTAGCAGGGCTTAAACAACACTAATCTACAAAGGAGCAATCTTGCAGCTACTCTCTTACTGAGTTCCCATTTGGATAGAGGCTGTAAATAAAAATTGCAGTGCAGTAAAACTAAAACGGGTACACAGGCTGGTTAGCATAAAAATAACAAAAAGCTTCAGAACCACATCAAACGAAGTACTCCGTATGTTTGCTGGAACAGCTCCAATCATCCCCATATAACATAATATCATAAGGTGTAGGTTAAGCACAAAGAAACAATGGAACTAGACACACCCATGAACTACAGAACATGGCCTCGCCCTGATGAAAACAAAAATGAACACGAGAAGTACGCAGCACAGGTTTATATGGATGGAAGCAAAACTGAAACAGGGGTTGGATCCGGCATAGCAATTCACTTTCAAATAGATGCGTCCAGGAATTCCGATACCAACTAGACAGCAGAAATTCAAGTAATCAAGCCGAACAATACTAAATGCAATACTAAAGGCTCTAGAGAAACTGCACAACATAAACACAACGGGAAAATCTGCAGCAATACACATGAATAGGAATGGTGCTTTTGATCTCTTAAGAAATAACTACAAACACAACACACTGATATAAGAGATAAAGAGGTACATGTAAATCCTACAACTCAAAGGCTGGAGGATTAACTTCACATGGGTGAAATCCTGTTTTGGAAATGAAAGAAACAAACTCTAAGATAAATTGGCTAGACAAGGATCTTGCAGTACAAACTCGTAAATGGTATATATTAGAACCCCGTTCAGCAGCATAAAGCATGAACTGTGCGAGGAAAGTATTCTCCTTTGGGAAGAGTGGGGAAAAAACTACAAATGGAAATTTGACTAAACTACTTCCCCAGGATTCAAGGTAAATTATAAAAAAAAAAATAACTATATGATATGGTTATAACCATGGGCCACAGCAAATATGCTGAATACTTCTTTTGCTTAAAAATAACTGAGGACGCATGTGAAAATAAATCATAAACAGTAGACCATATGTTCTGGGAATATGAAATTTTAGATCAGGAGAGAAGTGAATTTCAGAAGTGTAATATGGTCAAGAGGCTGCTGGTCTGTAAACAGAAGTGAACTCTTGGACAAAAGCACAAAATAGTTTCGAAATTTTGTAAACAAAGTAAACTTTGACATCTTAGTGGCAAGAAAACACGTAAAATTCTGCATTATTTGATACATTCTGACTAGAATTAACTTAATGTGTATATATGCATATAGTATTAACTCTTGTAATGGAATAAGTTAAAAAAATGGTTATTAAAAAAAACAGACACACAAACGGAAAATAAAGTAACACACTTTGAAAAATGTAACTAAAATAACAAGAACTAAAATGGCAGAGATAAATGAAACAATATTCACACAATTTTTGCTATATTTCAAACAAATCTTGTTCTTCAAAGGCAGGAGACAATATTCTTGTTATACCTATTTCTGCTTCCATAGTTATATACACACACAATAAACAAGAACTAGAGAAGCATAGATATAACACTTTAATAGTCGCACATTTTTTTTGCTATATTTTGAACAACTTATGTTCTTCAAAGGTAGAAGATGGGTGAAGGGTAAAAATACAAATTGAATCTCAAAAGTAATGCAATGCATGTGAAGCTGTCCCTGGCTCCCCATCAATTACAGAGTAATTGAGATAATTAATATTTGTAATTTTAAATCAATGATTCTGTGATTTCTTACAAGTATGTTGTGTTGTGCTTTCCTTATACAACAAACTTCGCTTACAAAATTCATATATGTAGAATTAAGATTGTACAGTGTTTAAGACTGAGCATAATGTCTATAATGAGTCATTTTAATAATATTTAAGAAATATGTAATATAGTAAAAGATACAGATGGCTTGAATCTCACCCTGAACATGCAAGGCAAGCATTGGAAAAGTCAGACAATGCAAGTTAATCCCTTCTGGTGTGCAGCAGGCAAAGAATGTTCACCCCTCTGGAGTAGAAGCCAGCCATTTTTCGCTAGCGTATGCGACAGGTGTCCATTCCCAGATCATTGACATAACGTGTAAAATTTGTTTTAAGTGAGCAAATTGACAAGCAGCTTAATGTGTGCCCTGCAAAATTTGTCCAGCAAATAAGAATGGATTTTGATAATGTCAGCATTGACCTATGAGAATAACTGGCGGGAGTATTTCTTTTAGAGAAGAGCATCAGTTCTTACTGAATATATATAGAAATAAGATTTTGCCTCAAAATCTCCATGCCAAGATAGTACTACTGCATTGCCTGGGCAGTTGGAGGAAGAAAGTGTTAAGTCCAAGGTACAAGATTCGGCATCAACGAGGCTTGATAATCATCAATGTGTGAGCTACATATAGCAGCAATGTGCTGCATTAAATATCATTGAAGTAGCACTTTCTTCATATTAGGTACCATTTGGGTGAATGCAACAAAACTTGCGCGTTTGCCAAGTTTACCTTGCCAGTGATCTAGCGTGAGACCTGAGTTCTTCCGATTATTTTTGCTTGGGAGAATAAAATACCACAGCCACTAATTCACAAGGAGTTATTTATCATCGCATTCAATTATCAAATTCCTATTTCCTAGCTTACAGCTGCCAAAAATCAGTGGAAAGCCCTAGATAGAGTCTCGTAGAGAAGTTGGTTGATCTGCAATTGATGGGCTATAATTAATTAACACAGCTACCACACAGCTCAATTCCCATCCCACACAAACAATCCTACTTCAAATTGGCGCTCACGGCTTGGGGCCAACTATAACAACCTCCTCCACCCACAAGCTCATTTCACATGGAAACATTAAAAAAAACACACACATCAAAATTATTAACTTAGATTTAAACCTGGTTATGCATGAGCTTTATGCAAAAATATAGCTTCCATCTCTCTATCTCAGAGTAAACTTTCAGGGGTATGAGTTGGTAGTACATCAATAAGTGTTAAATTAAAAGCATCATCGAAATCCTCACAGTAAGACAGGGCTTTTAAAAAAAAAACAATAATATAAAATACTTTAAGTTTGCAATAATATATGCAAGAAATTCCATAAATTACCTCAATATTCCAAAGGCTGCATATGGTTTGTTAGAGTGGATGAGATGACCAACTCAACAACATGACCACATTCTGCAAAATGTCATCACTGTACAGATGGTCAACAAAATTGCTCCCTCATACAGGAATACCAGTTAACTACGGTTTTTGAACTGATTCACTATTCTTCATGCATAGGATACTTGCAAAATGGAAAACAGAAACTTGCACATAAGTAATTTTTGCTCACTTAACGTAATGTCCAGTACGAACAAATTTATAAAATATGTGATAAACTTTTTTTTACTCGTTCTCAATCATGTGCTCTACAACTCCCTTATTTCATATAAAATTATTTCCACAAAAAGGATAAATTCTTAATTATGCAATGAAGTAAAAAAATACTGTATTATACAACGACTATTAGTTCATACTTTACAAGTGCCACAAAACACAATCATGATAGCTCTAGGAATTTGTTGACAAATGACATGAAGAAACCAGCTAGGAATAACTACAGTTGCTAGTCACCAAACAGAAAATAATTATGGGCATCACTGTTAAAACCATCACCAATTAGAAAACAAATTATTAAACCTGAAAACACAAAACCCTCAATGTTCCAACTATATGGCCTGCACATAAAACAAGTGTCAAAACCCAATACTGTGAAACTTTATTTTCACCCAAATTTTTTATTCACCAAAAAATAAATCAGGCATTAAATACTCAGCAAACATAATACAACCACCTGAATTAAAAGGAATTTGTAAAATAAATTATTACCATTCTTCCAAATTATTACCATTTGTTTTAAATCCTAGTTAAGCACATCCAATGTACATATGACCCTATTGCATGAAATTGGAACCTGACCATAGTATGACCAGTCAAAGATGAGCTCTGATGAATCCCATAGTGTGAGATAGAAGACAAGTAGTTTTGGTAAGCACATGGCTTCTTCCAAATCCTTTAGCTGGGTTTTGCAAACCATTTTCATGACAACATTGAAGTTGCTGGTTTGTATATTATTGAAGGCAGGTCAGTGGTTTTTGAGCCATTCTATTTAGAGCTGTTGTTGTAAGATTACTTTTTGATTAGAATTTTCGAGTGTTGTTTTATCATTGTTAGGGGTGGTGATTTTTTTGCAAATGCGACATAGCTGGATTGAATGTGAAATTCATTATACTAAAATACGATATAAAAGCGAAATTGACAATTTTTTTTCTTCAATTTTTCTTCTAGAAACTTCAAGTGAGCAGTTTGTACATCTATGGAATGTTTATGATGCACTTGAGAACCACTGTTCTGGAATGCAGAATGTAAACCCCTCCTGCGAAATGTAAACCCTTGAAAACTTCATTGTTCAACTGTCACACATTTTACCCAGTTTTATATTCTTCATTCCCTTCGCTAAGTCAAGTAACAAGTGCCAAGATGGTGAGGTTGAAAATACTGATAAATCAACAGGCAGCAAATTATAAACTGTTAAGTTTTTGTATCAGTAAGATGGTGAGGTTGAAAATATCGGTAAATCAGCGGACAGAAAGTTATAAACTGGAAAGTTTTTGTATCAGTTATGGTGAAATTTAAATGTGTATTTTGGCAATCAGTGCCTGGATTACCAAAAAGCATGTTTTAGATAAGCGCGTCGAAAGTCTGAAATGTTGTGGCAAACAATAGTTTCAACAATAAATCAGAAGAGGAATAACGTGAAGTAAAGCGGCAAGCTACCATCCAAATTATGCACAATAAAGGGAAAAGTGCTTTTGTTCAAGACACAGTGAAGATTTTTTGGAGATTAAAATCTCTCTTTATGAAATGGACCATACAGCTTTTTGGCAGTACTTGTCAAAAAAGTCCTTAAAATCTCTCTTCACAAAATAGACCTCCAGCTTTTCAGGAACATTTGTCAAAATAAGCACTTTTTAAATACACCATGTATTTCATTTTATCTGATTCTTAAAAATGAAGAGAGAGCTATTAATTTAAAATTATTTCCAGTTTATACTTTTGCAAAGACATAAAACAATTAACATAAATAAAATAAGAACTAAAAGTTTAGATAAATTTATGGGTGCAAAACAGCACAAAACTATTTTGAATGTCCAACATTAAAATTATGGACAATTTTTATTTAACATTAATGCTATTTCAAAATTAACTCAAATTATGTTTTTCTTCAAAATGATATAAAATATCAAATTACAAATGTATAAATGCTACATTTTTTATTTAATCCTAAAAATCACCAACCCCCCAATAAATGTACATATATTGTATATATTTTATAATCCTCATATTTTTAGTTGTTTAGTTTGTGGTGCTATAGTAATATAAAATGTGTCATCAAGCATGAGTTTAAAATAAATAAATAAATAAAAAAAAATAGGTCCAACTGTAATTATCAAGCTCTAGAATTTGTGTTGTAACTTGAGAGCATATTTTGACTGCACACCATTTCTGTGGCAATTATGAAAGAAAAACGTCTGCCAAGGACTTCACATTAATTACGACCAACAAAGAAGAAAGCTATGCTATATGGATTCCAAAAGGATGCAGCTAGACATCATATCTATTGTTATTTTGAAAGAAAGGAATATCTTACATAAAATATATTGTTAGCATCTCTTAAAGAGATGGTTTGTTTGATATTGGAAAGAGCTGTTTATCTCTTGTACTGAAAAACATTAGTTTGGAAAAAAGATAACAGAAAAGTCTCTCTTGAAAGAAGTGATGTGGTTGCTTATAGATGAAGGTTCTTGTGAAAAATATTGGTTATGCACCCAGAAGATACTGTGTGGCTAGACGAGACATGGGTAAATGCAAACCAATCAAGGAAGGAAACCTGAATCAATGATTTTCTACTGGGAACCATGAAGACACCCCTTGGGAAAGGAGGAAGGCTGACTTTTCTCCTGCATTTCTTTCTGAGACTCATGCTGATGTTTACATCTAAAAATTCCGGTGACTATCAGAAAATAGCATGTCAATTATATGAAGACTGGTGTAGCAACACATTGTTAGAAAATATTTACCCAAACTCAATCATTATTTTGATAACACACCCTACCATTAAGTGCAACTAAATAAAGCTCCAATGATTGGCAACTGAAAGGGAAAAATTAAGAAATATTATCTACAATAAAACTTTCACTACAGCGGAACTAATAGAACTTGTTCAAACCCAAAAACTAAGACTACTTTGCTGTAAAATAGATACACCTGCTCTGGGGTGTGGACACAAACTAATTTGCCTTTCTTGATATCACTGCAACTTTAATCTTATTGCATAATTAAAGTAGATATATAGGGGTAGGTAGCAGATTACAAATCTTTCATGCTGTCATCTGTGGAAAAGTTAGTGCAACAGGCTCTGGAAAAACAGTGGCAAAATGTTGTGCATCACATTTGGAACATTCTTTTAATGGGTCAAATTTGACACGAGCATATTCTTTTTTGTTTAACAACTCTAACATTCTCTCAGTGTAATCATCTTTGTCCAATATTACTATTTTGTTCCACAATGAACAAAAACAGTGAATGAAGCTATACAGACTTACACTACAATACCAGACATAGAAAAACATAGTTTAAAACAAGAAAATCCTAATATAGTCAGAATATATGGGTTACCTAAAATCCATAAACCTGGGAAGGGCATGAGACCCATCATTAATAATATAAATACCCCTACATATTTTCTAGCAAAATGGCTTACAGACAGATTTACAGCTCTACCAAGGTTTCAAAGTTCTACCCTCTGATATTTTAGTGTCTTTCGATGTAGTATCTTTGTTCCAGAATATTCCAACTGACAAACTTTTATCAATTTTGAATGATTGGTTAAAGAAGATAGGAATTAATGAAACTCACAGGAAAGAATACGTCCAGTATAAACCAGTCATATTTTACGTTTGCAGGAGAATTCTATAAACAGAAAACGGGACACCACAATGGGAAATCCTTTGTCCCCCTTTCTGGCAGATTTATTTATGAGTACATTTGAAACTCACATAATTTCCATCTTTCCACATTATTTTAAATGCTGGTACAAATACGTTGATGACTTTTTAGTATAGTGAAAAAATAATTTGTTGAAGATGCATTGAAGCTTTTAAATATACAAGAAAGGAATATATTCTTCATACTAGAAACAGAAACAAAGGGAATGTTGCCGTTTTTAGGTATAAAAAATAATAAGAATCATGGAAATTTAGAGTTTGGAATCTATATAAAGGATATGCACACAGATAACTATGTAAAATCAAATGGGTTTAACCCCATAGCTCACAAGCACTCAATTTTCAACACCTTAACAAATAGACTGGTGAATTTACCAATCAGTAAAGAGGAGTACAAAAAAGAATTTAGAAATTTAGGATAGAGAGAAGGAAAAACAATTATTCTAGTTGTTTCATTACATGTTTTTTTCCTAAGCTCTAATATAGTACCGAACATTTTCAAATGCACAATGATTTCCTGTAATGCTCTAGATCAGCTGGTATTTAGGGGAATATTGTCTATTTTATGTTATGCTGCATTAGGAGAATCTTACTATGAGAGGTACTGATAGTGCTGGTTTATATCAGTCTTTTGCAATTAAAATCTCATTACTGTTCACTGTATAATGTCTAATCATAACACCAAACATAAATGCAAATGGATGTGAATAAATAAAGAGAATGTAAAAATGAATAACTGCTTGCAACAAGGACAGACGTACATCAGACACACTTAATCACAAATAAATTTATGGTACTTTAAAATGCTTTATTGTTCTAAAGGATTTGGGAGGGAAAACAACAAAGACCAGAGACTGAAAATATAATCAGTAAAATATTAATACTACCATAAGTATACTGTTGCTTAGATAATGGAATTTGCAACCTAGAGAGAAGATAACTGTCTGCAGTTTGCAGCATTTGAGGTTATGGTTTCTTAAACTAATATTTGTGTTTATTAATGTGCATTTTACAGGCATTTCATGGTATTATAATAATATTGAAATTCTTAACGTATTAATTAAAAAGAAACTAATGCTACAAGTCTGGGTACACCACATGCATATAGTCTTATTTACAGAGAGATCAGTGGAAGTCAACAAATAAGAATTGTACCAGTTACCACTACAGTGAGCCACTTATTACTGCAAAAATTTACCTCGTTTCAGTTCTTTCTAGCATTTAGCTGCATTTACACAATGTCATAATGCACCAACCACACAAATTACAGTTTTATCAGTCTGATGAGAGATTTGATTGTGATGCATTCTTTTATAAGAATTTCTTAATTATAATAAATTATAACCAAATTAAAATCAAGAAATTCATGCAAACTGCACACTAACAAATTTATTGATTAAATCCAATTCTGAATATACATAACCACAAATGGACTGTTTACTACTGAAATTTCAATGCACTCAAGGCCTCATTATTACTAATGTATTATTGCATCTGTAAGTATAGTGTTTTTTTTCAATTTTCATTATGTCAATGGTACTTTGCACTTGTTAACTGTAGCTACACCATACATTCTACACATCTAACTGTGTTTATTTGTTCTCTGCTAATATTAATTTCTTACTTTCACCAATACGCTCCATAACCCATAGCCTCATGTCTACATATTCCATTTTTTTTTCCACTAGGACTTTCTTAGTTTCATCTATCATTTTTTTAGAGTTGCCAACTATCATATAATTTTAGGGAAAAACAGGGCATTTCTATGCACCAACCTATTTGGCTAACAAATGAAACACATTAACTTAAACCTAACGTATAGGTTACATCTAAACAACTTAAAATTTAACCCCTAGGTTAGGTTTAAGTTCTAAGAGGATTCTTGTAAAAGTAAATATTTGTTTAAGTTAGGTTAGGTTATGTATATGCTAAGTTTGGTATAAGAAATATGCCTTAAATCTATACTTGAGAGGTGTCTGACACAGCAACCTTTTGCAACTGACTGCTCTACAATCTAGTGCATTTTGCCCTGTAGGCAACAACAGTTATGTAACAACCTTCCCTACAACTCCAATGCCATTTTCTCATCCTGATCTGAAACCTACTATAAATTAGATTGTAATTTCTGGAATTGATGGGTGGGTTGATTGCTTCCAACAAACTTACCTTCCCCTCATAACTAATACCACCATTTTATGTTTATTTTGCATTTTGCTACCTTCCAAACCTTTTTTTATCATTGGGCATCTAAGCATGTATTACCAATATATTTATTATTTGGTCTATTTTGCTTTCCTTACTAACCACTGTTATCAGATTTTCAAAATAAAATTAAGAAACAAACTTCTGATCACTGTGAACTAGACCAGATTAGGTGATTACAGATAATGGAACTCAACAGGAAAATATATTTCTTTTAAATAAAAGTACAATAATATTTATCCCTCAGACAAAAGTAGAATGAAATCTCAAAATATACATTCCATTTTTAATTTAAGAAATGGCGAGCATGGGCCATTTAGTTTTCAGTTTTCTAGGATTTAATCGAGGTAAGGTGTACATTAGTATGTGTATGTATGAGTGGGTTAGTTTAAAAAATTGACTTGCTGGATGCACATAGCAAGGTTTCACGTAAAACTTGCATTGCTTAAACTTATATTGCAAGTATTTGTCAATTAGGCATACACATTAATACATCAAAGTCTGTAATAAGTTGAAACCAATTTTCATATCGCTAGTATATTTAATGATACATTATTATTATTATTATTATTATTATTATTATTATTATGAACAAAATTATAAAATTCGGCATATTTTGTTGTAAATGAAGTCAACAATTTTTATTGAGTTCATTGAACTCTTGTGTCATCCCTCCATTTGAATTTCATTGCAGAAAATACTATTTCCCTAAATTGTTATTTTTGACAAAAATGGAATTCTTATTAATTCCAACTCGCACACACCAGCCTATAGAACCTCCAGTGAATCAAGGACCCAGTGGTTTATTACTTTTGTAATATCTCCACCTACAGATATTAAAGTTTCAAATTAAAGAATAACATGTCCTCATAATTGAAATATGCAAACAGCTTTACGTTCACATAACTACTAATGGCTAATCCCGTCCCCCTCAATTTAATTTTAAGGTCCTTACAGCAAACAAAATATAAAAAAAAAAAATCAAATATTGATCCAATAAAGAAAACGTAATACTGCACACATTAAAAACGCCTACAAAACGATGAATTTGCGCTGCATTTACCCAGTCACACGAAAAAGGTGTGAATTCTCCGTGCATAATTATTTACTATTCTTATGGCTCGGTTATACACCAATTGTTTGCACAACGCTATATCCAACCATAAGCGGCGCCATCTTACCTCTGTTTTCTTGATTATCCTCACTCATCTTACTACCATCAGGATTTCAGTATACTCCATATAAGGACTTGCAACAGTCTATTGCGAATATTGTTCTCCTATTCCACAAAGGCACTAAACACAGACACTACAAATTATGTTTCCTATATTGCAGAACTATTCAATTCTCCCTAAACAGTAACTCGAAACACCAAACATTTTGTTCCTAACACAAACGATATTTCCGGGATAGCCAACTTAATAACTCGCATCTCCTTTGCACATGATGACAACCACGGACAAGATATACACCACCTCCCCACCCAGGATCAATGTGGCAACGCCGCCCGCAATAACGGCTTACTCAGGATGTCGCTTCAAGGCAGGAAGATACATATGTGACATTTGGATTATTTCTATTGAGACTATGCCCAAAATTATGCTGTCAGCAAGTTTGCAAAACAGTGTGTGTGTCTGAATTTTAATAATACCACAGTATAAGATTGTAATGGATGTTCAGTGGTGAAACAAAATGTTTTTTCACGGTTCAAGCCTAATAACAATCGCCGTATATATTATAAACATTGTGCTAGTTGTGTTGTTGTTATTATTATTATTATTATTATTATTATTATTATTATTATTATTATTATTATTATTATAGCTGCTACTACTACTTCCACTGTAAATGTCACAATTTTGATCCTCATTACGCTGATGACCTGTGAGGTTAAAGAGCGTCCATAAATAAAAATAGCATCCTCATTACATTTAGAAAGTGAAAAATAAATGTCCTTTCACCTCCTTCTTTTTTAAAATAGTAAAATGTAGACATGCTACAAGTTTGCTGACAATGCATAATGGTTAAGAAAGGGATGAAATTAGTAAAATTTACAAGGAAATAAGCATAATATAAAGTATAAATGAATGTTGCAAATTGCTTTACGTGATTTATTTTCACTGTGTTAGTGTTAATAGTGTTGATAGTTTTCTTTTCTTTTGCTGTGCATCATTCAGAATTTTTTTTAAAATAATTTAATAAAATGGTTGAATAAGGTTCTAAATACATATCAAAATAATTCACTTACAGACACTCTATGCAAATATATTTCTGTCATTAAAACGTTAAAGACTGGGTCGTTACATATGCCTTTGTATATTAAAGTCATGAGCAATTTTTTTCTGATTTCTTGCCCAAAATTTTTTTCTGACTTTTATAACACAAGCGTTTGCATAATATAACAGAAAGTTCGCATTGATTCGAAAAAATTGG
Organism: Metallyticus violacea; assembly: GCA_030762175.1. Taxonomy (NCBI): domain Eukaryota; kingdom Metazoa; phylum Arthropoda; class Insecta; order Mantodea; family Metallyticidae; genus Metallyticus; species Metallyticus violacea. The sequence goes on along the minus strand of CM060846.1, from coordinate 119,877,842 downwards.
TGGGAGGAAACCGGTACAATGTGAAGTAAACAGCGGCATTCTAGATCCGTAATTTCTCGAACAGTTTACTTATAAACATTCATTAATCTATGATATGCACGCAGCCATAATTTATTTCACTAACCTGTTGCAGTAGTTATTCAAAATGGTGTCTTTCAGCATTCACACATTCCCGACATCTTTTGACGAAATTTGCATTCACACGCAGTTCTTCTTTTGTAATCCTTCCTGTTTCTGCTCTTATATTGTCTTTCAGTTCTTTATAGTGTGTGAGTTATTTTTTAGGGATCCGCACAAATAATAATAGTGGTCAACATTGATTCTGCGATATAAAGGAAAATATGTGAATTTAATGGAAATCAGTGCCCTGATTTCAAAAACCAACTCCGTTTTTTTGCTATCACATCTAGTTTTTATGATATGTGCATGTATGCCTATGGTGCTAAATTCGTTCAGCATATACAGCTTACTGCTACGTTTCATTAAGTTATTCTAAATCTGTTGTTGATTTTGTTCTTCATCTCCCTCACTTCCGCCCTCCCTTATCACCCAGATGTTTATGTTTATATTCCCACGAGTTTTGTTCTATGGGTCAGGTCTATCTTATTGTGAGGTATTTATGTTTACATTTATAGTTATCATAGATCTCAACTTTAGTTGAGCTGAAAACTTGTGTTAATACGCACGTTCATCTTCTATATGTGTAATGCCAAAATAAAAGTTCCAGTATGACTTCTATATTAGGATTACGCATGAGACAGTATCTGCAAAGTCCTCGGAAGTATTATTACATTTGTTTGTGTTACGTGTTTGATGGAAAGGTACGTAAAATAGACTCACAAACAAAGAAACTAAATTACTCATATTTCAAATAGAAAGTTGGTGATCAGGATAAATCGTTCGCGCCTCATATTGCACGTAACAGCTATGTTGAGGGATGGCGTTATTGAAGGAAAACGGAAGGCAATGCCTTTTGTTTAATCAATGGTATAGAGAGACAAGAGATTTGCCATGACGATTGTTACTTTTGCGTGTGCAAAGTTGTTGGCTACAACAATATATATATATATGTATGGCAGGAATTAAATATCCAAATCTGAACTCAGCTACACGGCCTATTCTTCACGGACCCGAACTACCTATATCTACATCACCAGTAGATTTCAATTTCAGTGAATCAGAAACCAGCTCCGTGACTTCCGACAATGAGTTCGTTTCTAATCTACAAGAATTTTACAATTCACCATAACAGTTTAATCAATTTGGGTTAAATGATTTAGTGAAGGGTTTACGCCTCACAAAACAAAAAAGTGAATTACTAGGCTCAAGATTACAGGAGAACAATTTGTTATCACCTGTCATTACATTTTCGTGGAATAGGAATCAAAAGAAAAAAAAAAGTTACACAAGCAATACGCAGAAGTTCAACTTGCGTTTAGTGTGGATGTGTGAAATCTTATTCAACAGTTGGGCAGTAAAGCATATGAGCCAAGAAATGGCGTCTTTTTATTCATTCTTCCAAACGAAGTATTAAGGCAGTGTTACTTCATACTGGCATCAAGTTAACTTCAATGTCGCTTGCACATTCTACAAACCTAAGAGAGTCTTATGAAACTCTGAAGCATGTTCTTGAGAAAATTAAGTACCGCGACCATGAGTGGACAATTTGAAGGTCATTGGTCTATTACAGGATAACAGGGAGGATACACAAATTCTCTTGTTTTCTTTGTGAATGGGATAGCAGGGCGAGGGACATACATTGGGAAACTGACCTGAGAGGCAGCACTGGAACCTGGATCAAAAATGTTACTAATATGCCTTCTGTTGATCGTCAAATAATTGTACTCCCTCCATTACACATAAAACTTGGCATAATGAAACAATTCGTGAAAGCACTTGACAAAAGCTGTCTTTGCTTCCAGTACTTATGCACAAAGTTTCCATCATTGTCACAGGCTAAAATCAGAGAGGGAGTGTTTGATAGACCACAGATAAGGGAATTGATGAAAAATGTTAATTTTACCAGGTGAGTGAATGAAATTGAAAAAGGTGCATGAAATGGATTCTAAGAGGTTTTTAAGAAATTTCTGGGAAATGTAAAAAACCCTCAATACAAAGAAATTGTCCGAAATAATCTGGAAATTTTCAGACTGCTCGGCTGTAATATGAATCTTGACTACTTCTCGTCGAATTCAGGAGCTGTCAATGAAAATTAAGGTGAAGGGTTTCACCAGGACTTGATGTTGAACGACGTAATCAGGAACGCTGGAACCTTTTTTTTTTTTTTTTTTAAAAAATGATGAGGTTGATGCAAAGGCGCCACCGTTGGAACCATGTGGTAATCGGCGCGCCTTATGGGGAAGGGGGAGAAAGCAAGGATATAAGGGTATAACAAACAAGGTAGGAAAATTAAAGTGGCAGGGGAAGGATGGGAGGTAGTTGTGAGCTAAAGGAACTAGGTTGGGACCGGAATTATATTTTATTACGGGCGGTGATTTATTATTATTTATTTAATCGGACAATTAGATGTTCTCCCTGTATTGCTTCGGCTCTTGAAGTCATGAGTTCGATGCTTCCTATTTCTCTGGCTCCTATGCATAAGATAGGGATCTTAGGGGAATTTGGACCGTTTTTAATGACTTCAAAGTCATTCTGGAGGAAGGGGATTCTTCACTGTAATAATATGAAGCTCGACTCTGGTTGGACATTTAATTTATTCGACAATTTGAAAGGTTCAGGAACATGCTGTGCGTCTGTCGTGTGCTTATTGTTCTGGTCCCATTGTACTTTATAATCCACTCTCGGGTTATAATTCCCTGCCTTCACTCGTGTATTTACTTACTTTAATACAAATTTGAAATCTTGACACTCGCCTATAATTTCCCGTAAACACTTTATTATCACACTACTCAGATGTAAACACTTTATCGCGGTGTCACATGGACGGCTATATGTTATCAATGGTTTGGCGTGACTTTCCTTACTATTACTTTCGCACTGACTGACTGACTCTCGCTGACCGACCGATTTTCTTTGACTCTCCGCGACGGCTTAACTAGTCTACTATGACACTGAATGACTAATGACTGATGCTGATACTGAAGAACTGCTACTACTACTTCTACTACTACTACTACTACTACTACTACTACTACTACTACTACTACTACTACTACTACTACTAACTCTCGGATGCTTAAAACTTACTTCTTATAGTTAATGTTAAATTTATTATAAGAATTCGCTCCTCCCCTTGCAAAAATTTAATTCCTTTAATTATTATTGAACTTAGTTCCTTCTAGAATTTTATTGGATCACACAAAGCTATGATTTATTACATGTTCGCTTTTATTCGTCGGGTTTTTGTAATATGTTGATTGGGTGAAGTTCTTGGGTTTTACCAGGAAACATACATCTGCTATTTCCATGCTACGAAAGAAGAGATGTCTGCCTTTTTTAGATTCCTACACTAAAAGTCTGCGATAAAGCACGCTTCGACCATATATGCGGCCTCCCTTTGAAATAGCTAATATCTCGGTTTCTGTAAAACAGGCGTTTCTGCATGCGGTATTTCCTTTGGCGAAAAGTACAGTTACCGATTGAGCTGATATTTCTAGCCGTGCCCAGATTTAGAGTGTTATAATACTTGGCGCCTTGGGTCGGTGGGTCTGTCCGGGAGGATTTGATAGAGTAAGGTTTAAAAAAAAGTCTTTCCAGGTTTTAGCTGTCCTCTTTCTAACTTTTCCGACAAATGGCCAGCACGTTCATCTCTTTTACAGAAACATAACAACAAAGACATATTTGCACTGTCAATCATAGTAATACAGAAAGATAACTTGTCTATTACTTATTAGTCAAAAAGACACACACACACACACACACACACACACACACACACACACACACACACTAACACTAACACTTGTAATATTGAAGTCATCATTTTAATTGTAACTTTGATACCCTTGGTTGTTATGCTATTATTGACATTAAACAATACCTTAAACAAGATACAATTATTATTATTATTATTATTATTATTATTATTATTATTATTATTATTATTATTATTATTATTATTATTACTCTCAGAAGCAATTATAATTAAGTGGGAAATTTTTAGAAAACATTTCCCGCTTCAAGGTGGTGAGGTACCGCAGATTGCACCCTCGGATTCATGGTGAAGGTTAGACTAGCATGCAATGCATGCCAGGGATTGAGGAATGTTGGTGGGGAGACAAGCTTTACCGAGGCCCAGCTTGTCCCCGTGGGAATTGGAAGTGAGATGTAATCTTTAACCATAAGTTTAAAAAGGCGCGCCGATTACCACGTGGTACCAACGGTGGCGCCTTTGCATCAACCTCACCATTTTTTTTAAAAAAAAAAAGTCCTAACGTTCGTGATAACGTCGTTCAACATCAAGTCCTGGTGAAGACTTTACAAGGTCTCTCTCCATGAACATCTATTTACAAGAGAAAATTAGGCTTATTCCATACTGCTTGGTGCAGACAGGGAATTAGAGAAACAGCTGTGCAGCAATAAATGGACACACTTCCATTCTAAATTCCTGGATATTGCAGTATTGCATATGAAGTTCGACCTTATGAATACTCAAGATTATTCTTCCTCCATTTAATATAGCTCTTGGGTTTTAAGAAGACTGGATGGAAGGAACTAGACCTGAAAAAGCATATGACCAACTCATGTGGTTCACCGATAGATCCCACATAGGGGCACAATCAAGCACAGGTATATATGACCTATTACTTAGGACCAATATTAGTATCAGCCTTTTTTTGAATGGTGTTTAATGCCCGTTTTTACTACTGAGGCACCACAGGCGATGGACATTGATGATACATGAGATGAAATGAAATATTGGGAAAGGATTTTTTTAATGTAGGAAGTGTTCCAGGCCTAAGTTTAGGGTACCTTCCCAGCATTTGCCATTTATGAGGACTGAGGAAATCCCGGAAAAAACCTCAGTTAGGAGGGACGGTCCTGGCGGAATCGAACCCCACACCTCCCGCTCACGAGTCCGTGCCTTAACAACCTCGGCCACCCATGACGGTGTATCAGCCTTGGGAAATATTGCAAAGTTTATCAGGCAGAAGTGGTTGCTATCCTGATTACAGTACTTGAGAAAGGTTACAATGGTAAACACACTCTCATCCTCACAGAGTGCTTTAAAAGCACTTCTTTCTGATCAGGTAAAATCTAAACTGGTATGAGAATGCCAAAATGCCCTGACTGCCCTAGCTTCTCCCTAAGAAGCTTTAACTACAGTGAGTGCCAGGACATCAAGGCTTTTATGAAAAAGAAAAAGCAGATCAGTTGACAAAAAGGGATAGTGATATTTTTGGTCTGAACCCAAGGTTGGAATCAGTAAACATTCTGCAAAAACCACAATAAAAACTTGGATTGAGGATAAACACCAACTTAGGTGGCAAACACATCCTGGACAAATACAAGCTGTGAAATTGGCCTTAGGCCCAAACAACACTCTTTCCTCATCTCTCCTAAATTGTATAGAAGAGGACTAAGGAAAGTAATTACATTACATTAATTACTGAACACTTCAGGAAACATCTATGTAAACTATGGGATTGTATAAAGATGAATCCATTTGCAAAATGTGCAAACAGGATAAGGAGATTTAATTGCCCATTCCTTGTAAGAAAAAGACTTACTCTTTCTATAAGCAGTGAAGACCTGAGAACAGATGCTGACATTTGAACCATTATATTGCAACTTATTCAAGTAACAGATTTTGGCAAACAGTGAAAGCCTACCTACCTACCTACCTACCTACCTACCTACCTACCTACCTACCTACCTACCTACCTACCTACCTACCTACCTACCTACCTACCTACCTACCTACCCACCCACCCACCTACCTACCTACCTACCTACCTACCTACCTAACCTACCTACCTAACCTACCTACCTACCTAACCTACCTACCTACTTACCTACCTAACCTACCTACCTACCTACCCACCTACCCACCCACCCACCCACCCCCTGCCCGCCTGACCGCCTGCCCGCCCGCCTGACCCACCTACCTACCCACCCACCTACCCACCTGCCTACCTATGTACCTTTGTACCTACCTGCTTGCCTGCCTACGTACCTACCTACATACCTACCAGGTACCACAAAGAACAGAATAATTAATTATGTAAATCATGCACTGTTTCATTCATTTATTTAGCAAAGTATTTTGGAAAGAAATTTACAATGACTATTTCACTCATGTGAAGTCATCTTAAATTTGACCAATGAAACAAAACCAAAATTTGAATTTTGACCAATCACAGCCGGATTACAGGGTGAAATTATAAAAAAATATCAAATCCGTTTTTTCACACGATATGCATTTGTCTTGTGGTCAGTGTAGCTAACTGTATACGTCCAGTATATAATTCTTGAACACGCATCACTGACTTTGCTAGAGGCGGTGGGGAGCTAATGATAGCAACAAAATTATAGACAACCAACAATTATAGAGTAATATGGAAGGTTCTTCAAAGCATTTTGGTGATGCGTCAAATGTGCAAATTGATCTTAACATTAGTAATTCCAAACCGCAGAATACCAAGAAAAATAAGAACGCTGTATGTTATCCTTTTTTTCACTCTCTCAGTTGGTATTAAGAATCTACCTATTGGACTTTTGTCCATTTTAATCTCACAATTTCTGAATGGAATATATACTCATAAGTTAAACAAGTGTTAATATTCTGTGCACGAATTTCAAATATATTTAAAGTAATTATATTTTAATTCTTATTTTATTCATGAAATAGTTCTAATGAGTATCACTCAAGGATCTGAGCTTTCCAGATAAATTCACTCACTACTACAATTCGAAAGCTCAGATCCTTTCGTGATATTACTTGTGATAATAATGTGTGAAGTAAATATGAACAATTATTAAAACATTTTCATTGTTATCTAAACGTCACCTTCTCCTTGAAAATCATTAGGAAAATGATTATTATTATTATTATTATTATTATTATTATTATTAGTCATCATCATCACCATCATCATTAGATTACACCAGCAATAAAGAAGTTATGCAAAGCAAAACGTCACATATATATTTTATTAAAACTAATTCATTCAGTTCCAAATTAAAATACACTATATATGATATAAATCAAACCAATCCAGAAACATAAGGGAAGCAAACTCCCATAAAGGCTGATAAAGCAACCAAACTAACTAGTAACAAAACAAGACCATATGGAATGTAATTAAAAGAGAAACATCAAAAAAAAAAAAAACAAACAACAACAACAACAAAAACAACACCATGCTTGCCTACCGTTGAAGTCAGAAGTATAATTACAGATGCAATCTGCCTTGTCCTGACAAATGTATGAAACACTACAGATAATAAAGAATCTAAAACCAAAATGCTTAGATGATATACCTGACTTCATTATTAAAAATGTTGCATCTAATCACTCAATTATTAATATAATTTTACAATAAATCCAGCAGTGGCATTTTCCTGCTTGCCTCAACATAGACATTGTTAATTCATTATACAAAAAGGGGAAAAGAAAGAATTTATCAAACTATCAACCCAAAGTTTTACCATTAGCTTTCTCAAAAATTATCGAAAAATTATGATATAAGCAGTTCTTCAGCTTTCTAGAAAGGAAAAGTCTACTAGACAGTCTAGATCAACATGGCTTTAAAAGCAATCTCTGTACTGAATCAGAAATTTTC